>CM026070.1:33690000-34125000 GCA_014839685.1 Anableps anableps
GCCATGTTCTTCAGCCTGAGTTATGGACTACTTGCGGTCACCATATACATCAGAGCCATGAAAAATGGGGAGTTTGTTCTGCTGTTAAATAAAACCAAAATGTTAAAGGTTTGTACCTGCAAATGTATATTTTTAGGTGTAATTGTTAACAGCTCTCATTTTTGACTTTGAAATTATTAGATGCTGCTAAATTTAGTTGGTAGGTAAAATAAACAATTCAATGCAGCAATGTCAATGTACACGAAAGAACAACGCGGTCCCTAAATTGTATTCAAATGTATTCCTGGTATCCTAGTTGTATTTGCATTGGTTTGTAGTAGCAGTCTGCTAAAGCCTCCGTGGATAAACAGCATTTTCCTGCTAGTGCTGGTGTTAAATGGAAATTCAGATGGAGCTGTAGATAAATATTTTTTCCCTGACTGTTTAGAGCCATTTTTCTCTGAATATCATCTAAGATATCAGATGACCTTTTCTGCCTTGTCATTTTTTTTCTCATTTTCCCCCACTCTGGCGGGAAGAGATGCAAAGGTGCTTCACTGGCAGCTGGAAATCAATTTATACAGTCCTGCGTTGTATGTAGGGAGAGATGGGACAGAGCAACCCTGATATAATGACACGGCCAATTGCATTGTGTTGGGTTGCGGGGGTCAAGTGAGGTCATAGTGTGCCAGGGATGCAGGTTTTGTTCGTATGAGGGGCATTAGGCAGGAATTACACAGGGAGGTCAAATGACCCACAAGCGGGGAGGCAGCTAGCACCTCGGGCCCCATCAGCCCCCTCATCATCAGCTTGGGGAGATGAGAGTGACATGGGATGACACTCAAAAAGGAGGGGGTGGAGAAACACTCCCACTAAACACTTCACCTACTGATAGGTGCCGTTGACCCTTCCTAAATCTCATCATCGTCGTACTCAACGTAGGAGGAGATAAGTGGGATTTTCGCTGACATCCCCTTCCATGCCTCTTTCCCCCTTTATTCCATTCGGACTCTCAGCCACTGCCTCCAGCTCTGTTACAGGCTCACTCATTTGTATACAGACGCACACACTGAGATTTATTTATCTATCTATCTGTCTGGCGGATGTAGCACATGTCACTTGCTGAAGATGGCAATACTCACAGACTGATCCCCCCTTAAGCCTGCTTAGCATCTTCCTGCAGATACAGTCCCTCTGCGTCTTTCAATGATTTATCAATTTACAATGTTTGTTAGGGTAGCTTTACTGTGGCCTCCCAGTGGCTCAACGGCCAACGATGTGTCACATGTTCATCAGTCATTGTGGAGTCCAAAATGTGTAACCTTTTCTCGTTCCTCATTTGTCTTGTCATGCTTCCAAATTTTGTGTAAAGCTGAAACTCATCACAGTAGTAATGATACAACATAGTTTTTGATCTACAGGATAAAATCCTGCTTTCTGGCTTCGAAGCAGGTGAAGAGTTGCCAAGGATTTCTGACCTTCTAACAGTCCAATACGGCGCATAGATCTTGGGTTAAGTCATCTGACCTGTCTTGCTGGTCAGTCACCAGTTTTTTTCCCCATAATTACTGCTCAGAAAACCAAAGTTTTCCCTTTTCTTGCTCGTAAGTCAACATAAATCCATCCCTCACACCTACCATCACCTCTCGGCTCTGGCATAACCTCTGCCTATTGGTCTTCCAGAGTCCATCTGTCGAATTCACTTTGATTTATCAATATGGGACATTCAAAGTTTTTTTTATTCCGTTGAGGTATTTTGTCCCACATAAAAATCTTTTTATTTTAGTCATTTACAAGTTTAGTATATAGTCTGGCAAAATATGATATCTACATATTTTGAAGGTCTGGATAGAAAGAAAGAAAATAGAGCATAAAAAAAGTGTGTGTCAATGCATTATTCTTTGCTACCTTGTATATAATACGCATTGAAGTAATTTTTAAAATAATGTGGTTTAACCAGTGAGTTTTTTTAGGGTTGGTTTTATAAAAGACATGTGCATAGTTATCCTATTTTCAGCCTGTTTTTTTTCTTCATCTACCTCAGCAGGTCTTGGCTTTATGTTTTCAGACAAAAATATCTTATTTTTTTATTACTGACATAAAGAAACACATATGCCTCTAGGCTCAAAATCATCTTAAAACAGCCAGAGTGCCCAGATCAATATTATTCATATTTGCACTAATACAACCTTGTCTTCCTTTTTTGTTAGAATGCTGTATATATATATATATATATATATATATATATATATATATATATATATATATATATATATATATATATATATATATATATATATATATTCCAACAGATCCAAGTTTTTCACCCCCAAACTGGAGCAGTGGCTAAAACAGATCCCAGGAACAACATCAGACATCTCAGTCCAGAAATGCGCAGTTCTCGGCACAGCCTAGATACTACACAGAACCCTCAAGCTCCCAGGCCTCTGGTAGAGGACCCGAGCTCAGAGGTTGAGAAAGACCACCCGTGGAGGGTGAGAAGGGAATTTTTTTTATATATATATATATATATATATATATATATATATATATATATATATATATATATATATATATATATATATATATATATATATATATACGCTTTATTTTTCATTTTTCCATTTTTGTATATTTATTTTTTAAATGTCTTTATTGGGAGCAAAGTAGAACCAAAGCAAAATTCTTTGCTTGTGTGCATAAATCTGGCGAATAAAGCTGATTCTTCTCATCTACAGGCGTGATTTTTACTGACACGTGATTACCAGCTGGAAATCTTTTAGTGCTCCATCCATCCATCCAGTTTGAACAGTTTCTTGCTTTTTACACATTCTGTTTTTAAAGAATGACTGAGATCTCTGCAAATTTTAATCTGGAAAAGTTTTAACATTTTAAGAAAAATTTTTGACATGAAAGAAGTGTAGGAATCCTGAGGCTACCCAAATGGGAAAACATATACAAGAGGTAAAATAAGTATTAAACACATCCCCATATATACATATATTCCTAAAGGTCCAACTGGCATGAAATTCTTCACAGATGTTGGTGACAACACATCCAGTCTGCACATGCAAAAAAATCAAACCATATTTGTCCATAAATTAAGTTTTTAACATGCTGTAAAAATAGTAATAACAGAAATTCTCTAATTTGATATCTGTACCCTTTTTACAGTAGTCTTTATCTGTTCTGAAGCAGCAGCACTCTGTACTGTCAGCATATTGACTTTATGCATCTAACCTAAAGCAAACAGCTTCTTCAGACTTAGTGGTTTATTCCGACATCAGATATGCACAGGTAACAGCTGCTCCCCGCCTGAGCTAAAGGAGACGCAGAGAACCTGAGGGAGGCAGACACAATTACATCATGCTAGTGGAATAGTGGTGAAAAGAAAGGGATAGAATAAAAGGAGAGGAAACACAGAGAAAGATGAACAAAGAGAACACAAGTAAATTAGAGAGAAACTAAGTCAAAAAGAGGGAAAGAGCAGGACGGCTCCTGTCAGCTGAGGCCCACCATGGTGAAACACTAACTATAGCGACAGGTTGATGAGTCAGTGTCTCTTTAAATGGCAGCTTGTCAGGCCTCCAGCTCTGAGGTGGACCACCAACCTGTCAGGGCCCTCACCACATTAACCAGCTGACCCTATCATCCTTAACATTGCTCTACCGCCAAGCTGACTGTCACTAACTCTGCCATTTGGCTTTCCAGAGATCTGCCGGAGAGGGCAGGCACAGCCACCTCTTAGTGTTGTTTATTGATTTCTGACCCAGCGCTTAATAGTTTTCCCAGTCCCCCTGAATGGCTTTTGTAAGCAATAGGGTTTGTACATCTCTCAGATCAATACCTTTTATATTTACAATAAAATTGAAACAGCTTCTTGGTGGGGCTCCCAGCACCTCGGCATTTGTCATCCTTCTGCAAGGGAAAACTATGTCATTATCTGAATTAAAACATTTATTTCTGATTAAGAGAGTGTCCTATCTCATTAATTTTCCCCTTTCCAATACAAGGGGAATGGAATCCTATTGATTTTTGTACTTTTTACACGTCTCCACTACTGGGAAGATAATTGAGAAGTTAGCCAGAATAAATGAAGTTTCAAGTCTTGCAGGCCAGCCAATACCTTGGAAATGTGAGGTGTTTTTGTGGGAGCGGGCCTTTAATTTTGTGCCAGCAGAAGACAGTGGGGACTGAACAAATTGGATTAAGGCAGGGAATTGGGTAGGGTTGAGGATTGGAGAAGCTAGTGGTGTACCAACACAATGAGAGTGTAAGTATGGGGGGGGCAGCCTCAGCTATGTATTACAGCAATAACAAGTCTCTCCCCTAACAAACAAAACCAATTTTTGCAACTTAAAGGTGCTTCAGGAAGCACAGATTAAAGCATTTTCAGGACATTAATGATGGGTTGCCTCCCCCCCAGCTTATTGTTGAGGGAGAATTGAAAGACAGTAATCAATGTTTGAACTAGACCTTTTGACACTGCTGGGCTCATTGATTAAGCATTATCAAATTAATGAGATTGAATGAAGTTGTGTTAATCCCCCCTTCACCACTTTTTTTTTTTTTTTGCTTTGCCACAAACCTTGTATGAGGAAAATATTGAAATTTCCACACAACTATTTACAAATAATTCACAATCCTTCCACAATCAATTAAAGTTAGTACTTTTGTTTTATTTGTTTCTTTTCACATTATGATTAATAGTAAATAAAATCTTTGATTTCAAGTTAAAAATGTGATTGACTGAATAAATCTTGATCTTGATGAATATCAAAATCTTTTTGCTTCTTTTGATTTATGATAAATTATGAGACAGATTATTAATATGCATTAAAAAAAATTTAAAACACTTATCCATCCACTCCATGTTTGAACATCAGTATGTTACAGACATAAAGTTCATGTGAGGTATGTTCAAACCAAAATGAAGTTAACACCGTATTGCATATTTAAAGTACAAACATAAAACTAGAAATTCACTAGTTTTATGTCATCCTTCTGCAAGGAAGTATGACAAGGATGAATCTCTGGATTCTCTGGATTCTTCCAGTGAATCCAGAGTATTCATAGCGTGAGACAACCATCTCTGCAGCAATCCACCAATCAGGCCAGTATGGTAGAGTGGCCAGGCAAAAGCCACTCCTTCATAAAAAGCCACATGGCAGCCAAATTTTCTGGTCTGATAAGACAAAGATTGAACTTTTTGGTTGAATGCCAACCAGACTGTAACATAACACAATGTGGAAAAAGTGAAGCGTTGTGAATACTTCTGGATGCATTGTATGCACTGACACATAAAATATACTTGTATACCTTAAAGTATCACAGTTGATGTTCATATTTTCAGTTTTTTTAATAAAATGTTTAATGATATTTAAGCTAATACTTGCTGTTTGACAAATAAAAACTAATTTCTAAAATAATCTTATTTTATGTAACAATTACAAAAAAAGGACTTTCTAGGAATATGAGTTTAAAAAGCATTAAAACTAATAGATTTATTGATCAGGCTAAAAGCAAATTAATTTATTCTTAAGCAGATCGATATTACAAAAAGCAAAAACAGGCAATGAGAAATAATCAAATAATCATCTGACATCATATACATCATGTCATTATAAATAAGCTTCAATTCTTTTGAACATGTAAATCTATTTAGCTCCTTGTGACAAACAGAAAGAAACAATAGTCTCACAGTTGAAATGTGGTTAAATGTTGCCCGCTCACTGTGGCATGGCCACTGTGCAGATTTTGAGAAGGCAGGGCCGTGTGGTCAGCTCCAGTTTGCACAAACCCTGCGCAGCTGATATGGGGGTCATGAGAGGGGTGACTGAACACAGCAATTGGACCTCACAAACACTGAAAGGGGCCAGCGCCGATCTACGTCTGATACTGCCCGATCTTGCTTTGGGGACTGAGAGAAAATGTTGTCGGACTCGGAGAGGGCATCGTCCATCATGGCCCCAGTCCGCCTGTCAGTGGGCTGATTGTGGAAGAAAAGAGAGAGTAAAAGAGAGAGAAAAAGAAGAGAAAGCCCAGGAGTCAACCAGGAAGGCAATTGTAAGGGAAAAAGGGGGAGAGCAAGAAACAAGAAAAGAGAGAGAGAAAGACAAGGAGAACATGGCCTCTGAATCCGTCCACTGGCTTTCAGCCACAGGTCTCCTGGGCAGATTATCTCCTCCTTTTTCATCCCTCCTTTCTTCAACCATGCTGCTGCACTTATTTTATCTAATCAAGAACTTATCTCTCTCTCTCTCTCTCTCTCTCTCTCTCTCTCTCTCTCTCTCTCTCTCTCTCTCTCTTTCTCTCTCTCTCTCTCTTTCTCTCTCTCTTGTTCATCACCCCATCTCTCCACCTTTTGGCTTAACTGTTCTTTCCGTCTTTCCAGTGATCCCTCTGTCCTTCTATAGCTCCTTCATGGACAGCTGGGTGAGAGGCTGATAGGCTGTGGAGTGAGTAGGGCAGCTGCCAACACCTTGCAGCAGAAGCACGTCTGACAAGCCACTAATTCATCCGACAGAGGAGAAACCAAAACCTAACACTCAAATCATCCGCCAAAGAGAAGGGAAAAGTTTAGAAAATGGAAGAAAAAATGACCAAAAAGACTTATTGATGTCCAAACAAAACATATTATCTGTTCACTTTAATGGGTGCTGTTTTATTAAAGTAACTGAAAAAGGAAGGTACAACAAATGTTCTTTATACAATAATACATGACCATTTGATATGTGAACTATGTTTAGCTAAACAGTGTAAATGTATGGCTATGAGTTCAGTATTTAGCTAATACACTCTAACCTACATAGAAAAAAGATCCAATGATTTCTACAACAATGTGTAAAATATTTTATTTTAAGTAAAATCGGTTTTGCACTTTTAGCTCAGGGCTAAATTTCAATGTTTTGTTATTTTAGGCAAAAGCTTTGTGAAACAGCAGCATGAGGGGATTTAGAGGGTTTTTAACATTGCATGAGACAATGAGATCTCGTCACACCCCAACCCACCAAGGACTTTCAGTACCCTGCAATCTCTGATTTCTTTTTTTCTTGACAAGTCACCAAAGCTCACATAGCTTTTTTCTGTTTCAAAAGCAAGATCTGAATCAACACAGTTATCTCATGTCTCTCTTTCATTATCAACCTTATTGTAAATTTTGTACTTTGTTTTAATTTGTATGTTTATTATAAGGTTACTCAGTAATGCTTTAATTTGTTTGCTAAACATTTGACAATCTTGTTTGTCTTCAACATAATAAAATAACTGAACTCTCTTTACTTTAAATTGGGCACTAAAAATACACACTGCTGATAATTTCACAAGTAAATTGTTAGATTTTAAACTGTTAGACATTTTTAGAGGCAACAATGTCAACTATTTAAGAGCTGAAACACACATAAAGAAACAGTAATCCCTCCTTTGCAGTGGGCCAGGAATTAAAAACCACCACACCACCTCTTTCCATTTGTTTATCTGTATAAACGTACTCATGGCCAGTCAGGAACAGTGTTCAATGAACAGCTTAATTTGTGGATGCGTTTTCTGTGCCTAAAGTAATCTAAGGTGGGATGCAGAAAGGTTGGGTACATTCATCACAAACACAAGCTTAACATAAGTGAAAAATTACAGGATTCCCAATGACCTTCCAACCAATCAGGCCTGGTAATTACACTCATTCATTACAACGGAAGGGAGAGATGGAAGAATACAGAGATGACCCTTCAGGACAACAAAAATGTTTATAGATGGGAACAAAGAGGAAAATGCTAATAGCTCAGGTACCAGGCTGGATTTCCCTAAGGCATTGCTGAATAAAAATGTACCAGTATAGGCCCTCTATAATCTTTGCAGAAAATTATATAAAGAATTTCTATCCCTGTAAACAGCATTCATGACTTCTAAAAGATGGAGCACTGTCAATATCAGAGAAAACATTAATTTTCACCCTAATTTTTCATAAACCATTTGTCTCCATGTTTACCTGATTACTTCAAGTTAATCTTTGGCCAGCATCAAGTCCATCTTTGTTTAAATAAAAGTCAGCATATTTATTCAAGAGTTTGGGGTGGAAGTGTTTTTATGGTTTTGTTATAATTATATATTTTTTCTGATTATAAATGGCATAAATATAGTTGAGCTTGAATATGGCTTAGAAAACTATGTTGCCATCTTTAACAAAACACTTTATATCCAGACCTTTGCACCTGGGAGTAATTTGTACAACATGTGAGTTAGAATGGTGGACTGCAATTGACCCAGTGCTGTTTGGCCAAGCTGGGTTACAACTATGAAGGACCAGGAGGCTGAGAACTGAAGAAGACTGAGTAGAAAAATGGCATGAGAAGAACACAGTAAACAGAGCAATCAGGGAAATGAAAACAAAGAAGAAAATAAACTTAAAACAAGGAATATGAAACGCAACATTCCACAAAAAATACAAAACTAACACAAGCTGGCAAAATACTCAAAACCCCAGCTGCTAACCAAAACCAAAGTTGGACAACTCATGACAGAAGTCTCCCTCTTAAGGTTAACTCTAGATGCCCATGGAAAGTCAAAAAATAAGAACAACAAAAAAAAAGAAATGTCAGAAAACAGGCAGAAGAAGATGATCTGTGTGGTCCTGCGGCCAGCTCGATGGGGCACAGAACTGTCATGGGCAGGCCAGAAGCAAGAGGAAGGAGAGGATGATGCAGAGTTACGCACCATATCTCATTTTGTTCCACGAAGTTGCTTTTTTTTTTTTTTTTTTTTCACAGCACATTACTACAGAACATGGCTAGCTGGGCTGGTCTATAATGAAGGAGGCGTTCAAGGAGGGGCTTTTTTGGTAATCATATTTGGAGGAGTTTGCTGACTAAAGTATTTTAACTGAAAATTGAAGTATTTTGTTAAATTCTTGTATTATTCTGTACATGTGTGTTGTCTTCAGTGATTGCGAATGCCAGTGCACAAATTCACTCGATCTATTGTTCTATAATGCCGCACCTCACCAGGCAGGTATTCTTAAAACAAATACTGACAGAGACTGAGAGCTGTTTGGAATTTATTAAACTTATTGTTGCACACAATTTTCAAACCAGATCCAAATGGCAAATAGTGTTAATGACTTTTAAGGCAGTTCTGGATCTCTTTTGAAACACAGGGCCAACAAAGCAATACATGGTCTTGCAAACTCACACCTGAGGCTAGATTAGACAGTTTCAGCATGTGTAACCATCTTCTTTCACTAACAATGACAAATAAATATAAGATCGGTTTAGAGATGATTTAGTGTTTTGTTTTTTTGTTTGTTTTTATCTTTGCTGCAAAATAAGGTTCAATGCTAATAGAACAGGTGTAAAAGTAATTTAAAGTTACACATTCAGAATATGCAAAGATACACTTTATAGAGTATTAAGTATTCGGTCTGCTTTGATCTAGTATCTTGGATCAATTATGGAAAGCTGAGTATCAACAGTAATCTATGTAAATAAATATAATATAATAGTGAAATAGTTATAGATTTCCTATTTTGTTGGTTTGTCACCATGTATCAACCAGTTTCGGTTCATATATAATTTGATGTGAAATTTATCTGTATCCACCACTAGATTTGTGTGTGTTTTGTATTGTATAAATGCTGTGTGTCTATTGCTTTACTAATATGCAAAGCATTCCTAGCATGCAGATTCTGCACTCGTTTGAAATCGAATCACTACTGCGCATAAACAGAGGGGTGCTCTGGCACTGAACTTTTGGATGCATTCCATTTTCCAGATGACGCTTTCTGACTGCTTCTCTCTGATTATGCAGATGATATTACTTTTTTCTACCTATGCTGATGTGTGTTTAGGTGTCATTTTGCAGTGGATGATGTTCTCATTGCTCAGTTTACCGCTCCCATAATAAGATCACCTGTGGTATGAATACATTTCCCCACTCTGCTTGTGTATTTGGATTTGTAGGATAAATGAGTTTCTCTCAGCCTCGAAAAGAGCGAGGGAGACAGAAAGAGCAAGAGTGGGGAGAGAGAACACATCAGGCACGTTCTTAGATTCACTTTAGAGCTTGACATCTCGCCGCTCGGTCAGTAAATGGCTTTTCTACAGGGGGAGGTGGGATGTAGGTTTGTGTGGATGTGTGTTTGCATAGACGTCTGTGGACTGTGTGAGTGTCTAGTGTGTCTGCAATGTCATACATGTGTTTATTCGTGTTTTGTTGTATTTTTTCCAAGTGTGTGTGTGTGTGTGTGTGTGTGTGTGTGTGTGGCAGGGAGACACATCTACATCCATTCGGCCTGTTTGTATTCCACCCGGCTGCCTTCGTGCAGGCCTCAGCTGTCATTATTCCCTGTCCATCCGCAGAGAAGTTATAGTTGGCAAAAAACCCATCAGGTGGGCAGGACAACAGATAATTGAGGTGATGATCGAAGCTGTTCAAAGACAATTGATAGTGATGGGGAAGCAGGTAGCTGAGCTGAGTGAGGTTTGCAGAGACCTGAGGAGTGGCAAATAGAAAAGGAACAGATTCTGTTGTTTTTCTTTTTCTTACAGAAAATTTAATCAATCAAATAGTATTATATTTTCAAACTTTTTTAAAGAAGAGAATTGTTCTTTTTTTCCTGACAACAGCAGCACAAAACAATAACTGCCAGCCCAGAGACCACCATGGGCTTTATTGATAGCCCAAATCCCCTTTGCCACAAAGCAACATATCGAGGTTCCAGGAAAAGCCATGACCTGAACATCATATTTCCACCTGCTCCAATTCTAGTGACAAGTTGCCAAACTTCGAAAATCCCCCAGAAAACCCAGTTAAGCTAAAGCAAGTTGTAAAGGCGTTTTTCATAAGCTGAGGGACAAGGGGGAACAAATGGAGGTTATTACTTTCCTCCATTCCAAATAGCCCCCTACTGTCTGGCTGAAATAGGCCTGGGAAAAAAAATGTCTTTATATCACACATCCATACCTGACATCACTCTTCTGGATTTTTCTATTACCCACTGGCATCTCTTTTATTCCTCTTTTCATCATTTTCCTTTGCCCGCACGCAAATGTTATCACCCAAATGTCATCAATTGTGTACATATAAAATCAGCCTATAATGTTAACACATCTGCTCACCTACTCGCTTCAGAGGCATAAATCTTCAAAGTCCTTAGATGTCTTTGGAGAAAACTTTTGATTTTTTTCATCCATTTTAGCTGAGTTGATCAGAACAGATGGGTGCAACTTTTCCAATTAATCTGCTGCTTTGTAGGACTAGAATTGTAAGTCTAGAATTTTATGACATTTTATTGAAAGAATAAGCACAGAAAATCTGAGAGCTCACCAGGAATCATAGGCAAATACAGTTCAAGCCAGATATTTACATACACTGTATAAAAAGGCAAATAGACTTCTTTGTCCCTGTCTATCATTAAAACAGGCTAAACTGTACCGGTTGGAGGCCAGTTAGGATTGCCAAAATTATTTCTGGTTACTAAATCCCAGAATAATAAGAGGGATTTTTTTATTTAATATTTTGTTAACCTTCCTCAAATTACATATATTTCCTTAGTATTTGGATGACAAACAAGAATTTCACAACAGTTTGCTAGAATTTTGGCCCATTCCACCAGACATAACCAGTGTACCTGAAGTTTGTAGGCACCTTGGTAACATTATCATTTTCATCTTTGCTTAGAATCTTTTGTCTATTTAGAAAATCCATTTGTGCCCAAACTTTGTCTTTATGCCCAATGTTCCTTCAACAGTCCCACATAAATGTCTTTTCCTCATTATATTGTTTATATTGGAAAGTGCACCAGTCCCTCCTGCAGCAAAACGCCCACACAACACAATGCTGCCACCCCATACTTCTGTGAAGTTTTGTGGTGATTTTCTCACTCAAATTCAGAATCAGGCTCAAGACAAAGACTAAAATTCTCATACTCACACAGAAACACACTCACACCACAGGATCATGACAACTTTACTATTGGGAAGGTGTTTGCAGTCTTTTGCCTTCAAATACAATGATGTTCAATATGGCTAAACCATTTCATTTTTGTTTCATCAGATCGTCGGACGTTCCTCTAAAAATGTTGGTATATGGCCCTTAGTGCATTTGTAAACTCTAATCCTGTTTTTTATGTTGCTATTGGAGTAGCGGCTGCTTCCTTGCTGAGGGGCTTTCAGCCTGTATTAGCATAGAACTCGTTTCACTGTGGATAATGACACTCTTACCAGCTCCAGCCAGCATCTTCACAAGGTCTTTTGCTTTTGTAATGGGGTTGATACACACATTTTGTACCAAAACACAGAACCTGTTCTTCTTGCTGAGGGCCAGGGTCGGTCATAGCCTGTTATATATATATAAATATAAATAAATAAAACACAGAGAGATTTTATTTATGTATAAAATCAATGGCAACAACCCAAAATATGGCCATAAGAAGAATCATCTACTCTTCTGCATGTAGCCAGTGTGATATATGACAGATATTCTTAAAGAGTTAAAATTAGTGAGATTACCTAAAAGCCCTGAGAAGTGATGACAAAATGTCTGCTGATATTTACAAATACTCTGATTATCAAATCATTTTTACACACAGAAATAGAAAATACAACTTAATCTACATGCCTCACTTTTACTTAACTGTACAGAACTTTATTATACATATTTTTAGTAGCATATGAAAATGTTACCCAGCTCATTTAGGCCTTATTTGTGTAGCTAAACAATTTTTTTTTAATCGACAAAATCTATCTACTGTATTTGCAATAAAAAGGACATGACTCAAACAGAACTTATCAGGGACAATTATAAAAAAAATGTAATAACTATATGAGACACAATTAAATTTATTTATTTATTTACTTTATTTAATCTAAGAACTACATTTTAAACATTCTCCCGGCGGCTGGTGGCGGCCATAGAAGATGTAGTGAGGAAGGGTATAGCATTGAGTGGCTGCTCTGTTTAGACTAAACTGAGGCAAAAGAAGTTTTAACTTTTGCATCTGAGGTATAGGAGATAAATACACTTGTTTCATTTGTTACCTGGCATGTTGGAAAGCTCGTGCTGCCCTGGATGAGAAGCCGCCTTGGGCGGCTGCCCATGTCGCCCATATCAGAAACCGCTACTGCTGAGGGCTATCACAGCTGGGTATTCCCATTGTGTTTATACTTTATGTATATTAATGCCTTCATGCATCTGGAAATTAAACCCAAGAATAAACTAACTTGTGGTGGTCCACAATTCTCTTACGTGTAACTGTGCTGATTTCTTTAAATTGTTCCATGATCTCACTCAAGGAAGCAATATCTTTGAGGTGCGCCTCGATATACATCTGTAAGGTAGACCTGTATTTAACTCCGTTGTTGCACATTAACCCATCAGAAGCTTACAAAGTCATAACATCACCATCCAGGCTTTCCTAAATAGTTTAGAGGTTTAGAAATCTGCTACTAAAACGAATATTTGTGAAATGAGAGTTGACATGGAACAGAAGCTCTTTTCCTATAAAATAAACCTGACTGAATTCTAAAAGTGATCAAGGATCTGTTAAAGTCTTAGATAAGAACGACAGAAAGTACTTAAAAATGATATTTTTATTATTATGTCTGATAAGAGAGCACAGCTGCAGATATTGTTCATAGTATAAACAAGACAATAGAATAACAGCTTGGAATTTTAGAAAAGCATTGTTTTTGGAAGACAAGCTTAATGCTTTGATAAAGATGCTTTGTTTGGCTAAAATAAATGTTTATTTGGTTTGCATTAAAAAATCTAGCAGGCTATTTCATTTGAAGTGGTCTGGAAAGCAGAAAGTGTTTGTAAAAGTTTAAGAGATGGTCCATGCTACACTTGCATGCAGTTGTCTTGTTTCCAAAAACTGAGTTTGTAACATCAATAGCTCAATCACGCATAGTGAAAACCCATGCATGAAAAAGGTCGCCATAGTGCACATAAAAACTCACAACACTTCTATGTTAAATAGGCATGGTATCAATAACTCTCTCAGCTGTATGATGACGCACACACACTGTCACACACAGACATTGTATCAATAACTCAATATTTCAGACATCAGTCTTCCGTGTGCGATGCCCTCTGAATGGCTGAAGGGGGGGACCAGGTTAGCGGCAGAGGACAGGAAGGGACGCAACCTGACAAGACTGTCACACCTTTCAATACCTCCATTCGGCCTGTCATTAGTTTGCATGTGAGTGTGGACTTCTGGCCTAAGCTGGCACCGTCAGCAACTATCACTCCAACCTTGCCACCCCTGATTTTTACCTGACACACACAAAAATTCATACATGCACACTTTGTCTCCACTTCATTCCTTAGACTTCAAGTTAAAACTGGGTTATCAAGGAGGGCGATCGACACCCGCTCCTCCTGTCGCGACTCCCTCCAAATTCACACCTCATTGCTGGATCTTCCACGAGCTCCTGAGTATTGACTGAAGCTGTCGCCCTGACCAGCACCCCTGACCCCCCTCTGCGACAAGGGATCCATGACGGGGCGAAAGGTTCAAATGATTTTTCTCTAACTCCCGCCAACCTGTTTTCCCAGTGAGATGATTGCTAATGGCAACATTAGAAAAGGGCATAATGGAGATTCCCAAAACAATTTGGCCCTTTGATTTGCAAACCCTAATGTCTCCTGAACTTGTAACAGAATAATGGATGAATAATTAAGAGGCATGTTCCAACACTGTCAAAAAATTTCATGAAGATTTTGAACAGTGAAGTTGTAGCATGGAAGATTGTTTTGTTGAAGTTTTCCAAGAAATCAAAAACACTTCTAGTGTGTGTTGCACTGAGCTTTCTTTCCTAAATATATCTGCACACAAATTACACTATATATATATATATATATATATATATATATATATATATATATATATATATATATATATATATATATATATATATATATATATATATATATATATATATAATATTTCATTCCAATTATATTAGAGTTATTTTTATAGAATTTGCTAGATTACGATAAGATTTTTCATTCAACAAATTAAGCTTTTTGTGTATGAAAAAGTGGATTTAAAATAAATTGTGAACAGTGAAAATTTTTTGTGACTGGAAAAAAACCCATCCATCTGTTATTTCTCATCTTATTGCTTCTTTGTATTTTCTAAATTCATATGGAAGGAAATAATTACACCACATGCTAAACAAGCAATCTGAGTACAGTTACATTGAGAGGGTTAAAAATGAAGAAATCTGATTTTTATTGAAAGCAATGAAACACTGAAGTTACAACAAACACCTTTGTGTGTGTTGATAAGACAGTCTTTTTATCTTTTACCTTGAGGATTAATGCTAATGTATTTTTTTTCTGGCAGAGCAACCTATAATTTCCTGCCAAAAGGATACCCAGAGCAGCCATGATGCTCCTCCATTACAGGCCTCATAATATCTACCTGAGATATATGTATTTATGTGGCAGGAAATAACATTAGAGTGAATTGCCATAACAACTTTATAAATCAGGCAAGCAGAGAGCTGGCAGGAAGAACTGCCAAGGTGGCAGTAATGCTGATGAGAGTTATCTGAGATGGCATTCATCACCTCTAAGCAGGTTCAACGTATTTTATCAAGAAAATAGGTTAAACCTTGCTTTTCCTGGAAAAACATCTTCTCTCTAGAAGCAGTCTTCTCCAACTACACAGATGTTCAAAGAATACCAACTCCACCTCTGTTGATTCCTCCGGTCCGTCAGGTTGTCCTATTTCCCCATCCATACAGACAAACAGTGGAGATCTGACCATCAATCAAAAGTTACAAACAGACTTCGCTGTGTCATAATTCCTGCGATGGGCTTGTCCGCTGATTGATTCCTGTACACACACTCTGTCTGATTACCATAATGTGTTCTTGTGGCAAAAATCCTGTCAGCAGGGGTGAGAGAGGGGTGGGGGTTGACAAGGTGGTGGTAAGGGGTTTTGGAAGGAGGTGGGGGCTGTTTTGAAGCGAGCTGGAAGCAAATAACAAATGGGCTAGACCCCACCTCATCGGGAATGATTTCAATCCAATGTTTCATCACAGCTAGTGGAGAGAGGCGAGTGTTTGGGGTTTGGGCTATCAATTACAGATCTGTATAGGCAGGCAGACACTATCATTTCACTGATTGTCACCAGTCTACCGCAGTGACATCAGGAAGCGATTCATCAGTCTATTTTCTATGACACCCTTGAGAAAGATGATATGCTAGGGGTCTGTGGAGTTATGGGTGGGAAGCGTGAAAGAAGGGGTCTTTAACATGCTCGAGGGACAAACACATTCTAATTCAGACATTTAACCTCTCTCCACCAGCGCTCGCTCCTACCTGATCTGTTACATTCATTCAGTTTGGTCTGTGTGTCTGGTTTCTGATGAAACCATCAATGCCATTTGTTTACCAGCGTGTCAGAAACTGGGCTGTGGATTGAATCTGTGGCACAAGAAACTCAAATAAGTTTTTTACATAAAGCAGTACTGAAAACCTTACAATTTATTTACAGTCTGAGCAATAAATATAAAAAAAAAATTATAACAAAAATATGCTTTAGAATTAATTAGAAATTAGCACAACAAAAGCACATAAAATTACTTGCCTTGATATAGTTGAAAATTGGATTTTTCTGAATCTTAAACCTGAGGAGATCACAAGCACTGTGTTGTTGAAAGTATCACTGAAAACAAGTCACAAGAAAACCATGAGAAATCCCACTTGCAGTTTGCCAAGAGAGATATAGAGGGCACAGCAAACATGTGGAAGAAGGTGGTCTGGTCAAATAACACCAAAACTTTACTTTTAAGCCCCTGTGTGTGGCAGAAAGCTAACAATACACAGTGCCCTGGAAAAGGGAAGCTGTTTAAAGTTGATGGAAAGAAAAATGTTAAATGCAAGGATATCTTGAAAGAAAACCTATTAAAGGTTGCAGAATGCTTTGGACTGTGGTATAGGATCAAGTTAAAACTAAAAAAAAAAACTATTTATCCCAAGATCTTAAAGGGAAATTAAATAGAGCTACTATAATGCTCTGCCACCCTGAGCATCGCAATTCTAGAATCTGGGATATGACCACTTTTGCCAGGGATTGTAATTGACTTTACTCGAAATCACAAATCAAAGGTAAGGACCGAGCTTGATGTCCACATGTGTAGAATCAGCTTCTTTGCAGCCATCACCTAAACAGAATAAGCATTATCTTGTTCCTTTAGAAGTTTTAATAAAGAGCTTTGCATAAATGATGATATAACAACTTTATTCCGAAAGAACAAGACTCAATTAATTCTAAAAGTTATCTTTATTAAAACAGTCATTTTATTTTGAAAAGTTAATTGAAAACAAGAGTAAATAAATTAATTAAGCAGATGACTAGTTTACAGGTAATGTTGGTAGGGAAATCATAATAATATTAAGCTGTGAATTAAAATATTACACTATGGGAAATCACACCATTTTCTTGTAATGGAAGTTCAGTGAACTGCTTTGACTGCAAGCAGTTTGTCGCGGGTCATCCTTCCTCAGAGATTCATACCAAGTTGGTAAGCACAGATGATACCAGCAGGTCAAACTTTATTTCTCCCCATTGCAATTGCGTCTGGGAGCAGTGACTCTATCAATCTGCTGCCGGCTGGGAAGATTGCCTAATCCGGTAGCCGAGGGACTCTTATCATCAGTCTGCTTCTTCATTGTGTGTGTGTTGTGTCTGTGTGTTTGGCTGTGTGTGACCAGGCAAAGCTTCATTGGTGGGAAATGCATGTACTGCTCCTCTGCTTAACATTATCACCCTCATTTGTAAACAGAGTCATCCATCAGGTGCAGGACCCCCACTTATCCAAACAGATGAAGAAGGTGTATGTTCTTATAATTTGCTCTCATTTCTGAGAGAGGGAATAATAATAATCTTTCCCTGATGTTCATTCCCCCCTCCTCTTCCTCCTCCCTCCTTTTTTTCTCCACTTTCATTCTCTCACTTGTGGATAGTGTATTAATGAAGCGGTCTAATTTGACACCCTGCTGCAGTGTAATGGATTAAAATGCAACCATGCTATCTATCTATAAGTCACAAGTAAAAATGCAATATAAATATTTAAATTTGAAACTGTGATACAAATCATGGCGCCAACTCTTGCTTATGTGATCAGTAGCATTACCTACAGAAGCATCTTGAAGAACCCCTTGAAGAAATAATGTATGTGAAATCATGAAGTTATGCATACCTGTACAGATCAAAATGTTATTACCATGAATTTATTTTTGTTAAACTATAATGAAGAAAAAAACAGCATTGACAACTATTTATGACTTATCTAATATTAAAGTATTTATTGACACAGAAAATTCCACCTTCCCATTATTTAAACCAAAATGGAACAGCTGGGTGTGCATTGCTCTTTCATTTCACACACTTTTGCTGCACCTATGGGGTTTAGAAAGTATAGTCAGGCACTGCAGTTCAATTGCACTTGATTATTTGATTATCAGCAAGCGTGTTTACCTCTATAAAAACATAAATTTTGGCATGTTGCCAACTTGGAGCTCACAAATGTATGTTAACACAATGCTAAGAAGAAAAAAACATAATCAATAACAATCCAGAACCAATTGTTGCTGTCTATAAATGTAGGAAAGGTTTATCCAAGTGGAAATATTCAGACAGTTGCCATTATTACTGGGAATGGATGTCTCAGCTAATTCATCTCAATCTTAGACTCTGCAATACAAAAAAGTGACTCCTCTGCCTTAACCTGTTAAATGGTAAAGTTTATAACAGTTCAGTTGGGTAACAACTGTAAAGAAGTATGGCTTGCTCTGAAGGCTTGGCAGGAATAAGCCTCTTCTGTCTAAAAAGATATAACCGGTATAGCAGCAGAACTTAGGTTTACAAAGTCACATTGAAATTAATAAGAAACACCTGATTCTGAACTGTCATGCAGGATGGTGGATGTGTGGTGCACTGTGCTTGCTTTCCAGCAGCAGGATGAGAACACTTAAGAGTTATTGAGTTCCTTCTGTACCCCAAATTATTTTATAGCTAAACTTTGGCCCAAACTGGATCTTCAAACAGATAAAGATCACAAACATAACTAAAAAAAGGCAACAGAATGACAAAAACACAAGCTAACTGGCTAGCTGGTGGTGGTTAAAATATCTCCAACCAACCATTCTTTCATACCATTTTTCATAATGGCTAATCTTGATCAGGGTTGTGGTGGGGCTGGGTGTGATCACAGCTTCTCAGGAAACTGGAGTATATGGAGAAAACTGATGCATGAAAACTTAACATAAAAAGGGCCAAGATGAGATTTTTAACCCATTCTTTCTAGTTATTTCTTGCAAACTGTAATACTTTCTACGTTTCAGAGAAGACGAATGACTAAAAGCAACTGATGAGTGCACAGAACACACAGTGTGCTGAGAGAAATATCCATACTATCCACATTTAGGCCGTTTTCCCAAATGCTCTGGCATGCAAGATGACAATGTGCTTTCTCCAGATTTACAGTTTTCCTTACAAATAAATGGATTCCTTAGGGGGGAAAATGATTCACAACCAAACAAAACTCATAGGCTGATGTTTTGTCAGATTAATAATACATTGTGAATGGACACATATTTAGAAGCCCAGTGAAAACCCAAGAAATACAACAATGAAAAATAAAATAAAAATAACCCAAGAGACAGAACTGAGTCTCACACATGCTTTAATCTTGTAGTTTGTGCTATATTCCACCATACCCATCCACATCACATATCCTGAGAGGGTAATGGAAAATCCTTTGTGATCAAATTTGTGATGAGAAAGAGCACCACATTTACTTGCCTGTACAATTCACCCTGAATCATTAAAGTGGATTGATTTTCTGCCACACACAGCATTAAATTTTTTTCTCACTGAGATCATGTTTTCCTTGTTGTAATAAGGATTTGCTACTCTAGTTCCTACTGTTCTATTCATTGCCTGAAACTGAACTGTCTACATTGGAAATGTACACAATAAAAACTGTTTGTGTCAGATGTTTTCCACCACTTGAAGTGTTGTTTCAGATCTGTTGAGGTGACTATATATAGATGTTCATGTATGTCAGAAGAAGAACTTTTTTTATCATACCTCATTTTCTGTTTAATCTTCATGTTGACAATCATCCCTTTTGTCTTTCACAGCAGGTGTCTTGACTTCTCCAGCTTGTCTTTATAAGCTGCTCAGTCTCTCAGCACTTTAGTCACGCTCTCTAAGCGAGCTTTAGTTGTCCAGCCTGATAGGATATGGGTCTTTGTCTCTTGAAGCTGTTAGTTTGAATGCATGGTTGACATGCTGCAATGGTTATCTGTAACAACTTCATAAACAGAGATGATTTGTGGCCACAAAAGTATGAGCTACAATGTTAAGGCCAGCTACAGATCGCACCTAAATCAACTTCAGCTTGAAGTTGACTTAGGTGAGTAATTAGTTTATCTATCTATCTATCTATCTATCTATCTATCTATCTATCTATCTATCTATCTATCTATCTATCTATCTATCTATCTATCTATTTATTCTCTGATTTGGAAAAAAGTTCAAACATCTTCCTGCTAATATTTCTGGTATTTAGCACACAGAAACACATCCCAACTAAACTAAAACAGGAAGAATTCAGTTTGTTTTAATGTCAGACAATAAGAGAAAAGGGTTATGTCTTTTTATACAGTGTATGGGTGGAGGAAGACAATACATTCCAATCCTTAAAGCTGTTATTTTCTGATTTTTCCCATTATTAAGGAAATGCTGTTTATTGGACTCATTGAGTTGAATTCTTCATTAAATCCACTGAACTGAAATTATTTGCTGTTTGTCATGCACCATAGCCACAAAATCTGTTCTGTCTCTTAGATTTTCATTGCAAACATGTTGTATTCTAGAGTGAACCTCTTGTATAAGCACTCTTGCAAAGAGAGGGCCTATTTCAAATGATGCTTTCTGAATAGCAAACATCCCACTTCCTCTATTTGCAATGTAGATGTTGCTGTGGGTTCTTGCGCACTATTGAATTGTTTTCTTAATCGTTTCCTTTGTGCCAAGAAGTAAAGAAAACAGATTGTGTCTGAAGAGCATTGGAAGTGCTGTTGACCCCTGGTCACAGCGGCAACATTAGGACTGCCAGAACAGCAGATAAAGAGCCAGATGGGTCAACCACTTCGTCCTGAAGGGACTGCTTGCACCAACATTTTCCTAAAGACAACAAATTTGGATTTCTGTGTTGGTTGCTGCTGTTTTTTTAAACAGCCACAGGATTCTTCTTCTAATGCAGTTATTTTGCATCTCATTCTTAAAGTAAGATGACACAATGCAACACACAAATTCTCATTTACATACACATTTACTCTATGGTACATTGATACATTCTCTGTGCATGTTTACTGTCTGTCAAATTAAACACTGTAAATTACAAACCGTGTAAACCTGGAAATAAGCTTGTTTTATTTCATACATCAGCAGCAGATTTTCTTCATTAATGTGAAGATGTTCAGAAATCTCAGGGACAATAAAAAATTGTTATAAATACGTGTGCAGTGACGCTGCAACATAATAAGGACCTGGTGAAAAACAGGACGCAGAAAGACGGCTGAGAGATGAGGCGAAGGCCCTGCGGAAAAAATGTTCCCCTAGCAGAAATTGGTTTAATTAATAGGACATTTTACATAATGATTACAGTGTAATTGCACCGACTAGCAGAGTGTCATTAAATATATCCTTGCTCCTTTACAACACCCTCCAGCTAAAAATAATGAGTTACATTGGAAATCACTATGCAACAGGTTCATAAATAACATTTAAAACCATACAAGGCAAGTACTTATAAATAATAAATATTTGCCTTTTGTAATTGAAGAAAAAATGACTGCCCCTTTTTCTGCTACCACACACCTCTTTGTCCTGTTGTAAGCCCTGGAAAGGATATTTTCCCCATTTTTTTTCCTCTTCTTGTAAGTACTGAATAATTTATTTGTTGGTTAATAGTCAACACTGTCAACACCCGGTGGTGAAAATATACCCGTGTCCAGATAAATGCAGCAGCAGGCTGCAAAGTGATTATTCCCTCCTTCCAGATATTTTGTTGGATGCAATCCCTGTATACACTGCAGTAAATCACCAACTTCCAATTACTTTCCTCCATAAAACAAGGCTTGTATTCAAATCAGGCCACAAAAACGAGGGACGGAGATGGGACAACTGAACCCAAGCAAGCCTGGGGGCGCTGACTGAACATGAACATTCAAGTGTGTGCGCATCTTTGTGGAAAGTCCAATTTGTTTCTTAACTTATTTTCTTTTATTTAAAGGTGACATTGGTCAACTATCCATTCTTGGCAACTTTTTCTTTCAGAAAAGATTTTCACCGATTCAAAATATGAATACTGATAGAGGTTATTTTTTTGTTTTAGAAAAAGAGAATCCCAAATTTAATTTTGAAAACTGTTTAAAAGTACAGTGAAAGAAATATGAACTCATGCCACGTGTCGCACAAGTACCAGAGCACCAAACTGAGTAACCATTCTCAGGGGACTGCTTTGCTTTGTTTTAAGTGGATCAGACAGTCATAGTAAGAAGTCTTTGAAGTGAGTTACTAATGTAGTTACTTTTCTTTTTAACAACAGGTTATATAGAACTTTGTAAAACCACAGAATTAATTTTACTTTTGATATAGCCCATTAATACAGAGTTGAATTGTTTTTAAAATTGTTTTACAATGAAAAACAAATCTGAAAAGCATGTCCCACATTTGCTGCCACCCACTTTGCTCTGATACCTTTAAATACAGTGCAACCAATTGTCCTTACAAGTCACCAATTTAGTGAGTAGAGTCTGTCTGTGTTTAATTTTATCTCAGTTTAAATACAGTTGTGCTGTGAAAGCCTCAGAGGCTTTTAATGAATAAACATCATTGTGAAGACCAAGGAACAGGGATAACATTTTGAAAATGTTAAACCAGGGTTAGTGTATAAAACAATGTCCCAAGGTTTGAGCATCTCAGGTAGGACTGCTTAATTTACCATCTGAAGATGGGAAAGTATGGCACAACTTTAGACCTACCAAAACATTGCCATCCACCTAAACTAAAAGATCAGTCAATGAGAACATTACAGTTTTTCTCATTCGCTTTGGTGAATTTCTCAAATCATCCTCAGTCTTTGCAAAACAGTAAGTGTATTTCACAAAACAATTAGTACAAACAGCAAAACACCATGGATTACCTGCAAAATCCATTCTCTTCCTCAAAATCCTTAGTTCATCTTTCAAAAATCAATATCTGTGTCAATGAACATGTCAGTGCCTCAGTATGACAAGTCCTTGTTTCACTGGGTGCAGATAAGAGTCAAATTGATTAGTTATGTTGTCAATGTAACAGTTTACTCTCGAGGGATATTTTGTTGTAAACTATAGCTAAAGTTTTGATGATAACTATTGTCAATTGTAATTGAAGGAGATCAATGGCAAGAGACAGGACAAGATTCACATTTACATTTTTGCTGTAATTTGTTGACAGACTATGTCATTGTGATACAGAAAGGAGAAGACAGCACTGCAGGGCACAAAGAAAAAAAAACAAGAGTAGAAATGGGAACATAAGACAATATCCTTAAGGAAAACTGTACGTGCAGTGCTGTAGGAATTACAGTGTAGTCTTCCCATACATTCCATCTCCATGCTGAAAAAAAATCCTCAATGGGGTTAAGGAATAAAAAGCAGGGTGCGAGGAACTCCATCAGCATCTTGCTGTGGGTCACAAACCATTCCCTGATGATGTTGGAGTGATGGAAACTGGCATATGTCCTCTGCCTCTTCCTTTGTTTTGCCTCCTAACTCCACCGCCACACAGCCTCACTTCTCTTCTTCTTCTCTCTGGCTGTTGACTCCATCCAAATCCTTGTCCTTCTATTGTCAGAAATGTAAGATTGTGTTGCGTTCTGGCTATATACACTATATACTTTCCAGCTGATGGTTCATGAGATGCACCTTTGAGCTATTGCAGAAAGCTGGTTGATCTAATGCTTCACACATTTACCTACATTGGCGAAAGTCAGGATTCACCTGGGAGCAATTTACTAGTTCAGGACATATTTAGAAAAAAAAAAAGTCTAAAGGAATGACATACACATTATAATATATTATGACAACTTGTTGAAGCATTTTACATGTTAAGACTTATACAACGAGCTTGTGCTTAAATGTTGTGGAGGTTGAGACTATTCAACAGAGATGCATATAATACATTTTGATCAACACAAGTAATTGAAAATGTAGGAAAAATCTGAGAATTTTACATAATCACTTACTTTTTTGATGTGCACAAGTGACACAATAATTTCAAGATTGAACAAGTAGTTTCGAGAAATTCAATTCTGTTTTGAGAAATGCACCAAAGCAACTGAGAAAAACTGTAATCAGAGAAGCAGGCAATAGGACCATAGTAAGGCTGGAGGGGCTGCAGAGGGCATCAAGAAGGGAACTATTAGTTCTGCACTCCAGAAATCTGGTCTTTATGGAAGAAGAAAGCTTTTATTGCAAGCCACAACTATGTGGAAGTTCAGGTCAGAAAGACAAAAATTAAGCTAAGCACACAATTATTCATACACCTGCCAGATTGAGTTTTAAAGTAATCTTTTAATTTTACCAACATGTTTCTTCTGACTTGAAGTATTATTCATATTTTGGAGTGGCCGAGCCAGACTCCCAACTTGAATCTGATGGTGAATCTGTGAAGGGAGCTAAAGATTAGAGTGAGGGCATTGAGGCCTTTCAGCCTCAAGGGATTTGGAGTTCATCACCAAAGATAAATCATCAAAAATACCTGTGAAAACATGGAAAAAGCTGGTAAGCATTTATAAGACAGGTGTGATTGCTGTGATGCCAATAAAGATTTTTCATGACCACTTCATGTTCAAGTTTTCAGTTAAGTTAACATGCTTGGCTTTGGACTGAAAAATGATTAAAAAAAAAAAAAAAAAAAAAAAAAAAATCCATGCATAGAAAAGACAAAGTCAAGATATAAGTTTTAGACAGAGAATCACAGTGGCTAACAGCACTGGTAGTAAGGAACTTAGCTAGATAAGGACACTGGCATGAGGTAATTTGCAAATTAACTGGACAAATGTACATTTATATATGGTATAAAACTATTCTGTTCTCTTTCACACACATTAAACCTCCATTGACCTCATTATTGTTTGAATATTATAAATCTCTTTTGTCAAGGCTCCTGTGCTTGTCCCTATTGAATCGGCATGTCTTATTAATATCTGCTCAGGTATTACCATCGAGCACGCAGATACCCCTCAATTCGTTTTTGATCAGTCTGTAGGCTGTTGGATAAAGAACATTTAGGATGCTTTCCTTGCTGCTCGTCTCCCTGCCACTGACTTCATTAAGCAACCTGCTTTCATTCCATTCACACACACACACAACAAAGCACTTCTCTTTCATACTTATAATCCGACAGCAGAGAACATCCAAGGGTTGCATTTGTGCAGAATGCATCAATAACCGTGGAAACTAAAAGGCCTTGTCAGGAATGGGGAGTTGTCACAGGCGTGGAAAATGATTCTACCCGATGCTCATCTGAAGTGCAATCAGCCCATAATCTGAGAATACATCAGGCCTCCGTGACATGGAAATTTCCTGCTCCTCCGATCTCATTTTCAAATGTAGTAATCACAGAGAGAAGCGCTCAGCCTCACCAAAATGTATAAATAATTTTCATTCAAACATATTAACAGTCAAAATACCAGAATCCATCATGGCTACGAAGAGAGCTCCTTACAAAGCAATCAAGGCCTCTGCATGTGTTCTTTGTCTTTGGCATCTGAGAGACAAGGCTCAGATTACTTGAGCGAGCCCTGTTTTGCATAATGGTCTACTCCCTTGGTGCTTTTAAACTTCCTCGTCAATCCATTACATTTACCAAGCCCAGCTTCCTGCCTGGCTTTAATACAACGCTTCCTTGGTAAGAAGATCTGGATGAGGCCTTAAAGACCATTTTATTAAGGCAAGCATGTCGTCATCCATTCATCTTGCCTAACCCGCAGACACATTTATGTTCCATGGACAAGTTATGTACCAGCATCTTCAAAGAGCAAAAACTTGCCCTTTTTATATTATTGGGAAAACCATGGATTTCAGAGATCAGTTATAAGGTGAAGTATCGGCCCCGACGTACTTCATCCGAAGTGCCGAAATTAGTTCTCATTGACGCAGATGTGTGACGAAAATTGCATTATTTTGTTCGCAGAGAAGTATCCACCTACCGAACTCGACACCAGGCCCGGGTCAAACTATTTCGACAGGGCTCTGTGCAAAGTGTTATCTGATTGGTCAGAAGTTTGTTGCTGTTTTATGCAGAAATGCGCTCGGACAGCAATGTTGATATTTCTTTTCAACTAGTCCGCTTTTACTATCCGGTTTTTGTATCTGCAGTAGACATGAATAGTACATAAATCTTAGCTATTCTCTGATTCTAAAAAGTGGCAAATTTGTGAGAAGAAAATTACAATTTTCTATGATTAAAAACATAAATTTATGATATTAAAACTCGGATATTCAATAAAAAAGTGACTGATGTCCTCTAAGATTGAGGAGGTAAATTTAGGTGATGCGCATCTGGATATTTTCCTAAGTGTAGGTGCCATATCCAGGCTTTTTTCCTGACTCGATGTAGCCATGTTGGAGCTTCTTCCTACCTGTTTCAGGTGTGTTTTCTGGATCCTATTCAAAGTGTTTACAGTGAGTCTACCCCTGGGAGACTCGCCATAAACATTCTTTTATATCATTCTGATACAGGAAAACTCATATCAAGGCTCAACTAGAGCTTGCCAAAAGGCATATGAGTGACTCCATGGTCTAATGAGACTAAAATTGAGCTTTTTGGCCATCAGACAAAATGTTATGTTTGGCAGACACCAAACACTGCACATCAACACAAACACACCACTCCTACTATGAAGCATGGTGGTGGCAGCATCATGTTGTGGGGCTGCTTCTCGGCAGCAGACCCTGGAAGGCTTGTACAGGTACAAGGTAAAATGAATGTAGAAAATATAGGGAAATCCTGGAGGACAATTTGTTTCCATCTGCAAAAGAACTACGACTACGAGCAAGATAACAACCCGAAGCATCCAGCTAAAGCTACACAGAAATGGTTTGAAGACAACATGGTGGATGTTCTGGAGTGGCCGGGTCAAATTCCAGATTTGGTGCATCTACTAAATGCTGACTTGAAGGGGGTGAATATTTATGCAATTACTTATGTTATCTTTCATATTTGTAATTAATTGTCATTATGTTTTAGAAATCAGTTTTCACTTTGACATTAAAGGGGATTTTTGGTAATTTTTTTGTCAAAAATGCCAAATTTTGTTGATCATTACTGATGTGTCATAGCAATAAAAACGGAAGAACACCAGGGGGTGAATACTTTTTATATGCATTGTATGGACATTAAAATATCTAATAGTTGCGACAAAGATTCCAAGACTGTCAGGCCTAAAATATTAGGAGACAAAAAAAAAATGGATGGAAATGTTACAGAGTCCTGCTTCTAAAAAACACTTTTGGCCAATTTAGCTGAAACACAACCTTACGCCTGTGCTTAGACTTATTGTTTTGCCATAGATAGTGTCATAAGTTCAACACATTTATGTCTAGAAATGCAAAACGGCAACAAATCAAGCATAACACTATCTCATTAAAGTTCAGCAAAAATATCCCTTTCTTCATGCTAGAGGAGAAAGAGGATGTTAGCACTATTCACAGGAGGCGAAAATTAAGGCAGTTTAAATTTGGAAGCCACCCGAGCTTGACAGGACATGGGCTGCAGTTTTATGTCCCATCATTTATCAGCAGTTTATATTTTCTATGACCGCATTGTCTCTTTCAGGAACCCTCGGAATCACACCAGCTGTAAAAACCGCATTGTCCCTCTCAAACGCTAATGTTTGCATAACAGCTTGAGTCTCTTAATGATCCACACACACTTTTGCATAACATATTTCTTTCTAATATTGTTTTAAATGCTTTTCTTTTCTGAGCAACACATTTAGGGTCAGTTAGGGTGGAATCCTTAAAAAAATAGATGACAAATGAAAGATTCTTAAGATGGCGTAAAGCTAGTGAGTGAAGGCCTTTATAGTTGGTGATAAAGCACACTGAGGCAAGGCAAACATGCATGGATCACAACTCTTTTCATTACAATAGTATCAGCATCCCTCCATTTCCCACTATCAGCTTTAAATGTTAAAGCGAAGACTTTTATGTAAAGTTCCATAATAAAAAGAATAATAATGACTTTCCCTGTGCCAACTGATTAATGAGATGGATACTAGCTTTTTGCAGAGAGAAACCCAAAATATTCCCAGCCAAAACTTAGCTGAGTAGGAAAATTAAGTATGGTCGATCTAAAAAACTAATATATTCTAAGAAATATTACTAATATTAACGAATATTAATATTAAGCATACACACACACACACACACACACACACACACAGAGAGCCAATTATATGATTCAGATTTTTATTTTTTTTTTTTACTTTCAGTAAATCAATTAATTAAATTACAAATGTATGTTTAGTCAATTACCTTTTTTTTTTTTTTTTGGATTGCTTTTCCTTATTTGTTGCATATTTATACAAAGGCTGATTTAAACATGCATTAATACATTTCTATATTAATTTAAGTTAAAGTAATATTTGTAATATTTATTTATTCAAACTAAAATAAATGTCAGTAAATTTGGCTTTTTTATGTTTGAACTTTTTCTTTATATTTCATTCTATATTGCCTAAACTGTCTAAAGTTTATTTTCTTATACCTTAAAAAGTTATCAGTATACATTTTTCTTTTGTAAATATGTCCTTAGTGTTGCACAGTCTCTTTCTCTTCCTAATATTTTTCCCTTTCATCTATAAAGCTAATTAGACAGTCATTTGCGAACACCAATACAAACATCTAGAGCAGTGCATTTTTTAAAATAAACTACTGCTTTTATAGGACTCCAAATCAGACGGCAATTTGTTAAATTACTTAGATTTTTTATTTCTTATTTTTCTTCTATACTCTTTGGCCCCCAGAGCAAAGAGGTCAACAAGGAATTATAGCTCAGTGGTTGAGCCTCTGAGATTCATAGACAGCTGCAATGATAAAGTTCAGTCTGCAGAATTGCTAGTAGTGCAATAACAGCGAGAGAGGGTCACAATAAAGTTTAGTTTAATGACAAGAACAAATAACTTTAACATTTGGTGGAGTGCACTCAACCCTTTCTCTGGGATCACATCTGATATATCAGCAGGCAACTGGCCGTGACTGCTGGGCGATTGTGCTTGGCACTCTGGCACTGGTGATGCATGCAGGGGCTCGTGGCAGGTGTCCATTTTATAGAGTTATTCAGTTGGAAATGCTGCACTCTGGCGAAGGCATAGGATGGGAAGGAGTGCCTGGGTAGATTATAGTCATAGCACAGCTGGCAGCTCCCAGGCTCTCCATGCACAAAATCTGGCCTCCAGCTAACTTTTAGCTGTTAAAAAACCAACAGCAAGTTTTTAGGGAGAATATCAAGAGCTGCAGAGCTTATATTCCTGTAGAAGAGGGCAACTTAGATATTAATCTGCACACAAACAAAATATAAAAACAAAGTAGGAATTTTAGTTGTTCAGCTCCTGGTCTTTTTATTTATCCTGCTGGTAGCTTTCGCATTGAAACTAAACATGTTTGATGTTTTTGAAACATTTTATTTGTTAGAGTTTTTCAATTATTCACTTGGGAACAACATGGATTTAGACTTTGAACTAAGTGACAAACCAATTAATAATACAATATAATGAGTAAAAACTACTAAATTTAATAAACACATTGCGATTGAACTAATGTAACATCTTTTACTATTTTAATATCGCTTAGTGTAATAAAAATAAATTCACCTTAGCTCTTTGACTCCACTGCTGTTGAAGTATGTTTAATAACACTACTAGTATGATTTAAAAACTGTAGCAGTCAAAAGGCGGCCAGGGATGCATGGTGTCCACTTTAATAGTCAGCGGAATTATTGTAATTTTCTCAAAGTTGTATCAATAATGTTAGTACTTAAATGTTTTTTATTGATGTTATTAATATTTTTACCTATAAGGGTCTCATACCTGAACTGGCAAGATATCCTCTGCGTGGGCCCTATTTCTTTATAATTGCCGTCGAGGTTTGAAGATTTTTTTTTTTTTTTTTTTTTTTTTTTTGCAAACTCACACTTGCTGCCCAGTAGATGGCAGTGCATGGAATGAAACACTGGAGTTCAATCCTGCAGTTTAAATGCAACTATGCCATCCCCATGCAGGTAGGAAAATAGATTTTGATTAAAAATATTTATTTCTAAGAAATGGAAATTTATGTCGTTAAATATTCTACAAGTATTTAAACCATCTGAAAACATAAAAACTAAAGCCGAAGAAAATGTTATATCTTTATAGGAACTGGAACAAGGTTGTGTGTGTTTTTTTAATTTAAAAAAAATCTTTGGGTTCAAGATTGAACTGAACTGTGTAAGACTGGATCTGAATTTGACTATATATATAGTGCATCTGGAAAGTATTCACAGCACTTCACTTTTTCCATATTTTGTTACATTACACCCTTATTCCAGATTGTATTAATCTGTTATTTATTAAAAATAGAAAACCCAAAAAAAAAAAAAAAAAAAAAAAATCACATCTATGTAAGTATTGCTTAATACTTTGTTGATCCACCTTTAGTATCTTACAGCTTCAAGTCTTTTTGAATATGATGCCACCAGCTTAGCTCACCTGTCTTTAGGCAGTTTGGCCCATTCTTCTTTGCAGTTCTTCTCAACTTCCATCAGATAGGATGGGAGATGTCTGTGCAGCCGTTTTCAGATCTCTGCAGAGATATTCAATTGGATTCAAGAATGGACTCTAGCTTGGCCACTCCAGAATATTCACAGAGTGGTTCTGAAGCCACTCCTTTGAGATCGTGGATGTCTCTGTACATTGCTGCATTCATCTTTCCCTCTATCCTGACTAGTCTGCCAGTTCCTGCTGCTGCAAAAAATCCCCATAGGATGATGCTGCCACCACCATGCTTCACTGTAGGGATGGTGTTGGCCTGGTGATGAGCTGTGCCTGGTTTCCTCCAAACATGCGTCAGCCTGGCATTCACTCTAAAGACTTCAATCTTTGTCTCATCAGACCAAAGAATTGTTTCTGATGGTCTGAGAGTCCTTCAGCTGCCTTTTAGCAAACTCCAGACAGGCTGGCATGTCCCGTTTATTAAGGAGTACTTTTCATCTGGCCACTGTACCATACAGACCTGATTGGTGGATTGCTGCAGAGATGATTGTCCTACTGGAAGGTTCGCCTTTCCTCTGAGAGATTCTTGGGTTCCTGCTCACCTCCATGACTAAGGCCTTTCTCCACCGATCCCCAAGTTTTAGTGATGGGTCATGCTCAAAAGCATTGGCTCTAAGAGCAGTTTCTTTACAGACAGAAATAGAAATTGCAAAAATACTCAAAAAAAAAAAAAAAAAAAAAAAAAAAAAAAAGTTCTTTCACTGTCATTATGGGGCATCAGTGTGTAGAATTTTGAGGAAAGGGATTAATTTATTACAATTTGGAAAAAGGTTGTTACATAACAAAATGCAGAAAAAGTTAAGCACTGTGAATACTTTCAGAATCCACTGTTATATTAAAAATGGGTTGAATCCTAATTTTGAGCAAAGTTGAATGTATGTAAATGTACATTAACAGGCTCTGTTTGTCTTGTAACAAACCGTGAGATGACATTAGTTGTAAATATGACTGTATAAATAAACTGAAAAGAATTTGGGTTTTTTTTCTGTGTTTGTTCTTTACTTCTGGCTGATTTTTAAGTAAAATTTAATCAGTAAGGGAATTAAGCATGTTTGTGTTTGCTGTAGCTCTATTTTTTTTCTGCTAGCGAATTAATGTTAAACTTGTCTCACAAGCTGTTCGGTTTCACATCTACATGTTAACAACAGCAGCATGCACAGAGCACTGATGAGAAAATTTTATGGATCATAACAATATTCAATTTGCTGCCACAGCACCCTTTGACAGGGTATTTAGCCTCGGTGAGTGATGGGCGCTGATGGCCCTGAGGTGTTGCTGATGGCTGCATGGGTCTGCTGGGCAGCTGCTGGTTTTCGGTGCTGGATCAAGGAGTTTGGGCTGGCAGCCATATTTTCAAAATCAGCAGGATATCAAACCAAGAGGGGATTGATAATGGAAGATAGATAACATGCGTGTATAACTTTTTCACAACTTAATTATGTCATTTTACACATTGAAATATTTTTGGTTTTAAAAATGTCAGTCATTCAAATTTCTCAGTAACAACTTCTACACTACTCCAAGTTGCAACATTTCAAGTTTATAAAACCTATTTATGATTGCTATTGTTGAATGCAGGCCTCATATGCAGATTCATTTGAGGGGTCATTATCCAGAAAGAATGTGGGAGACAGGCTGCTGACAAATGATCAAGCAGATAATAGGGTGGAAGACACACTTACCATGCTAACAACACGGCACGCAGAATGGACAGCCCCCTGTCGAAAACAAACAATGTGCTTCCAATCTATCATCGTTGATCCATGTCATCATTACCCCTCGATGGCTGTGTGGACATCAACATGACAATGCAACATGGAGAGGCGACATCAGGGAGAGAGATTATTATCATAGAAAATGCAGCACAAATCTCTTCTGGAGCATAATAGCTGGTGTGGAGAGTAGCAAACAAACAGATTTATGTCTCAGAAGAGGCAGCTTGGCTGAGCAGTGTGCGTGCACATGTATGTGTCTTTGCCTCAGTGCCTATTTGGAAAAGCTTAGCAGGTGAAATGTTGTGCTAATTCTGTACAGGTTGGGCTAATGTTGAGCCCCTGGGTCCTTTTCTTTTGGCAGGCCGGCTGGTGATTAGAGATATAATTAAGAGCAGTTTTGACACAGGCACCGTCCTCCAGCTCCTCCACTGGCCCCCCGGAGCACTTCCCATCGCTGTTTATGGGGCTTCCTCCATTAGCTGCCAACAGAAGGAGCCCTCCATGCACAAAACCCCAGCTGGCTCTGACGGGGAGTACACAGCTCCTCTCTGGCGACAATAAAAAGAAACTTGAGTTTAAACAAAAAAAGTTACACCATATTTGCTCAAACTAACTATGATGAAAGGCAATGAAGACAAGGGATCCTCATGTAGGCATCAATATAAATATTACTGGAAGGTCAATTAATATGTAAATTAACTCCTCCATTTAATTAGCTATTTAACTATTTTCCAAGGCAGGGACATATTAAATCATGCTTAAAGACCCCTCTAACTAGCCTCTTGACAATAGTGCTAGGGAGTCGTGGGCTCATAAACTACCGGCTTGACCTATAAAGAGCCCCGAGTCTGCTAATTCCATCTCAGCCTAATTTTATGACTTGCATAAAATAACCATAGTGCAGCTTTGTAGCTGTTAAGAGGATATGGGTAATAAAATGGAGCTGGAGAAAGCATCAGAAATCTCCTCTTCAGTAGTGTCCTCATTTATTATTCTATTATTCTTTGCAGGGTTCCAGGCTCATGTGAAAGACAAATGACCTTATTATATTAAATAATTTGTGAGGATATTAACCGTTAATCACGCATAAACAGCATTTAAAAGGTATTGATTTTCCAGTCCTCTCAACAGCTTGTTAAATTTACGTCCAATAACATGATAATAGATAATCAGGTGAATGATACGCATTTGTAGGGGACAGAGGAAAGGTAATTGGCGCCAGTGACCTTGACTTCAACCATGTTTCTTCATCCAGTTGTTTCATGACCTTCGAGCATGTTTCAGTACAGGTCGACAGGGGCCGATAGCGTTAGATGTTGTGTCCTGCTTAAGGAGTCTAACGTCAGCTCTGTTTTAACTACAGATGCATCAATCAGGCTTTCCTGGCCAATACCAATACTATTCTAGTTGTCTTTGAGGTCTGATTGGCAATTCAGATTTTGAATGATTACAATTAGAATTAAAGCTGCAAGCGGCATTGGGCGGCCCTCGCAGCTCAGTGCCGCTCCGGCATTGTGGCGACCGTGGGAGCAAAGTTTCAAGATTCGAGATTAATAGCATTACTCAGCTTAGCAAATGTGATGGAATGTGGACACAGAGCTGAACTGGTCTCATCTGCTCTGACTGTTAGCGATGGCATGGTCTTAGGAAGCAGGAGGGGCTCATGGCAGCACTCACTGCTCACTGCTCGCCCAGTACAAAGCAGGGTTGTTGTCGCCATAAAAGTCTCTGACAACACAGAAAAATCACTATATATATATATATATATATATATATATATATATATATATATATATATATATATATGGTGTTTTGATAAAAAGTTGCAAGAGGGTCTGAAAAGTCGATAAATATAGCAGCAAAGTGGAAAAGTGGACAACAGTGCTTCTTTCGTCCTGATCGTAGCCCGTTTACCTCCTCCGCTAATCACACTTGGCCGATATTGATATCCAATATTAATATTGCTGTTATGGCAGAATTTACAAATATTTTATACTATGATTACTCGATTAATCATTACAATAATCGACAGATTACTTGATTACTAAAATAATTGTTTACAACAGCCCTACTTTCAACAACACTGTAAAAATGGCACAAAACTATTTTAAAGATTGCATATCTTTCCTTCAAAAATGTTGAACTGAGAAGTAGTTCATTTGAGAAGTTCAGCAGACGTGCAGTTCCACCAGGTGTTTACTAATTGCTGCTGCCATTAGTCTGGTGGAGTTGTGCGGGGAAGGTGCAGGGGAGAGGTGCTCTGTGAGGGGGAAGCTCAGATGGTTAGCTGTTAGAATGGTGAGTCTGATGGAAGAGGAGGACCTGAAAGTGTAGATGGTATGTTGGTGTAGATGGTTTAAGGGGTGTAAAAACAACTGCCTTCAATGAGCTTGGCTCTGGTTCTGTTGAAGGTTTCATCCTGTTAAAAAGGGATATTTGACTGTAACATTGGTTAATCTTTGTTTTATTACATTTAAGGTCAGGCTGGTGTAAGTGAACGGAATCTGTCTATACGCATTTCTGCATTGAAAATTGGGCTTCTTTTTGCATATTATTCTATATTTTTACATATTATTGCTACTGTCCTCACTGACAAACTGGGTGTGAATTTTTAAACAAATGTTATTCCCAACATCTTGAGCACATAACTCTTGTCTGGTGGAATGGTATACTTCCAATGGTTTCTAATTTCCTCTCTTCTGGCTCAGTACCTTCAGCAGACAACTTGTCTCTGAAAAATCTTATTTTCTGTACATCAAAATTCCTTATCTAACAAATTAGCTTTGAACCACTTTATCTCACCCTTTGCAGCACATTTACCAGTCTTTGGTTATGTTCATATATGGTGGAGCCCAAGATAACCACATTGTCAATATAACAAAGAGCGCCTTGTTGGTTGGGTGTTAAACTGGTTTTCTATTTTGGTATTGGTTATTGGTGGAATGTGCTGGTTGCTGGTGGGGTGTTCAAATGTTTTTGGTATTGGTTGTTGGTGGGGTGTATTGTTTGGGGTTTTTGAATGTTTTTTGATATTGGGTGTTTGGGTGTATTGGTTGGGCTTTTTGAACGTTTTTCTGTTGGTTGTTGGTGGGATGTTTAAATGTTTTTTTTTTGGCGTTGGTTGTCTGTGGGGTGTATTGGTTGCTGGTGGGATATTTAATTTTTTTTGTTGATGGTTGGTGGTTAAATGTTTTTTTGCAATTGGTTGGTGGTGGGGTGTATTGGTTGTTGGAGTGTATTGGTTGTTGGTTGGATGTTCAAATTGTTTTCTATTTTGTATTGGTTGTTAGTGGGATGTATTCGTTGGTAGAGTGGTTTATTTTTGTGGTATTGGTTGGTGGTGGGTTTTTAATGTTTGCTTTTCCACTGATTGAGTGTACTGGTTGTTAGCAGGGTATTTAATTTTTTTGTTGGCATTGGTTGTTGGTGGGGCGCATTGGTTTTGGTGTTGTGTATGAGTTGTTCGTGGGGTATTTCAATTTTTTGTTTTTCTAGGTAATTAGTTGTTCGTGCTACGTATTAGTTGTGTGTGAAGTGTATTAATTGTGAGTGAGGTGTATTGTTTATTGGTGGAGTATTTAATTTTTAATTTTATCATTTTGTGGAGGTGAGGGGTTCATTTTTAATTTTTTGTTTTGTTGGTTTTTTCATTTTTATTGTTTTTGTTTTGTTTTTTCGATTTTATCACATTGTTGGGTTTTTTCATTTTTTTATTTTTTTTTATTTTTATGATTTTGTCTTTTTTTAATTATTATTTTGTTTGTTTTTTTGTCATTATTTTATTATTTTTCTTATTATTATTTTTCTTATTGTTGACTTTCTTCTGGTGAACATTTAACATCTGTTTATAACTGATTACATACACAAATCTGTTCAATGACCAGAGAAACTTGAAGATCTGATATGGTCTCTGCATCTGAGATCAGATCCCATGTTTCCTATAGCCTACCATGTTTGTCCTATGATGAGCAAAGTCCGTGTTTCAACCAAAAAGTTGTACTTGTTTGTTACCAATTTCCTTGAACTCAACCATTAAAGCCTTCAATGGCTTGAGAACCAACTACAGGAAGTAGCAAACCACATTTCCTGGCATTGGGTTTAGAGTCCAGTCCCATGGCGACCATGTTTCCGTCCACATTCCCCACCAGTTTCAGTCCATCTGGTGCCTTCCAAGTCTCCATCTCGTCAAAAACTGATTGGCATCTCTGTTTCTTCTTAGTCCATACACCATGTAGTGTTCCTGTTGGAAATGACAAAGCATCAAGTTTTCAACAAAATCTTGTTATCCATCACCGCAGAGAAATCTTCCTTAATGTGATACCCTGTCCCGTAGTTTTTAGGGCAACTTTTAATGACCATCATCATATTGGCCAGGATGTCCAACTAATCCAGGTAAGATACTTCCTCCATTGCATCAGAACATCCTCCAAGGAAAAGGTTGCAATCCTCAAGCATTTTTACATCAGTGTTTAACTGAAGGCCATGAAAAAGCTTCTTCCACATAAGCATGTGAAACCTCCAGTTCATTCCCAAATCTGGCTAATTTTTTTTGCCTTTATGTATCCTCTGATAGGATTGAAATGAACAAATCTCTTCTTGCTCATAACAAAGCAACAGCACATGATGTTTATTAGATACAGAGGTGCTTGGGGCCTCGATGCTGGATCAGAACATTCCTTTTCCATATTTTTCATTGTCATGTCTCCCTCTTCGTTCTTATTGATGTTTTTCCTTCAACAGCTTTTGAATTTTCCTCCTGAAGCTGATTTATGTAATGCACACTTGCTCTGCTTTCCACATTTGACAAACAGTTCTGTTTATTTATACAGCACTGATTCAAAACACATGGCACTTTCTAAAATAAAGGAGGAAAAATTCCTAGTTATCAGTTCATCAACCACCATAATTTAAACTGGTTAAAAGTTTTCTAAGTAAGCCAGCTGATTTCATCAAGTCATTGACTTTAAATCAATGCCTCATACTAAGGATGCATGTAGTGCATGTAGTGAGAGTAGAGAGGAAATACTTCCCTTTAACAGGAAGAAACCTCCAGCAGAACCAGTACCAGGCTCAGTACAAACGGCCATCTGCCACTACCACCCGGGTGGATTGAGAAGACAGAGCAGACAGACACACAAAACAAACAGAACTGATGCAGGAGCACTTTCTATATTAGAGAAAAGAGAGTTAATTGCAGTAGTAGCTCCTTTGGTGGCTTTATCTAGGAGAGAAACAGCTAAACAGAATAAATCTGAGATGGTTTTAAAGGCTGAAGGGTAAAACAATAGTTAGTTGCAACAAAAGATCAGTCAGTTGCTCAGCCTAGGAGACAAACAGGGTAAAAACACTGAAATACAAGGTTAAAAACACTGAAATACATGACCCAGTGGATCATCTGTAGAAGGTAAACATGGAGTTATTTGCAGCTGTTGCTCAGATGATGCACCCCCCTGCAGGGAAGAAGGTGCCACAGGTAAACAAAGTGTAATCCATGTGAAGTACTTTAATTACCCTCAGCTACTCTGATAGGTAGTAGGGACTGGACCTTATTTTAGTAAAGCCTTTTAATTTATTTGCAGATGGGCAAAAGCCCTGTTGTCTGCAGTGTACAGGTTGTGTTGTTACACCATAAGTTTTAGCTGAGAAATAAATAAGCTAAATAAATAAATAAATAAAGCACCAGATTGTGGGACAAGAAACTGACAGTATGTAAGGTTTCCTTTAATAGTTTCTAATTTTCTATAAGTGAGTCAGACAGGTTCAAGGGAAACCATGTGGAGGACCCAAACTGACTAAATTGAAAATAAAAGTTTAGGGGGTTCGGTTTGAGGTAGTTATATTCTAAAAATAAGGTAGTGGATAAAACAGTATGAGCATTACCACTGTGACCTCTGACCTGCAGGTTCAGCAGATCTCTCCATTGACCGTCGTCATGCAGAAAATATGAAACCGCAAAGCTATCCAACGCAAAAATAACATAATTAATAATTAATAATAATAATAATAATAATAATAATAATAATAATAATAATAATAATAATAATAATAATAATAATAATGGTTGTCACATTTAAATTTAAATTGAATAATCGGTTCTCACGTTTACTTTACATTGTTGTTCAACACAAATAATATTGGTTTGAATTATTTATAACTATAGTACATGATACTGATAAGTGTGGATACTCTTTTTTTAATTTTTAGATTCAGTTTCGAACAAAATATTTAATAGATGTAAAAACAAATAGTATTCTGATTTAAATACTGAATTTTTTCTTTGAAATTCAAGTAAAAGAACTTATTTTAACCCAAAAACATCAGTACAGTCGTATTTATGTCAATATAGCCACTTTCAGTTATACCTTTAATAATATTTCAATATATTTACTGAGCCTAAGCTGAATGATTTCCTGCAGCCCTTTAACTGTATTCACCTAAGCCTTGGCAGCCATCTTTGTTTCCCATCACAGCTGAAGTTCAACCTTGAACTTCAGATTCCAACATACTAGTTGCATCAAACCCTCTGCAGATTACATGACCCCAGCCGCTGCTTCACAAACAGCGCAGAAAACCTCAAAACAGAAGGATTTTCACCACAGCAGAATCCTTCTCAGCAGAGAATCAAAACAGCACAACACAACACCAGCCAAACTTTGGCCTTTATCAACAGCTTTAGTATCATCATCACCCGCAGCAGCTCTTACCTTGTGATGTCTTCTAGGTCCAACACTCCTGGAAATGATTGACCTACCTTTAGATGAATAGAGGATCCTCATCTTGATTGTAGTAATCCAATAATGTCCATCATCGATCTGCTGCTAAATCCTGACCCCATTTTTGTTTCTCAGCAGTTTCAGCAGGCCAGCAGCCCAACAAGATGCTGCTGAGAGGCCGAGTTTGGGCCGTTTATGTCCGCTGACATAAACGGCCATAACTTCATCAGGAAAAAATAAACAACTTATGGCAGGTGTCAGAAGAATAATTTACCGGAAAACAAATGCAGCTATCTCAAAACATGGCGCTGAGCGCCCTTCTCCCCCACACTACGCCATGATACTCCAGCAGGTGGGTTACAGCGCCAAATTATTAAGGCCCAGTCCACATGGAGACGATTTTAGGTGTATCCGCAAAAGTTTTTGGTAATTAGCCTCTGTATCCATGCGGATTGGCGTCTTGAGAGACTAGAAATTATCATATTTCATACCCGGCTACAGAGTGAATGAACTTCCGAGTCGCGCCTTTTTCAAAATGATGACATCGAAACTCTATAGCTCTCTCTATGACTCACGTACTATGGCAGGCCGTTTTCACATAAAATCGGTTTCACCACACTTACATTTCAGATATCTTAAATTGCTTTATGACTAAACGTATTAGCAAATTAAGATATCGCTAATTATATTTTGACTAGACAAAATACCTATTTGAGATATCACTAATTCCATTCTGACAAATATAAATGACGTCAGATTTACCATTGAGTTGTATGGAGGTTTCAATTCAAGATATCTACAATGAATTTCTAACTATCTGAAACACATATTTCAGATATCTCCAATTAAATTATGACTAGTCATAAAGTAAATTCAAGATATCTCGTTTTTAGTTCTGACTAGTCATAATTCTAATTAAAGATATCTTGAATGACACCATAATTCAAGATATCTTAAAAAAAAATTTGGATAGGAAATATATAGATTTGACTAGTGCAAATTACATTCAAAATATGTTGAAAGTAAATAATGACTGCAAAACTAAATTAGAGATATCTGGAACTGTAATTTTGACTAGTCAAAATTCCTTTTAAGATATCTCTAAATTAATTAGAGATATCTTGAATTAGACGGATTTTCTATTTGAGATATCTTAAATTAACATAAATTAACATTCTGACGAGTCAGAATGACATTACAGATATCTTGAATTAGTTTTCTGTCTAGACACAGATTTACATAGTATTTTGAAATTTCAATAAAAGTATAACAAGTGAAATAAAATGAAAAAAGATTAGTTATACAGTTATACTTTTAGCTTTTCAAAGCCATTTTTAAGTGCATTGTGCTTGTTGGAAGAGAATAAATAGGAAATTCTTTGCCAATTTCTGAAACAGTCGTAAAGTTCACGAAGCTTTGCATTCTTCACATATTCCATACTGCCAAGCTCTTTCTACATTGTGGCATTTTTCTGACAATTTTGTGCAGGACATCTAAATGTCTAAAAATGTGGGGCCTATTTCCCCCCGTCACACTCCCCTCTGGTGGGAGGTGCTTCTGCCCACCGGTGCATTGGTGGCTCTTGGTGTCTGGAGCCGGGTGCTAGGGTATGTTCTGGTCCACCCTGCTGGCTGCCTGCTGGGGCCTGGGTGCCCTGGCTCAGCTGGGCCTCTGCTGGGGGGTTGGATTTCGCCCTCAGGGCTCGGGTCTCTTTGTCCATGGCTGGATCTGCTCCGGCATAGTAGGTTGCTGGCAGGGCCTGTGAGTTCGTTGCTGCGGCCTCCTGGGGCTTCTGCATTGTTGCTGCCGGGGGTCACCCGGGGCTTGCCTTTGCTGCTGTTTGGGGAGGGGGGCCCAGTTGTTCCTGCGCGGGGCTCAGGGGGCTCCTGGCACACCATGCTGGGGGGGCCACTGGGTGTCTGTGGCTCCGGTCTTCCTCATGTCGTTCGCATGTCCTTGGGGGTGGATCCGTGGGTCCCCACATCTACTATCAAATATTCTTATGGAGAAACCTTATAGACACAAGCACACTCACACTTACATGGACACACACACACAGGTGTCTAGATTCAGGTGTTTGTTAGATACATTTTCAGTCGGGCTGCGATTGCCACTAAATACATCTTTACTACCTTGCAGTCTGTACTTTCCATTGAAGTTATAACTGTCATTATTGGATATGCATATGTTGTTTGTTGTTGTGGATTCTCTGTTTGGTTTTGGGTTCTCTTTCCGCAGGTCTCAAGGCAGACTTCAAGGGTGTTGACTTGTTTTATCTCTATGCTGTTTTCTCTCCTTTACTTCTATCTCCTTTTTTCTCTTTAAATCTTTCCTCCATCTTCGCCCCTTTTTTTCTTTTTCTTTTTGTCTTTGTGTCTATTACATTTGAAACAAACCCAAAGCAATTTTTAATAAAATTTCATATGTATACCAAGGGGAGCATCATGGCAAAAGCCATAATGCTCCGCTTATGAAAGCAAATCTGTTGAGCCTTACCTTGACATTCAGACAACAATTCTGAGTGCCACACTGCCGGACAGGACACGTTTAAAAGAAAAAAAAAAAAAAAAGGGATGTGTGACTCTTCAGATGATGAATCTGATGATGTAATTTGAGATATCTTGAAAGGAATTTTGTCTCATCAAAATGTAATTGAAGATATCTTGAGTTATTATTCTTACTAGTGAGAATGTGAATGCAGATAACTTAAATTACCATTCAGGATAGTTAAAATGTATTTTTCTCTAATCAAAGCTTATATTTAAATATCTGAAATATAATTACAGATAATCAGACTAAACCAGTTTTATGTTAAAAAGGCCTGCCATAGTATGTGGAAATTATTCCACCTTGATGTTTTTTGGCAAATGGTCAGACTTTGAGGCTTGGTCATGCCAACATGCTTTGATGCATCAAAACGTTTTGATAACTTTTGATGTTCAATGCCTTAAGACTTTGCTGAGTAATTCTGAAGTCTGTATGTCAAAAGATGTAGGAGGAGTTTGCTCAGATACAACATGGGTAAAAAAGACAAAATGGCAGGTTGATCCAAAATGGCCGACTTCCTGTTGGGTTTGGGTCATGGCTCCATGAGACTTTTTCGGAGGCCCTGACAAGTTACACATGTGAATCAAATTACATAATTCTTGGTCAACATATGGGTTGGGGCTGATTTTTTAAATATTTCTTGGGGGCACTATAGTGGAATTTTGGCCACACCCACAATATATTGGGGTGCATTCCTGATGAGGGGTAGATAACGATCAATCATAGTGAGTTTGGTTGATCTTGGTTTGAATCTGTGGGATTCAGAGGCAAACATATGGCAACTGCGTGATATCAGACTTAGCTTTGCCACCACAGCCACATCCTCCACCGAAAACTGTCAGTGCTGGAGCCCAAGTCACACCAACATGTCTTCTGTCACACGACACGCTGTCATGCTGATTAGGTCACAGGGGTGAGATAGGGACCTTTCAAAGTAAAACATTACACTTCCTGTTCTCAGGGGGCATGGCTTAAGTGATGTCATGATTTGACTATTGAGTATTGACTATTAAGGGTGGGTGTCTCAGTTAGTTTTCATGTAGGAGCTAAAAAATTTTCGTGTTTCATGGCAAGATGTCAAATTTTGAGGTCTGGCCACACCCCTTCAGCATGCTCGAAAACTCACTATTTTGATAAATTTTAATCCCACATGCTTTATGAGTAAACTGACCAAGTTTGAAACCGATCGGTTAAAATCTCTAGGAGGAGTTCAATCAAATGCTTTCCATTTTGGCTATAAATGGCCAAAATGGGGTCAAAATCAGAACTTCAATCCAAGATGGCCAACTTCCTGCTTGGTGTAGAGCATGGCTACAAGAGAATTTTCTGTAAGTCTTGGGGAGTTGTATAACTGTGCCAATTTTCATGCCTCAACGACAAAGTAACCTCAATGCATAGGGTATTTTGAAAGTTGCCGGGGGGTGCTGTTGAGCCGTTTCTGTTGTGATTTTTGCAACACCCTTAAAATATGTAATTTTCACGTAGGCCTGATGCACCCGCCAGGTTTGGTGTGTTTTCGTATATGTTTAGGCCTCCAAAAAGCCAATTCATTTGACGGAAGTAAAATAATAAGAAGACACACTATGATTACAATAGGCCTTTGCAGTGCTTTTGCTGCTCGGGCGTAATTTTCTTACTATAACACATGAAAGAGCAAAAATGTGATGCAGGTGAAAGTTTTGAATACAACAGAAAGCAACTGCAAGATTGTCCCCATTTCTGCTTTAAAACATATGTCCTTCACCTTTATAAATACTTCAGAAAGAATGGGATGTTTTGTTGTGCAGAACATTTGAGGTGCAACTGTGACTCAGTGGGAAACACATCATCTTATAATTTAAAAGTTGTGGGTTCATCTCTAGCTTCCTACTGCCTAATGTTGTTGTGCCCCTGAACAAGGCACTTAACCCCAAGTTGCCTACTTATCTGTGCATCGGTGTATGAATGTGTATCCTATTAAGTGAATATAAGTATAGAAATTGACTCCATTTCTTTTATATTTATGAGCAGATTTCTGCTGCATTAAAACAACCTCAGTCTTATAGTAATTCAAGCAAATGTTGTTTTTACAAATCTTTACAATGCCATTGCTTTTCTATTGGATGGCTTTGCCCTGTAGTGGACCTGAGTATTTACAGGGGTTAGGGACCACAGCTGCCTGCAAAAGGCCAAAATCATTGAATAATTGAGTCCCCCCCCTCTAAGAACGCTTATGACTGCTTATTTTAATAGTTCAAACATCAAATATACCTTAATATGCATTAATATGAACAGTGGAAACCATCGTAGCACTACCACAGAAGCTTAAATCTGCTGTCTTCCACTCTTAGGGGCACAGCCAATCAGCAGCAAGAAAAAAATAATGGCATGCCTCGATTGGCTGCTTTGCAAATGCCAGTCAATGGCATGTTAAGTAGAAGTATGCCTAGGTATTTCAGCTTTCCAACTTGCATTTTTTGTTAATATTTTAGATATGCTCTACAAAGATATCTGCAAGTAGACGAATGTTCCGCAAATACTTTGAAGTAGAAAAATCTGTGAATAGGTCTGGGTCCACTGTAATCTTTTCCTGTTCTAATATCAAGTATTTTTAGATTTATTCTTAAACATTTTGAGATTGGGATACATTTGTGTTCAGCTCCCCTGAGTCAATATCTACTAGAACCACTTTCAACTGCAATTACAACTGCAAATCTTTTGAGGTATGTCTTAACCAGTTTTGCACAATTAAAGAATGAAATTGTTGACCTTAACTGTATTCTTCTAACACACAGCTATGCTTTGAACTATAACATTGTAGCTCTGGCTGTATGTTTAGGGTATTTGTCCTGATGAAAGATGAACCTCCACCCCAATCTGAAGTCTTTTGTAGCTTTTAACAGGTCTTTTTCCAGAATTGTCCTGTATTTAGCTCATTCAAGTGTCTTCCCTGTCCCTGTTGAAAAAAAGCATTTTCATCTGAACAATATTTATGCTATAGTTACATTAAACACAGCTGGACACCTTTCACTAACTAGGTGACATCTAAAGGCAATTGGCTGGACCAGACTGTGTTAAGAGGTATCAGAGTTAAAATTACTTTTCAGACTTTTGTCTACAAAAAATTTAAAAATGTATGTATCAGTATCTTTCCATTTCAGCTTCATATGAAGTACTCTGTGTTTGCCTAGTATACTAAATCTCACCAAAATGAACTGAATCTTGTGCTAATAACATTATCAAAAAAGGTTCAAGGGTTATCAATAGTTTTGCAAAGTAGGGAATGTCATAGCCCTCTGAGACACAATTATAGTTCTACTACTTGACTTAATCTGAAGCAACAAAGTTTTGTGTGAAAAGTTTCTCTGTTTCCTAAACAGTCCAGTACTTCATCAGAGGCATCACTCTCTGCTTTGCACTGCTGACAGCTGTATTCTGATCTCCATGATTACTTTTTGATGCAGTTTTTTTCCCCTATATTTGTGTGTGCGCGCGCCAGGGATTTCTATATGTCTCCTGACCGCCTGTAGATACCATTTAGATTCGAAAAGTCCTCTAAGTTGCTGTTGGGGAAGCAACTTGCCACAATAATAAATTTGCAGCAGGATGGAGAGAATAGCAAGTGGCATGCAAATCTGTCTTGGTGTCCCTTTGGGCCCTGGTGTTCACTCCGGGAGAAAATGAAGCCATGCTGTGCCAAACACTGTCTCTCTTTCTCCCAGGCTTAATGTTAATTTCAGTGGAGAGACAGCCAAATAGGGTGTCAACTGGTCTTTTTTTCTCCAGCCACGCAGGCACAGGAAGGCTTGTTCAGTAGATGGATATGTGAGAGAATGGACTCACACTGCCTGCTTGACACAGGCTCTCTTGATTCATTATGACAGGCCAATCTTTTATTAGCCTCTGCTTCGTATTCAAACCCCATCGCAAAAAAATAGTGAAAAAGTGAAATTTTCTCTGCATGAAGCCAGCAGATTTATTAAGCAGCACCTCCTCCTGACCCCACCATCTGAAGGCTGATAATTATTTGCTTCTTGTTATTTGTGTTCAGATCTTGTAATCAAGGTCTTATTTGATATTCCTGTCAACTGCTGCACTATTGAGAGATAACCATACACACTCCTGCTGCATTGCAAATGATTATACAGTAAAAAAAAAAAAAAGACACTGTTGGGTTTTCTCTTTGTACTTTCATCATTGTTGAAGTGACAGCATTTAAATAATGGGTCCATAGCTTCAGCAGATTTTAGAACAGTCATGAAATCAAGGGTTGATGGTAATATAACTCAATTACTTCATGGTAGCACAAATCCAGTTTTATAGCCTGGTTTCTGCTCTTTGAGGATGTTCACAGATAAGATATGAACCTGATATGCTGTGGTCAGCTCCTATGTTTTGTTAGGTTGTCTCTTATATACACAATATCTGGAGTTTCAAAATTAAGTTATAATTAGATTTTTAGATTTTAGCATATATAAAATAATACAAATGCAGTTTGAACACAACAGACCAACTTGTTAATTTAACTTGGAAGTTTAGCTGGAATATTTTGAGTCTTGCTCTTTCAAATTAAAAAGGAAAATGTAATTTGTTTCTAAAAATCTGAATTAGGACTAACATGTAGTTTCAAACTTTAATTTTAAAATAATTAAATGGTAAATGGCCTATACTTTTATAAAACTTTATCAAGTCCAGGGGCCCCCCTTAAGCATTTCATACTACATTCTGTCATTCATCCATTCATGCACACATTCACATGCTGATGGTAGTGAGCTACTACATTGTAGCCACAGCAGCCCTGGGGTAGTTGTAATTAAATGTTTTTAAAAAATGTGAAAGTAACTTGAGTTTTTCTCACTTTTTACAATATATGGCAGACAAGCTAAAGCTTCATACTAGTCTATGAGACAAAACACAGCCTTTAAAAAACCTTCATGCTTTGAAATAAACTCTCTATAATTTTATTATATATTTATTGTTGTATACATATATATATATTTTACATCTCTTCTGACTTTAAACAATGTTAACATACAGAGTCCTGACTTGAATCTGATAGACAATCTGTGGAGGGAGCTAAAGATTAGGTCTTTAAGAGCTTCCAACCTCAAAGACTTGGTGCTCAAAAGGATATGATTTGTCTTTGTTTCGAGTCTCAGGTTGGACATCCAACCAAGTTGTTCCAGTCTTTACCCATTGTTGGCTCTTGAACCAGTTCCTTATTGGTTCAATAAGAGAGCCAGTTTTGTCTGTATTTCTGACATAGTGTTTTGTCACTGCGTAATTTAAAGCATCTCGTCCAATAATGGGGATTAGTGTTCATGAAATCAGCTGAAAATATCAGCTGTAACCAAAGCTGGTCCAATGAGCAACTTAAACTATGTGACCAATATCAAAATAAACTGCAGCAAGATCAGATGGATGAAGCTCATATTATTGTTGTGCTAATTTGAGTATTTAATAATCACAAAGCTTATCAATAATCAAGGTTTTTATTATTTTTTGTCTTTAATTGAGTAGATCAAAAGTGACACTAACTCTACACTTACATTTTGATTAGTGATATGTAAGGAGCAGGAGAATATCATTGTTTCCCACCAGGCAAGGTAAACCACAGTTCACAACATGCAACTAACAACCAAACACACTTACACTTACAGCCAATTTAAAATGACCAAAGAGCCCAATAGTAAGGGGAATCCAGAGTACTTGACAGAAAAAGCCATGCAGAATCAAGGAGAGTACTTGACAGAGCAAAAATTTAAAGTGGAGACTATATGGCTGTGAGGCAGTGGTACTAAACACCTTCTCCACATTTTTTCAACATACAGTGCCTATAAAAAGTTTTATAGGCACTGGATATTTTACCCTTTTTATTGCTTTTACAGATCAATCATGATGAACAAAATGCGACTTTTTTGACACAAAATTTGAATAGTAAAAATATGCAACCTAAAATAAGTGATTGCATAAATATTCACCCTCTTAAAGTGACTGATCTAATTCGACAAAGGTCTAGCCAATTGGTGCTAACAGTCTCACAATGAGTGGAATGGAGATCACCTGAGTGCAGTGACTGTCTCAAGTGATTGTAATATAGCGATTGTAATGTAGTGATTGTCTGGAAGGTCCATTCACTGGTAAATCAATAATCCTGGGTACCATTATAGCATGAAGACAAAAAAACCACTCCAAATAAATCAGAGAAAAGGATATTGAGAAGTATAAGTCAGGAGATGGATACAAAAAATCTCTCAGGCCCTAAACATCCCCTGGAGTTCAGTTATCTCCATCATCAAGAAATGCAAGGAATATAGCCCATGAGTAAATCTACCAAGATCAGGCCATCCTCACAAGCTGAGTGACCATGCAAGAAGGAGACTGGTGAGAGAGACCACCAGGACACCTATGACAATGCTGAAGGAGTTACAAGCTTCAGCATCTGAGATGGGAGTGACTCTGCAGACAGCTAATTTGACTGTCAGTCTTCTTTAAACTTTCCTGGTGCTTCACAGTATGCCAATGTATTTGTGTCAAAATAAATAAATCTCTTACACAATAAACCTAAAATAAATTTCCATTTGTGCTTTAAGACCCATCTGAGCCATTCAGAAGCAGAGGTGGCTAATAGCTAGTTACATTTACTCTGTTACATTTACTTGAGTAACTTTTTGGAAAAACGTACTTTTAGGAGTAGTTTTACAACACCGTACATTTTACTTTTACTTTAATATTATTATAAAAATATCGCTATAGTAAGATCTCTGGATGCTCTATACTACCGATTGCAAGTAACTTCACTGTAAGAATAAACAAGCTTTAACCAAAAATGCACCAGATACAGACACAACCCTACAGTTTATGTTAAAGTGAAACTTATTTGTACAAAGGCTTTGTTGTTTTACTGTTATTTTCCATCTCCTAAACCAGATGTCCCAGGTGTAGATCAAGAAGATACAGTAAACACTATATATTGTCACTGGAAGTACTTTACCCTATTTTAACATATTCACTACCTGCTTTAAGTATTAGTTTCACAAGTTTTATTTTGGGGGAAAAAAAGAGTTAAAAAATTATTTCTTCTACCTATTTTTTTTTTTTTTTTATTATTTGATTCTTTAAAATATCAGTATTTGCAGAAATGTTTAGACTTTTTGTCAGTCTGATGGCATCATTTTTAAATATTCAATCAGATGTTATAATTAAATTTTAATCAGTTACTCAGTACTTAAGTAGTCTTTTTGCAGAATACATTTTTTACTTGAGTAATTACTTGGATAGCTACGTTTTACATTTACTTGAGTAAAAATATGTTGAAGTGGCGCTACTCTTACTTAAGTACAATTTGAGGGTACTCTACCCACGTCTGTTCAAAAGCAATGCTTTTAAAGCCAGCTATCCTGAAAATCAGTAGTAACAGTGTAACTGATTCTGTGTTGGTGGATGGATGTGCTCTGGTGTTGGGCAAGAGGGGTAAACTGTATTGATTCTGATCAAGTCTCATTTTTGTAAGCAGACGGCACTTCACACTGTGTTTAGGTACCTTTTTGATGGCCTTGACAGATTCTGCTGAATGCTGTCAGAGACTATTTGGAAGGCTGGACAAGGCTGGAGGAGCGAACATGGTGTGCAGGGAAGAAGAAGAGAAGGAGGAGGATGGATAGAGAGCAGAGCTGAAAGGAAAAGGAGGAGGGAATCTGTTCATCTTAGTTGAGACTGGTGACAATTGCTTCAGCCTTGGAATCAATTCTGTCTGTTCACAGACCATTTCACTGTCTTCTACCTGCAACATCACTTGTGTCAGTCTCATTAATACCCCTAGATATATAATGCTTGAATTAGCATAATGGCTGAAGCAAAACCCTGGACTGTTAGCACATAGGAAATGTCAACATGTTCTCTTCACTAACCCAATTAGAGACCATTAACGGGCTCTCTCGGCAGCAGACATCAGCAAAGTTAAAGACAATTCCAAACACCATCCCTCCAGCCCATTTATTCACTAGATGACCCATAGTAAATGAAATGTTAGTAAACAGTCAGCCAACTTAAAATTCAGCTGGTTCATCTTCAGTCTGCAAGTGTCCTAAGCCTAAAAGGTAAATTGCTTATCTGAGTTGTCCAGATAGGACTAAAAAAAGGGATTCTACCACTATAAATCAAACACTCCAAAGATTAAACGTGAACTACTATTTTTCCTTATTAAAATGATATCACAAAGGATGCTAAAAGTGAAAAAAGGTAGGCAGGCATTTGCCGATCATTGACTCAACCATTTAAACATGTGTTCACCATGCTTGGCAAGATCTAATGATCTCAGATGCATATTTAGTAGTGGGCTATTAACTTTTTTCAATTAATGGGTTGAAATGGTTTAGGCAATTCTAGGGAGTCTTTAGACAGCTGTTCATCTCGAAAATGTTTACAAATTAGCTCAGAGGTAAAAACAAGGTTATTTTTTAGGGCAGGTAGGAAAAATACCTCCCAAAAAAACTGCACACATGGAGTTACCAGATAACCAGACTGTGTGGTTGCACAATGTGGAGGGTGATGTACTCAAAGATGCATAATATTCCTAAAGTGTTAATGGATGGTATGAAAAATAATTCAACACAGTACCTTGCAAAAGAATTTACACCCCTTTAATTTGTTCACATTTTTTCAAATCACAACCACAAAATTCAATATATTTAATTTAGATTATACAACAGCATAGACCCAGGCAAACTATTGCATAACTTTGAAGCAGGGAGTTAAATTAAATATGGTTTTCAAAATGGTTTAGAAATACGAAACAAGAAAAGTGTGTCATATAATAAATACTTTCTAGAACCACTTCTTGCTGCAGTAACAGCAGGAATTCTTTTGGGGTAATTTCTACTTATTTTTCTTTGTAAAATAGGTGAACCTCAGTCAGACTGAATAAAGAGCAGTTGTTAATAGCAGTCTTGCCACAGGACCTTAATTGAATTTAGGTTTGAAGTTTGACTGGTCTATTCTAGCCCATGAATGTGCTTTAATCTAAAGGTTTTAACTGTTGCTATGCCTGTATGTGTCTTTTTCCCAGCCAAGTCAAATCTTTTGCACCCTCTTGCAAAAACACATCAATGAATCTAATACATGTTGCATGCAGATATTTTATGTCAACCATTTTTGTTGATCAAGTTTTCTTTTAAGAAAAAAGTATGTATCTAATAAAGCGATGACCAGGCTAGGCATGCTAGTCATTAGCTTCTCCAATGCTAACGCCACCCTATCCATAGGGCTGAATTCAAATGCACACCACATTTTTTTGTAAATAGTTAAAAACCATGTTCTGTATACTTTCCACTCTGTTTTAATTACACAAGCAGCAGCTCTATTGCACGGCAGGCTCATAACAAATTGGTCACTGATATAACCACCAGGTGTTGGCTCATGTCTGCATCAGGATGCAGTCCACCGTCTGGTGCCCCGCACTCTCTTCAGCTTTGCGTCCAGGCAGCGACAATAAGTCACCCAGCCAGCCAGTATTGATTGGGGGGTCCTCGCGCTTTATACAAAGGCGAGGAGGGAGGTGAATGATTGTGTTTTACAGTGAACATTATCGCTCTACTCAACGCAGGAATGCCAATGGAATTTCTTCGCTCTGAAAATGGAGACGACCACCCAGGCTGGAAGTATATGACTTGACCCACTGAAGCACTAAGTCTAATTTGAAAGCCAAATTGTAAGGCTAAGAGCAGAGTGGGAAAAAGAAAAATGGTTACAGTTTGTCTGGTGATTTTTCTCCCTTTATCTTTGACCAGTCTACATAATACTATTCTTTCTATAAAAGCATTGAAACAAATTGCCTTTATCTGAACATGTTCTAGTTGGCTCAACTTGAACAGTACATACAGAGGAAACTGTGTCCCTTTAAAGTTGCTTGGTTATTTGTCCTGTTTCTCTGTGTTGCTCTGTGATGGACCGGTGACCTGTCCAGGATGTATCCTGCCTTTTGCCCAATGACAGCTGGAGATAGCCTCCTTTGCAACCCTGCAAGGATAAGCAGGTACAGACAGTGGATGGATGTTTGTTGTGTTATCATTCCACCTGAAAAAAAAAATCAATGATAAAAATGTATCTTTTAAGTCCCAAAATTAATATGTTATCCATGCCAGTGATGAGTGTACATAAACTTCACACCAGCACTGTATATCAGGGCATTTAAGGTCTGCATAGCTAATTTAAAGGTTGAGTAAAAAGATTAGATGATTCCATGCATTGAACTCAGAGTATGGACAAATATATTGCTTAACACAATCTATTTATGTATCTTTTCAGACCAATAGTTTTTGTGCCAAAACACTTGTCTAAGCATAGCTTTTTGTTTTTAGTAACACTGCAAGCAGATTAGATGAGAATCAGTCTGAGAGCTGAAGATTGCCCCAGCTGATAAAACTTGCTCAAACGTGAAGGTGTTGTTGACTTTCCAATCTTTTCTGCAGCTTTTTTCCTCTCTAACTTCTTGACTCCTCTTGTCTCCTCTTGTACCCTTTCTTCTCCCTCTTTTTGCTTGATAATTTTTTTACCTAAATAAAGCTTGCACTTTCACAGAGTAATCAGGCAAGAGTACCAGGACCTAATAGACTCGCGAAAACTCCCTTATCAGCCAGGTGCAATCTGAGGCTTCTGCCGCTTAACAAGGAATTAAACATTTTTTCTACACTGCTGCCAGCACTTTAATTGATTGATGCTAAAAGTTTGGAAAATAAAAGCCTTGTACGTTGAATGAGGTTCTGCTTCCCAGGCCCTGCCGGACCCCACTGAGAGAGGAATCTTGGATTAGAAGTGGCAGTTCACATTTTCAGCATCAGCCAGCCCTGTCATCTTGGCCAAGCCAGGAATGCGCGTGTTAGTGTGCATGTGTGAATATGTGTGCGTGGGATGCATGTCTGCCACATCACATGGAGAGCAGCGGCTGAAAGACACATGTATTTGAAATAAGGGAATCAATAGAACACTTAATGAACAATTAGGAGAACAGCTGTAGGCCTGTCAGACACCCATCTGCACACAGATCTGCTCTGAGAGAGCAGGATTGAGAGTGAGGCCTCGCTGCAGCTCGCAGGCTATTGCCTCAGGACATGTGCAACCCCACTTTAGCCTATCTACATCCATTTTCACCTCGCCTCCCTCCCTTTGCTCCAAGCTGTGGGAGCCAGGCCTAATTTACCCGAGCAGACCTCCATCTCCTTTCATCCCTCATCTCACATTAGCAGGAAAACCCACTAAAGATATGGAAATGGCACAGGACATCCTTCAGGGTTGTGTCAGGGAAGGGGAGGGAGATCAATAAATTTGACAATCCATGGCATTTAATTAAAATGGCTGCCGGAAGCTAGGCAGTTTGTTTTTCTGTGTGGAACCCAGCCTGGCGATTATTGCTCAAATGAATACATAAGTATATTCATAAGCACCGTGTACATTAAATCCACCTCACAGCTTGAGAGGGGTTGGAGGGGGGGACCTTTCAACTTTCAACGCTGAATGAGCACCCAGACACACAAAATTAATATCTCCACTTCTGCCCCCAGTGACTTTTAACGTATTCTTGATGCATAAAGAGATATCCCCCTCAACGAGGGCGCTGACAAATGAACATCGACCACAGTCAGCTCTCCTGATTTGCCAGTCTGTGACAGTGGCGACCTTATGTGCCAGTCAGGACGAAAAATAGTCAACAGTAAACGCACTCTGACAGAGGTTTTGGATAGATAGGTTCAGCCTTCATCTGGTCGTCTGACGTTTTTACATGTAGATCAGCAGGCTATGACGGACAGGTATTATGGTGCACTCAGCACAAGGATCTGAGAAGGGCTTCAGTGGGTGGGCAAAGCCTGATAATTGACCTTGTACAGCCTTTCTGTCGTTCTTTATTAAAACTTCATTTAAAGAAGAACAACCCCGGGTGGGTACTGCCGATGACTCTTTATCTCCCGTTTCCTCAGTAGCCATAATGGATTACACTGGAATCCATTATGCATCCCACACAAGGAAGAAGAAGGGCTCAAAACCTGCTTAAAAATATATTTTTAGTACTGAAAATTAATGTGTTCACACAAGCCACTGAATCATTTTAAATGTTCTTTTTTAGTATATTAGGTATATGTGTTGAAAAGACCTATATTTCAATAATGCCATGGGCCCAGTGGTGTGAGAGTAATGGGTGTGCTAATTTATTCATGATTTTAGCTGTGTAGTATCCCTGATTTTTTCTTCTTCTTCTTCTTGTTGAACAGTGTATACTGGTGTTTCAAATTAAATTGTTGTGCAACAGTATTCTAAAAATTTTTTACCTCTTATCTATTCTAAATAACACCATAGACTTGGGACTACATAGTTGCTTTATGCAACCACTGTTATTTTGCTCAGTTCCATGTCTTTATGCAAATCATTTCAAAAGCTGCAAGTCCTGTTTGCATTTTTAAAACAGCAAACATGTCAGAGCAGGTGCTCTCAGTAGGTGAGACCAAAATGTAACTTTTAAATTTCATACAATCAACTTTAATTTGGTGATTTTTAAAAAAAATAACTGGTTAAAATGACAAGTTACTCAATTTAAAATCTAATAGTATTCTAACTAATTCATTTGCTTTCAAAAAAAAAGTAACATATTACATTCAGTTATTTTATAACTACTTTTCAATGGATCATGCAAAGGACAACAACTTTTTTATCTGTCAAATATCTCAAATTTGTCTTATTGTATTAGCAGTGGAGGACAGACTTAATGTTGGTGAAAGAACACTAAGATCTGTTGAGTCTTTATACAAACAAATATTAAAACTTCAAACAAAAAAACCCAGTGCATTCCACTGCCATCATCATCAATAAAATTCATCCGTAAAAGCAGACAATGTTCTATTGATGCTAATCTAACTTAAAAGTGGTTACTTACAGCTCTTACTGGATAAACCGGGAAAGTTTTAAGGATCAGTGCCTTGCATTTTGGAAAACCATTCTACAACAAATATGTGGGATTCTTTTTTATTTTTAAAGCATCTCTATTATTGGATGCATGTGCTTCATTAGGCACAGTTAATCATAAAATATAGATAGATTAGAAAAGTGGGTAGAATTGTCTGGTACTGTGCTGATTTAGTTAAGATCTTACTTGACAATGTGGGCCTACTTTATGTCTTTTAACAGTATGAGCAAAGTTCACAAATGGGGTTCCTCAAGGCTTTATTCTCAAGCCACTTTCATTCATTAGCTATATACTACCCCTAGGTCAGGTTATGAAGTGTTATGGCATGTCTTACTACATATATTACAAAGTTTCTTGTCAGAAATGTACCATCCAGAGCTCTCAGTTCATTTGACATTTGTTTCCTCAGTGTTCCCATGGCCAGAACTAAACAAAGTGAAACAGCAAATAGTTCCTATGACACTGAGCTCTTGGACTAGTTTTCTAAAAATGTAAGGTGTACAGAAATCATTGGCACCTTTCAGCAGGACTGAAAACATATTTCTTTTCACAGTAACATGCAATATTATTTTTCAAATTTTATTTTTAACATGCTTTGGCAAATTTTTGTCGAATTTACATTTAGTTGTTTCTTTGTTTTCATGTGAAAACACAGAAATAATAACATTTACTACTATTCTTTTACTGTTTTTCTTGTTTTTAATGTAATTTTCTTACCCATAATTCCATTATCTTTCTGTAGCAACTGTGAATTACCTTGTGTATGATTAGTTGTGTTATACAAATAAACGAAAATCCTTTACACAACGTTCTTTCAAGCCAAGATTCTTGCTTTCGATGTGCATAGATATGATCACACAGAAGGATGAAGCTTTAATATTTGTCTTGGCCAATAGTAGAATCATTGTCCACTCAAGAGTTTCAAAATACAGAATGATTATCATGTGTATAATTTTTTACAGTTCTAATTTCTGAGGTATTAAAAGGTTAGATTGGACTATTACGATGACTGTGAGCTCAGGTGCTGATTAAGTTGATTCACTGAGGCAATTACAACCAGATCCCCTTTAATTACTGTGGGTTTTATTGCAACTGCGTAGTAATGAAGCACGGGGCCTGCAGGAGTTTCAGATGGAGATGAGATTGCAAAGTAGCACACAAAGACACAAACTTAACAGGATGGAAGAGATCACACTCGAACAGACACACTGCCATGTGCACACACAAAATCGAATAAAACCTGAGTGAAAAAAGCTCACATCAGAAGCTCTCTTTTTCCTCTTGATTTATGGTTGTCTGTTCCCATTACATATTCCCACACACACATGTCTCTGTATGTCATTAACCAGGTGTATGATAAGGAATGATAACCAGGCAAAGCTTGCTTGCCTACTGCGTGGCAGAGACTGATGCAGGTTACAATCCAAAAGTCAGGTAAAACTGCTCCAGAGGGTTTGTGGAGGACAATGCACTCTCCTAAATTCATAGCATGTCCCGCCACATGCATTTTAGACTCAAAGACAGGCTGACAACCTCCTAACCTCCAACACCGGCATTCACACATACACACAACACACTTGCCACCCTGCTCAACACTGGCATGCAATAAGAAACAAGTCGACAGCTACACAGCAGGCAATATCCCCCCCCTTCAGCCTCGGTGCCTGTTTCGGATGCATCCGGTTAGTAAAAGCTGACAGAGGGCTGGCCATGCCTCAGAAAACAGCAGAATGAGGAATTTCGACGTTCCTCCACATCACCCCTGAGATGCAGGAAACATGGGATTGCACAGTCTCTCCTCACACACAACGCATAATGCGTTCCCAAGATTCTCTGTCACCAGGAATGGAAATCAGAAGCAGCCCACACATCCGTTATCTAAATGTTAACTCCAGTGCCCTTCTTGTTGTCACAGCCCGGTGAGGTTAGCCAACGGTAGGTGTGAAGCTTTGCTTTGGGCCTCTACCACAGGAAGCCTCTCTCTGTTGTAACATGGGAAGAGCCTGCAAACCCATATATTAAATACAATGGTAGTTTTTTTTAAAGATAAAATAGAGCAAAAAGATCAAATTACACATACAGATGACATTCAAATTGGAAAACATAATTTGTTTGCATTTCCATAGTTTGTGAAAGCCCATGAATTTTACGTTGCAATTGCTGATGCAACCAAGCACGAGCCAATATGTTTTCTAAACTTAAAAATTTCTGAGTCTATATCCAAATAGTTCATATTTTACCATAATTTGGAACCCCTCCAAAATGGTGGGAACATATAATGAGTTTATATATATATATATATATATATATATATATATATATATATATATATATATATATATATATATATATATATATAGTTCTGTGCAAAAATTTTAAGCATGTGTGAAAGAAATGCTATAAACAAAGAATGTTTTCAGAAATGGAAGTTTTAATCACTTATTTTCATCTGTCAACAAAATGCAATGAATGAACAAAAGCGAAATCTAAATCAAAATATTTGTTGTGACCACCCTTTGCCAGCATCAATTCTTCTCAGTACACTTGCACACATTTTTTGAAGGAACTCGGCTGGTAGATTGTTCCAAACAGCTTGGAGAACTAACCACAGATCTACTGTGGATGTAGGCTTTCTCACATCCTTCTGTCTCTTTGTGTAATCCCTGACACACTCGATGATGTTGAGATTAGGGCTCTGTGGGGCTCATACCATCACTTCCAGTACTTCTTGTTCTTTACGCTAAATATAGTTCTTAATGACTTTGGCTGCATATTTGGGGTCGTTGTCCTGCTGCAGAATAAATTTGGGGCCAACCATACACCTCCCTGATGATATTGCATTTTGGATATGCCTGTATTTCTCAGCATTGAGAACACTATTAATCCTGACCAAGTCTCCAACTCCATTTGCAGAAACGCAGCCCTAAATGTTCAAGGAACCTCCACCATGCTTCACTGTTGCCTGCAGACACTCATTATTGTACTGCTTTCTGCTACAGCCAAATATTTCAAATTTTGACTCATCAATCCAGAGCACCTGCTGCTGTTTTTCTACACCCCAGTTACTATGTTTCTGCACATACTTGAGTCGCTTGGCCTTGTTTCCATGTTGGAGATATGGCTTTTTGGCTGCAATTCCTTCATGAAGACCACATCTGGCAAGATTTGTACAGACAGTAGAGAGGTGTACAAGGGTCCCACTGGTTTCTGCCAGTTCTGTGCTGATGGTACCATTGGACATCTTCCGATTTCAGAGGGTAATAAGCTTGATGTGTCTTTCATCTGCTGCACTAAGGTTCCTTGGCAGAACACTTGTCTGTGATCCTCAACGTTACCCGTTTCTTTGTGCATCTTCAAAAGAGCACATCTTGAAACCCCAGTCTACTTTGAAATCTTTGTCTGGGAGAGACCTTAGATGATGCAGTATAACTACCTTGTGCCTTGTTGCTGTGCTCAATCTTGCTATGACATGAAACTGTCTTTCACAGCCTTGGTTAAAAATACCTTGGTAGCAGAGCTTGGCTGTTCCTCACCCAGTTTTAAGCCTCCTACCCAGCTCTTTCTGTTTCAGTTCATGACTGTGTTTCAACCAACATATGATATTGATGATCATTAGCACTTGTTTGGTAAAATTGGTTGATCTTACACCGGTATAATTGTACAACATCGCTGACTTTGTGCAAGTGTACCTATAAGAACTGATGCAGGTTTGAAGGCAAAAGGTAGTAACATCAAATATCGATTTGAGTTAGATTAAATAAACAGTCATTTATATTTCTGAAAGCATTCTTTGTTTACAGAATTTTTTTCACACCTGCCTAAAACTTTTGCATAGTACCATTTATATATATATATATATATATATATATATATATATATATATATATATATATATATATATATATATATACACACACACGCACACATATACACTTGCGTTTTTGTGAAATTAAGTTTGTGTTTGATAGCTATATCTACATCTCTTTATTTGAAAATTCTACGAACACTAATAAAATAGCTGACCTAAGGTACTACATCAGGTAAATTATTAATTTTAGACAAAGCAGATGTGGGACAAAATTCCAAGATTCCCTTAAAATTTCATAGATAACTCCTATTTCATTGCACCAGGTTAAAAACAATTCTCTTAAAATGATCTTAAATTAATCAAGGGAAATAAGAGAAATAAAGTTAAAACAAAATTTCACAATAATTAAGCTATTTAAAAATGAATGAATGTATTTATTTAGTTTTTATTCTCACAATAGCTAGTCTTGTCAGGTTTATTTCATTTCATTAACATTTTATTTTACCTTTGCAAAATGTTTGTTAATTATTATAATTATCAATTGTCTGACGAGCTTTTGATTATGAAAAGCTCACCAAAACATCAAACATATTCCTTGCTCCCTTCCAGAATTATCTAAAGTTGAAACATAAACACTTACAGCCAGACCCCAACCCCATACACAGCTTTTTTTTTGTTGTGGGTGTAAAACGATCCAGATATTCAGCTCTGGTTATGCCACAAAGCACATTTTTAACCAGAGAGGGAAAAAAAGTGAGGGACCTTTGACCTGTGTGCTGTAGGTCATGTTCACGGGGTAGAACGCCCTTAAAGCTGTCTTGTGTGGTGCTGATTAATCACAGCATCATGACATTTGTCTGGCTTCAGCCCAGAGGAGATGTGTTAGGCATGCAGTGCCTCAGCACTTCTCCAGGAGCTTGTGTTTGGGGGGATGGGGGTGCAGGGCGTTGCAGGAGACGGGTGGAGACAAGTGGACAGTTGCACAGACAGACTTAAGACTCTGAGCGCAGTCTGATGCAGCGCAGGCGGTATTTACGCTCCAACGGCTGCAGGATTCGGGAGCTGGGTATATTTAGACGCTTAGAGATCGCGCCAAGATGGGATTTCAAAGTGAAGTACCTGTTTGAAGATGCATGGCATTCCACAAGGGTGGGCAAGGGCTACTGGGTATAAATCTAGCACCCCAGCACCTGGTGTGAAGTCAGGGAGGGAGTGTGACACCTAAGATTTAGAATGTCTAACACACAAGCTGTACATGTGTAAACTACACATTCATCCATATAAATTTACATGCTCCTTAGAAATGAAAAAAAAGACATCACTTTTTTCCTCAATAGACACACACTGCATGTAGGGTTTTACTTTTTTAGTAGCATCTAATTCAACTGGATGTTCTTAGAGTGATCCATCAGTGTCTGATCTTGGAACAAGGAAAATCTGAGCAGCTCAGCAAAACATTAGATGCTCTTTAATACATGGAAATAACACAAATTGTAATTGGTGATTTTAATACTGTTCCCAAGTTTTGAACCGTTACATCACACACTCATTTAATAGTACAAATTGCGGCGTTTTTACATGCCTAGCAGACAAGACAGCCACATATTTTTTATTTGACAGTTTACTTTTCAATGCAAATGTTCTAATCTATTGCTACCTATAACTTAACTTTACATTTCTTTTATTTCTTAAGGGAGATAAGAACTCAACAGAAAATGAAATTCCCCGCTAATCTTTGTTGGTCCCAGATCCCAACTTTAATTTGAGGCACAACTGGTAAAACAGCGTTTCTTTCCTTAGAAAGTACACTTTGCTGGGTGCTCCTGTGTGAAGATGCTTGTGTTTCCTGGATGGATTCATTGATGGAGTATTTGCTTTTAACTCTGTGTAATCTTTGTTTTTCTACCCTACAGAAAGTAGTCCTTGTTCAGCACCTCTGTGTTTAGCTGTGTCTCTATCTTGGATGAAGTCATAGATGGAGGTATTGCTGCCTTATCTTTGTGTACACCTGTTTGTTGTGTTTCACATAGAAAATGCATCTGGCTCAGTGCTTCCATTTTTTTTTTTTTTTTTTTTTTTTTAAGCTGTATCCCTTGTCTGGATGATTGCTGGTACCACTGTTCGGGTCTTACTGTAGAAAAAGAATGATTCCTGTCCACCGTCATTACATGCTTCATCTGGACGAGGGACTGGTACAAAGTTAAAGACTCACTACAATTGGCTGGACTTCCTTAGGCAACTTTTTACCATTTTGGATAAAATAAGCAAAAAAAAATTTAACTGTATTGTGTATCTGGACTGGACTGCATGTAGCTGCCTCTGAATGATGAGAGTTTGAATGAACTGGATTAATTTGAACTGGTCCTGTTTGTCTTGACAGTATATTTTGAAATGCCAGATGCAACTTTCATGCCAATGTTTTACATTACCCTGATGCTGCAGGAAGAGTGTCTGTTTCCAGCATAAACCAGGCTAAAATATTAACCTATCAATTTACTGATTTCTAAAAAAGAATTTGGACCGTGTAAGAATTCATGTTTGCGTCTAGCTTGTTTTACACAACCACTACTTGTTTATTGCATTTCTCTTGCGCCTGTGACTCATTAATAAAATATTCATAAATCGCTGTAAATACATGGCAAACAAAGTCAACACTCAGAACTCCCAGCGCTCTGGAGCACAAATGCTCCTTCATGTTATGGACAAAAATCCTTCATGTCATGTCCCCCACCCCCGTCCACACTTTTAATCTCCCAAACAGAGGAATGTCTCTGTAGATGCTTTGCTTTTGGATATTTAATGTCCCTGATCTATCTGCAAAGTCTGTTGCTAGGCCGAAAAAAAAAAAAAAAAAAAACGAAGAAAAATAAGAAAGACATGATCAGGCAACGGAGCTAAACGATGCCTTTATATGCCTTGGGTGAGAACAAACGAGGCACTCTTAATCCGTCTCTCCATCTATCCTCACCCTTGCCCCTGACTTCCCCATGGAACGGACATTTCCCTCCCTTAAAAAGCACAGCTCATCATAATACAAGAATTTTCATTGTACAGGGAAAACAGCAACAGGACAACAGATTATCTATGGCAACACAGCTTTGCACACAAGGATATTTTCTTTTCCTCCACAGAGGAACACAATTGCTGCCAGTGTCACTGGGTCACATTTTTTTCTGGTTCCTGGTTAATGGGCTGTAGAGATGGTTAGCACGTACGATTAGTTTTAATCTTCTACATTTGACTGGGTGAGAAAAGGCATTGAATTTATTTCAACACATCGGTGAGGTTTGTATGCTGGCCTGAAAATGAAGCAAACATTTCATTTTCTTTTAGCTGTTATTCAGGGTGGCTTTGAATTCTCCTACAAGAACAAAGAGAAATAATACAAACTAATTCAAGTAAAATACTTTATTTAGCTTTCAACTTGCTTAAACATTTTATTGAACATTTCTGAAGTTAATTTATACAAACAAACATGTTTCTGTGTGAAGAAAGAACATGACAATATTTTATAGTGTTTATTAGGTGACAAAAGAGCTACACTGAGGTTTGGAGCCTGACACATTAGCCAGTGTGCTTCATGTTAGTTTTAGATGATTTTGTAATTATTGCTGAGTGACTGAATTTCACATATTCACTGCTGGAACTGAGAAAAATAAGTGGAAATGAATCAAGGAATAATTGAAAGATATCTACAGCAGGGCTGCCAAATGCAGCTAAAAATAAACAGTAATTTTTTTTATACAATAAATATGTGTTCTACTCTATATTACAATTTCCTGACTTTGATTCATGCTGATGGAAATGTGCTGTTCATAAATAGATGATTCATACAGACAATCCTCCAGTTAAGAAGAGGTCAAAGCACATTCTGCTTTGGGTGGTATGGTGTCATACAAGCCTTTGATATATTATTTCTGAAAAAGAAAAAAAGCTCCACTATAATTTAGGTGAACTTTGTGCTGAATTGTGAAGAGCCTCCTTCAGTGTGTGCATCTTTTTCCTTCATGTGTTTCAGAGGTTACCTTAGATTAAGAAAACGTTCCCAGTACATAAACTTAAAAAAAGTTACTCTTTATCTTAAATAGCCCTTAGATCGAATCATTTAAGGTGTTCACCTTACCCCAAAGATACCTTAAATTCTCTAGATCTACGGTTCTTCAACTGTGGCACAAGTATCACTGTTCAGCTTAACTTAGTAAATGCCAAGTTTTCTCAAGTACCCCCCATGCTAACAGATTTTAAAAGAGCATTAGAACAGGACTTGAATTTTTTCAGTTTGTTGGCACTAAATATAATATTTTCATATTATTTTGAAGGATGCTGTGTAATTATGCATTCTATTTTTACTCAGGGGGTGATATTTCCAAGTTTGAAGTTGTAAAAATCCTTCAAAACATCCCAACAGCCAAAACTCCACGTAAAAAACAAAAAAAAAAAAAACAAAACAAAAAACAACCCTGATCCCAAAATCCAATATGGCTGCTATGCATGTAAAATGTTTGTAAAAGCTGCCATAAACATGTTTTATTTTCCCTTCTGACAAAGTGAAATCATAATGTTTAAGGTGTTCACTTTACCTGGAACACAACATAAATACTCTACATCAGTGGTTCCTAAAGGTTGGGTCGTTACCTCGCTGTGTGTTACAAATCAGTCAGTGTGGGGTCTTTTTACAAAAGTCAACCTAAATAAGAAAAAAAACCACATGGCAAAGTGTATTTTTGTTGTAAAAGCTGCAAGAGATAAAAAAAACAAATATATAAAAGGAATATATTGAATGTTGATGCCATAAGTTATTTAATTATGCGTCTGTTTGCCTGTTTGAGGTATACAAGGTTTAGGAATCACTGCTGTAGAGCCACGAGTCTCAAACTGCAAAAGAAGTGCCACTTATTATAATAATAATAATAATAATAATAATAATAATAACAACAACAACAACAACTACTCAGTAATTAATCTGAAAATGGTTTTCAAGGTAAATAACTGGGATGAATTAGACAACAGTGTGCCAGGAATATATACTGTGGGCTATTTTTACAGTGGTCTATTTACCTCTGAAGTCGAAACCTGGCTCTGGGTATAACAGCAAACCCAACTAACCATGTCCAAGTTCCAAGTTTGAAAAGCAAATGTTTTACTCAGAGCTAAGGTTAATTATTGACATTATGAGCTACTAACAAGTTGATTCTCTGCATTTTGTCCACAGTGGCAACATGTTCTCTAGAAGAGGTTGTACAGTACTATGTGTTTAAAAGATTTAACAGATACAGGTTTTTACTGCTGCCTCAACAAAATTTTATATGCAAGGCGGTCATATTGACTTTTGAGGCCAGGGTTAACGTTCTCCTTGAAATTCTGACTTTTAGGACCTTTTTGTGAATTTTTCCAACTTTGAAAAATAAAAAAAATAGAATGCAACTAAATACTAATTTTTCTTCAGCCAATTATGTAGTGCCACTGGATACAACATGACTTAGTATTTACTGAAGCGGTATTCATAAAAAGTCTGAAAAATCCTGCTCCAGCTATAGCCCTTATTTCAGACATTTCTGCATGATACTGTTGGTCTTGAAAGGTTGAGACCTAGATATATTTATACAAATATCTCTTCAAAACAAATACAACCACAGCCTACACCTGGGGTTTTATTTGCAAAACAAAAATAAACAATATTTGATTTATAACTTTATTTCAAAACACTTGTGTTTGTTAATTTATTAACTATTAATCACACTGTTTGTAGTGTTGAGCTATAGTTTGGATGCAAAACAATTCTGCTGTATTAAAAGCAGAAAAATCAAACCAAGTGCAGGCTGTGTTTATTTCTACTGTTACTTTTTTTTTTTTTTTTTTTTTTTTTTTTTTTTTTTTTTTTTTTTTTTTTTTAATGACCTTCCAATTTTTTTTATATGAAGTTAATTTAACAAATGTGACCTGACTTCTGACAACTAATGATGTCTGAATTAATTTTGACAAATGATTACAAAAATACAAATTGATGCAAAATACACAGATTTCTTATTAATTCTACAGCATTGAAAAAAAAATTACGAATTTAGATTCAGTAGAACAACACACAATGTCAAATAACTTCCCACAAATAATTCACTGTTTACATTGCCAGACAAAACCTGTAAATCTCAGTTTTGTACAGGATCAAAGTTTCCAGGATGTAAAATCTGGATTAATGTAGTTTTAAATGAGTCACTAAACCACTGAATCCTAACACTGTCAGACAAGATGCAGTAGATTTCAAGAGGTTAGAATCGTTATGAGAGAACATTCCTTGTACCATCAAACTGGGCTGTCAAAGCAGCACAAAGTCTCCAGTGGTGGTGACGGTTCTGCGCGTATCCCGAATGAAGGGCCATTCCCGCTTCTCTGTGTTCAGACCCGCCGACAGGTCATAATCTGCGCTGCGACCTTGAACGAAAGTAAACGCCGGATATTTCTCCTTCGGCGACGGCTCCAGCAACTGGAACAAAAACAAAGCAACGACTTTTATTTTGAATTTCAACTCTGAAGAAAATGTGTTCATGCAAATTGAATTCAATTTAATGGTAAAATAAGAACCTTGAGCATAAACTGATAGATATAGGAAAGGACAGTTTGGAAACAGCTGTACAACATATTGACTGGATGACAATTCAATTAAAATCATGGCTACATGCTGCCACCTACTGCTCAACTAATGTAACACTGACAAAATTCCTATCATTCTGGGAAATGAATCTAGAAATGATTTCTTACAAAAACCCAAGACCATATCTGGATAACTAGCACTTAATCACTAAGTTATTTCAAGGTATTCTGTGTTAGAGCAGGTTTCCTTACCTTGGACAGCTCTTCCCTGATTCTCTCATAGTCTTGAACACTTTTGGAATAGAAACCAATAGTGCAGCTTGGATCCATCTTGCTGAAAGGCATCTTCTTTGGTGAGGGGCAATGGTATGACTTGCAAAATAAAAAAAAAAAAATAAAAGGGAAGAATAAAAATCGAGGCACATTGATCAAGAAGGAGCAAATATTCACTCCCGTCTAGTCAACAAAGGCAAATGCGATCTTCAACAGTGTCTAAGCATTTCAGCTCTTCTATTGTAACATAGTATGCTACAGTATGAAAGGATAAAAATCTGCCACACATTTATGGATGAAATGCCACTGGGAGGAAAAAAAAAACAAAAAAAAAAAACACATTTATCCCAGTAATTTAGTTCAAGAAATTAAACTCATATTCCTTCCAGAGTGATACATTTAACTTTCTTTCTGTACACTTTGATGAATAGAGCTTGCTGCTAATAAAAACTCAAAATTCTGTCTCTCAAGAAATTTGAATATAACATAAAACCAAAGGGAAAAAAAAATAAACAGATATTCTGTGGCAAAAGAAACATCGGGAAAAACTGCTCAACAGTCATTGACAACCTTCACGAGAACGGAAAGCCACAAAAGATCATCACCAAAAGAGCTGGCTGTACACAGAGTGCTGTTTTTAAGCATATTAACAGAGATGAGAGGGAGGAAAAAGCTTTGCAGAAAAAGGTGCACAAGCAACGGGGATAACCACAGTGTCATTACTGAAGCACATTCCACTAAAAATTTTGGAGAGACTTACATGGCATGAACTGCAAATGGAATCAGTGCTTTAAGATCCATCACATACAAATGTATCTAGGACATGGGCTAAAATTGCTACGTCATTTGAGTTAAACCACTCTTGATCTAATGACAATGTCAGATCACTGTTACCTGTGACAAGACTTTTGCAAGTGGTCCAAAGCCCTCTTTTCAGATGAAAGTAAATTTTGCATTTTATTTGGAAATATATGTCACAGAGTCTAGCAAAAGAGTGGAAATGCAGTCATTTCTCAATAATTTGCTTTAGGTCCAGGGTGCGGTTTCCACAGTCATGTCATCTGCTGATGTTGGATTTTGTCAAGAAGTCCAAACTCAGTGCAGCTATCTACCAGGTACTATTAAAGCGCTTCAATGCTCCTTCTGCTGACAAATGATGGAAATGTTGATTGTATTTTCCTGCGAGAGTACATAGCCGTCCACACTGATAAAAGAACAAGTACCAGCTTTAATGATCATGGCACCACTGAGCTTGATTGTCCAGCAAATACAGTGTTGTTGATGAAGATGAGCGGGACCAGAGCCAACAATTTAGATGAGCTAAAGGCCGCCGTTAAAGCAACCTGGGCTTCCTCAACATCTCAGCAGAGCCACAGGCTGTTCACCTCCATGTCACACTGCACTGATGCAGTGGACATGGACAAGGATATACTTTTCAGTAGGCCACCATTTCTAAAGAAAAAAAAATCTTTTTGTATTGGTCTTGTGCAATATTCTATCTTTCTAAGTAGGTGAATTTGGGATTTCATTAGCTTTAAGCCATAATCAACAGGAGCCATAGAAATAAACACTTTAAATATATCACTCTGCGTTTAATGAATCTATAAAATTTGAGTTAAGTCTGCTAAAGCATGCATTTGCAGTATTTCTCTTAGGTGGCAGCTTCGCTTATCTGAGCAGCAAATAAATCAGCCAATACAGACTCAGTGATTGGGCTGAGTGCTGCTTTAAGACTCACACCTATAAGTACTAACAGAAACTATAAAATCCACATTTACTGGAGCCCTCAGTCAGCTCGTCTGTGTAATTTTACGTTACCTGGAGAGGGAAATCGCTGGTGCTGACATTCACAAAAGACTGACAGTAATGAGGGTCCATGTAAATCAAGCTGTCATCTGCAAGGACAAAACAAAAGACAAGTTATTCAAAAACATCAGATTATTACAGAAAAACGTGCTTCTCCTCAATATCTATGCAGAGCAGTTCAAAGTCACCCACCGGACCTACTGTTGGGGTTGTGTGCGTCAAAGATGCTTTCGAGAAGGCTTTTTAATATCCACCGGGGTGGATTAGATTCTGCATAATCAGATGCGTTTGTACAAGCACATTTTTTACACCCACAAGAAAAGAGGTTGTCATTTAATTTTTGTGTGGGGGAATTACTTTTACAAACACGCAATTATATTCGACCGTTTTGCATATGATGAATGCAGAGCTGAGCTGTGCACTGGCAGGGAGAATGTATTGCTTGTCATTTAGACATCATCCAACACTGTATTTCAAATGGGTAAAATGTAAATGCGTAAATATTGACTGCCAAGATGTACAACTGAAGGTTTCTCCTGGCTGCTGAAGGTGATGAAGAGTGGCTCACTTTGGGCGCCCGGATGAAATTTAATGCATGCCGCCTATGGAAATCAATTATGGTTTACAACTTGGGAGGTTTACTTGTGATAAATGGGCGAGGTTTTGATGGGTCAGAGAGAATAAAGTAAGCCCCGCTTCACTCGGTTTCATCTCCACTCCTCTTCGTTTTCCTCATACAAACATGAATACATTAACTTACTTTGTCTCTACACATACAAAGGGTATATTATGCAAAAATAATTTGTTATTCACACCAGCCTCTATGTGAACGTATCTCTCTGTTTTCCATTATGCTGGTACTAACCTTGAAATCCCACAAAGTAGCAGGCCTGCTTCGGTTTCCCTCCGATGATGCCTATGCAGTAATCCAGACTCAGTATGCTCTAAATGAGCAGAGAAGCACACAGTATGTCTGACATAGAGCTGAAATGATTTCATTTTGTTCGTTACTTAATGCACCACAATTAAATTAACTCTAGATGAACCAAGAAATCAGCTTGCGACTGGAATAGGCCAATTTTCAGTTTAACTGGCCCTGGCCCCAGATCAGGGGGTTATTTAATGGTTGTTTTATTACTTTTATGGAGTAAAAGCAGCTCAATCTCTGGATCATCTTTAAGTGGAACAATAGAAAGAAACTTTGTGAATCAAGGATCTACGGTTATTGGAGAGAAGTCGCCTGGTAACAACAATTGGCTTCTTTTCAGTTTGGCTGGATCTGACTGGTAACAGCCCAGTTAGAAACTCTGAATGTGATCTTTTTCTGCTAAGTGAATGCAGCACACCTGACAGCTAACGAGTCACACCAACAACAACACTCTTCAATGTTTAAGTTGTTACAGAGGGAAGCAGATTTAAAGTTAAGTAGTTTCAACATCAGAGTGGTGTTCAGAAACAATATCACAGGAAGCACAAAAGGCATAGAAAGATATTTAGGATGAAATTGGATTTTCAAAAGTTTTCATGGGAAGTGCTAGATTTGTAAATGTTGGCCCCCCCTTTAAGAAGTCTTTGGATTAAAGTACCAAGTCTACATTCTTAAGGCAATTAAAGGTCTGATTAATAGCTAAAGTATGATTTATAGTCACTAATTAAAAAGTGAAATAGTAAGTCATGAATTAGTACTGTCACCCTCAGAAGCACAGTTGCTAAAACACAAAAATTTAATCAATAAATAACTTAATTACATAGATTATATGTTATTTGAATGGCGGATAAATTTTGAAATCTTGGAGAACCAAAATCAAAAGAGGGAACTTTCATTACATCGTTGACAAAAAGCTCTGCACTTTTTGTGTGCACATGCTGGGGAGGTCTGCGTTTGTCCCACTTCTATTGCCATGACAGCAACATTGTTAGTTTGATGTTTTAAAGAAATAACTGAAATGGAAAGATTTTGGGAATGTACTTGGAGTTCGAAGGTATCCAGCTACAAATAAATTAGGATTGTGTCAGACTGACTTTTTTTTTTTTTTTTTTTTTTTTTTTTTTTATTTTACTTGGAAGAAACTCATTGGTTCGGATCTATCATTTGAATATTGATGTGATTAAAATTATATCAAACTCTACTTTTGGAGGTTTCCTTGATATTATTTATAAATTTAGCTCTGAGCAACACTTCAAGGGTTTTTTAGCCATTTTGAAGATATTTTTTTTCCCACCAATCCCAGAATTATTAATTTCAGAATCCCAGAATTTATTAATGCTAATCTGTAATTATTTTGTCTGGGTTTTAAAAATAATAATAATAATAAAAAAAAAAGTAGTAAAACCCTGTTTTACAGGAACGGCTCATTTACACAGTGTGACATCGTCTCTGTTTCCAAAATAAATAATTATTGAGTACTCACTGCAGGAAAGATAGGAAAAAAAAAAAAAAGTATTTTGACTACCGTTAATTGCATTTTTTAAAGAAATCCGAATTGGTATCAACAGGTCAGAGATTCACAAAATAAGACATCAGAAATCATCCACAAAACTCTGGTGAACCTCTAAATAAATGTAAAAAGGTTCTTCTAAATTTGCAATTTCCACCAGTGACTACTTAACGTTTACAGCAAAAATCACTTCGACTTAACAATAACCCTGTGGAAACTACAGAGAACACTGCATCTCTCACCTTTACAAAGTCAAAATACTCAGGGTTTGTTCTTTCTCCTCCCAGCCTCACAGGGATGAGGATGATGACGGCTCGGTCCTCTGGCAGTGTGGCGGCACATGATGGTTGGCTGTTCTGTGCAACAGGAGGACTCTCTGGTGTCTCACCTGGGGTTTCTCCTGCTCTCGGCGCCTTGTGGCAGTCCATGACATCCACACTGTACACTATGAAAGATCAATAACAGAAAAGTTAAATAGAGTTCTGATGTAAAACTGTTATCATGCTGTATCTTATCTTGTCATGTATGTTGCTGTAACTGAAAACATGTGTTACATGGGTTTAAACATCAAGCCATTAAGCACATTTTAAGGGACATGGAGCCCTGTCATGTCTGCAGTATGAGTTTTTCTTGTTGTGCTCCCTCCCATTTGTATACAGTAGTAGTGTAATGCGTTAAAGGGTATAAAATACAGAGTTCTGCTGCAAGTAGTGTCTGGGTACATAACATTTGCTGTGACACCACTATCTAGTTTAATGTTTTTCCCCCCATAATGATTTAGATATGAAAGTTCAAAACCCTATATTCAGTCTATGAGGACCAACAAACGGGCCAAATACTCATTAACATTAACTGAATTAATCAGAAAGTAGATCAGAGCACGTCACATGGAGACGTTTTGACCATTCAGGATCCGGGGTGACTTGAGTCCAGACAGAGCGATTACAGACCTGGAAAACTTATCAAATTCCACTTTTCTAGAGTGAGTAGGAACCTTAAATTTTGTTTAGCTAATTTTCTCTCAAAGATTTTTTTTTTTTTTTTTTTTTTTAATACATACAACTCTATTCCACCAAGCAAGCATATTAAGTCTGTAGAGTGACATTAAATTTATTGTTAAATTCTTCAGCATTAGAAAAATGTGTATCAACTGTTCCACTGAGGAAACAGTTCAAGTTTGAATTTACAAACATAAAAACACAAGAAAATAATTAAAAAAAAAAAAAAAAAAAAAAAAAAAAAAAAAAAAACTCCCCCTTTTATAGAAGCATTTTTTTCACTTATTACAGAAAGGTAACATTTCATAAATGCTGACTGATTTTCAAATGAATCAAAAGCTTAAATGTTTCTCACTGTGACTAGCACCACACACTAACAAAAAAAGCTACCAACTCTCACACAAACAGCCATCTTCTGCTATTGAGAAGACAAACACCAATCATCAGCTGAGATATCGAGGCTAAGAGGAGATCGTGGCGGCATGTTATAGATTCGGAATGGATGTGATTGTTGTGGGGAATAGATACAGAGTCTTGTCCCACACTTTTAGTGGCTGGAGTCTCACAGTAGCAGAAAGATGGAGGAATAAAAGAGCAGTCGATTTGGGCGCCGTGCCCAGTTTCCTGTACCATCAACGGCAGCATCATCTTTTATACCTGTGCAGTCCTGGGAGACGTAAGCAGTTATACCCGCCAAGCCAGGGTCCATCGCTTCCTTGACAGCTTTCCTAAAACAAGAAGACAGAAGCAAGTAAGAAAAGGAGAGAAAATGAGGATGAAAGGCTAGTTTACACTGAAGAAAATGGCATATTATTACTTTTATATTAAAAAGGGAACATTGTTTTGAATTGGTGAAGCTTTTGAAGGATGTTTTTAAATCAACCGTATTACCTGCACATGATACCAAAAAAACAAACATAAAAAGAGCCAGTAAAACCTTAGATTTGTTCTATTACATAAAATGCAAAGCTAGCATTTTCTCATAAATGCTAGATCCAGTTAAGGCGACTGAACGAAAACCTAAGCAGCAAATCCGTCAATAGCACATCAGAACCTATAGAACAAACTGCTGACAGCAGAATTTTATTTTTCTGTAAATACTGTCTTAAACCCAAAGATAATGCAGCAATGAATAACTGGTTTATCATTACAAAATGCAGAAACTGAATTTATTGAACATAAACGATGGCTGTTACTCCTGCTACGACTTGCAGGAGGGGCTGACTCTAGTCGTGCTTTTTTAAGTCGAGCCAAGTAAGCGATGTTTTATTTTATACGTGACGCGCACATTGGTGCAGTATTCTCTGACAATGGACTCTCATAGAAGGATCAGATAAATACCGATACAGTGAACCTGCTCTGCAAGAGCACCTTCCAGTTTGAGTTCAAGGCGGCGCGATTCTCGCAAAAATTCTGAGGTTTCCAGGCGCCCCAACATTTTTCCAAGTTTTAAAAACCAAAATCCTAAACAAAATGTTCAATTTCAATTCAGTTTATTTATATAACAGCAATTCACATCTGTCATCTCAAAGCACTTTACAAGAAAAACACAAATCAAGTCATTCCAATCGTTCCGACTCATCCAATTAGTTAAAAAAAAAAGTTTTCAATCTAAAGAAACCCAGCAGATTGCATCGAGTCACTGAATGGCAGCATTAGCTTCTCCTGGACGAGCAACAGTGGACAATCACTTGCACAGTGTAGGTGATGTTGCAGCAATCCCTCACACTGAGCATGTATGTAGCAACAGTGGAAAGAAAAACTCCCCTTATACATTGTGTATTACATAAAAAAAATACACTCAATATTCTTCATTAAAATACAAAAAATTGACAACAACTGCCAATAGTCCAACAGTGATTTAAAAATGTACATTTACAGCATTAGAAAAAAAATTATATGCCACTGTTCCACCTGAACAATAAATGTATATAAGAAATATTGACACTTTTCTGAAAGTACCATATTGCTGCTAATTATTTCAGTTCATTCACTTCCTGCTACTCAAGAAGATTAAATCTCATTGGCGATTTTTCCAAATCAACTTGCCTTTTAACACAACTACAATTAAATCTGATTAGATTGCATCTCGCCCTAAATTGCACTGGCGACCTGTCCAGGGTGTACCCCATCTCTCGCCCGATTACCGCTGAGACAGGCACCAGCGCCACCACGACCCTGCAAGGGTAAGCGGGTATAGACAATGGATGGATGAATTTCATCCCCCTCCAACATTTTCGTCTTGTATTTATTTCCTGATGTAAATAGTAATCATATGTGTAACAGTTCTAGTCATTCAGGTCGAGTTTTTACTTTTGGGTTGTGTAGGAAAAAAATGGCTTTGCCTCATTATGCTATGCTCCATAAAACTAAAGACTTTCTGACATTTTATTAATAGGAACTTAAAGCATATGAATGTTATAACACAATATTTCAGCACTTTTAAAATTGTAGCTGTTTAAAACCTTGATACAAATTATCTACACATACCTAGTATGTACTCTAATATCAAACTTACTTCAAGATGTGTGCTACCACAGCTGGACCGTACCAGTCCCCCGCCTGTTTTCCCATTGTCAATCCCAAACGAACAAGTCTGTGCAGGCCCAGTGGAGCTGAGGAGACGTCCCCAAACCAGGACACCAGATTTCTGTGGTACAACTCCTTCAAATGTGCATCTGCTTCCTCTGCTGATCCTGATGCCTGGGCTTGAGGTGCAAGAATTGGTCCACTATCAGATATCCTGGGGGTGCCCTGCAGAGAAGCCTCCAGAGATGCGACAAGACGCTTAGCCGCTGTGGTGGCCCGTGTTTCTGCATCTAAGGCCTGGAGGGTGGGCGCCTCTGGCCAAGACCAGTCTGCAGAAAATGAATGAATGAATAGGTTTGGATCAAAGTACTCTAAAAGGCAGGTAGTTAGTGGATTAAAGTTATACCTGGTATAATTAAAGAAACAATTCCATGCATTTATACAATTAAAAATTACTTGAGTTCCTCGTGTTCTTTTTCTCACAAACATCTATGGTTATTTACAATGCAAATAAAGAACATTTTATTCTGTAAAACCTTTATGGCTAGTCAGTTCAAATATCCCTCATAAATGCAGTACAAACTGTAGGTGTATTGTTTATAAAGGAGTTCCACTTCTGTATAGTCAAAGTAATCTGGGCCAACTGATTAAAACTTTTATGATCCTAATCGAGAAAACAGTCTACTTAAAATAAATAAATAAATAAATAAATAAATAAATAAAAAATAAAAAAAAGCCACAGCAGTTGATGTATAAATTACATCTTCCCTATGCAAGTCCCTCTCAAATGTTTCCTTATTCAGCAGCAAATAAGATGGCATTTAAAGTTCACCTAAGCTTGACATTAATGGGCAAAACCATCTAAAAAAAAAAAAATAAAAAATGGAAAAAAAAATAAAAAAATAAAATAAAAAAAAATAAAAAAAAGAGAGCTCTTACTTTAATTTCAGTGTAATCTGTTGTGCTCAGTGAAAGGAATAAACATTAATTTTTGGTCAAGCCCTAATGAAACTTGTAATAAACCTGATCATCCCACATCTCCAACCTCAATCCTAGAGGAATATAAAATATAAACTCATGCAGGTCTTAAAAATAAGGCATCTTGGCTTGAGAAGCCTGAATTCTATTCATTTCAGAAACAGGTTAATCATAACTTGGTTCAATTATACGTTTGAGTGTCCCAGTATTTCATTTTAACACTACCTTAGCCCTACAAACAGGGTGGGAGCTGAACGCAGAGTGAATGGGTGTAGCCCAGGTAATAAAATAACCCAGAATCAAGTCAGAAGTAGCGACAAAATGACCTTGATTCAAAGTGAGTCAAATCTAAAATTGATCCATAAATATCCTAAAGTGGACTTTCATCTCTTTATAGGGAAATATTTTATTAGTGACAGATTTTAGAACAATTTTTTAAAAAAGTTTTTTAAATTACTTCATTATTTAGAGACTTCTGGCATTATATGGACACCTAAAGGATTGTACCTTTGTGAGACGGTAGAGCATCTAAGGAATTCCCTGGTTATAACTGATTTTGCGTCAACTAAGACTGAATCCCATTTCCCAGGATTATCCCCTTAGTCCCTACCCCATATCCCTACTCACTGGTACTTAATTCAGGAAGTTGTTAAAACTTTCCACAGAGAAATACGACACCGTTTGAAGAAGCTGATACATCAGTTCTGTCTGATCCGTACTATAAAGACATCCATTACTTAATATGCATACAAACGTCGTCTAAACAATTATCAGTCCTGCAACAGACGTGATTGTCTTATGCTTCGAAAGGAAAATGAAGTCTGATGAAAAATAACCAACGAATTTAAAAGCATATTTTGATTTCTCTGTTAATGTACTCCCACAATGATTAAAAAAAATAATATCTCTCTCTCTCTCTCTCTCTCTCTCTCTCTCTCTCTCTCTCTCTCTCTCTCTCTCTCTCTCTCTCTCTCTATATATATATCTATATATATATATATATATATATATATATATATATATATATATATATATATATATATATATATATATATATATATATATATATATATATATATATATAGATAGATAGTCAATCTCAAAAAGAATTTAAATATATTGATCTTTACAAATACCTGAAATATAGCAGTGATCAGTCTAAGCTGAAGTACCCTAATGTGCAATGCTTTAAAGTAGAGTGCTGTGAAAAAGTGCTGGTTCCATTACAGGTTTCTTCTGTTTTTGCTTCCTTGTCACAACTACATGTTTGAGATCAAACAAATGTTATTGTTAGACAACAATGATCTAAATTATATTTTTATTTATTAAAAGTAAAAATCTATCCAAATATCACTATTGGAAAATGTAATGGACAGCTTTGTTAGATCATCAGTTTAGCATGAGCCTGATTACTGCCAGACATGTGGAATAAATGAATCACTTAAACCTGTCTGACAACATAAAGTAGGCTAAAAAATCTCAGATAGCAATGCATCATACCCCAATAGAAAGTAATTTATAAACAGATGAAAAACACTATAATTGAGATCTATCGGTCTGGAAACAGTTACAAAGAAGGCTTTGGAAGTCTGGTGAACTACAGTGACAGCCATTACCTATATAGAGAAAAAAAATAAATAAAAATGGAAGAGTTATGGACCTTCATAGGAGTGGCCAGCCTGCCAACATTACTAAAAGAATGAATCGACAACTCATCCAGGAGGTCAAAAAACAACCCAGAACATCTAAAGCACTGCAAACCTCATGTGCCTCACTTAAAGTCAGTGCTCATGATTTAATATTAGAAAGAGACGGGGCATAAATTGTGTCATTATGGGAGTTGCAAGGACAAAACCCACAGCTGAGCAAAAAGAATACAAAGAGCCATCCGTATTCGCTAAAAACATCTTGATCCATAAGACTTTTAGGAAGATGTTCTGTAGTCTGATGAGACAAAAGTAGAACTTTTAGGGAGGTGTGCGTCCAGTTACATCCGGAGTTAAACTAACACAGCATTTAAGAAAAGGAACATCACACCAACAGTTAAACATGGTGGTAACAGTGTGATGGTATGGGGCTGCTTTACTGTTTCAGAGCCTACAGGACTTCTTATAACTGGTAGAACCATCAATTCTGCTCTCTACCAGAGATTCTTGAAGAAAAATGTTTGGCCATCAGTTCCTGACCTTAAGATCAAACATATTTAGGTTACGCTGCAGAACATTGATCAAAAGTTAACCCACAAGTCCACCTCTTAATTTTAAAAAAATATATATGCGTTTTGGAATGGCTTAGTCCAAGTCCTGACCATCCATGATCCTGTGACATGATCTTAAGCAAACCACTGATGCTTGAAAACTCTCCAATGTGGCTGGACTGAAACAATTCTGGAAAGAAGAGTTGAGAAGAAGAATTAAAACAATATCAATATTAAATCTACGAATGTATAATATTTTTAATTTTAAAAAAATTGCTTGGTTATTTTTGAGAAAAAAAAAAAACAACAACACATATTTTGGAACACTTCTAATTGTGCATTACATTGCTTATGGCGCCATTAAAATAAGTAATGTTTTAAGCGCTAGAATGCCACTCCCCTTAACCTACTCTACACAAACCACTGCAGCACCCGACCCTATAGAAATCTAGGGTTGAGGGATAAGAATTACGTTTAACGTGTGAAATGTGAAACCTTGCTTTCCGTTTCAGGTTGAGACTGAAACAAGTCTTAGTTCCTCCTTTAAAAAATACAAACATCCAAAAATGTCAGTTTAAGACTTTTTTTTTTTTTTTTTAAGTTTACTATTTAAAATGTTAACACACGTTCCAAGCCTCATCATGTTGTTGCAACTTCAGTTTCATTTCTCTGCTCACCTCTGCCCAAGACACGCAGAACAAGAGCTTGAGCCAGCATCATCTGTCCAGCCCTCAGCATGCAGCCCCAGCCACAGTCCGAGGTCAGGGTGCCGCCTGGCAGCGGAGGGAAATCTTCCCGGTACGTCAGCCACACACGAGACGCAAAATCCTTTCGGAAAGCCTCTACGTTCCCCATGACAAAGTCCTCATCAGAGCCTTCATGTGAGTCTTCAGAGGGATAGTCGTCATCTGGGGTGGGGGTGGGGGGGGGCGGAAGGATCAACAGATTGTATTTCAGATGACTGGAATAAATGTAAAGTTCAATTTTCAAAATCAGTGTAAGTTTATGTAAATTATGATATACTGATATGATATATATATGTAACTTGCCTTCTGCCTTAAAATGGTAGCACCTCCCCAGAAGAAACACTGGGGAGTTTCTACTGAATGAAGTCTTGGATTTAAGCGCCCAACCTAAAATACATAATAAATGGACAATATATCAGGGCTTGGCTGATTTATCTCGAAATAGACCCTAAAATATTGTATTTACTCAGCTAAGGGAAAAACCTGATTTATAACAACTGCCACTGACTGTGTGGCTCAGTCTCGTGATACTTCTCTACTAAAGTTATTTCATCTCACGTAAAAGCTTGTAAGAACTCTATTTTGAGTTTAATTCACGTGAACCAGAACAGAGCAACAAAAGTTACAATCATTCTCAGCAAACGATTTTAACAGTGTGACGAACAAAACTATTTTCGGTACTGACTCAACAGCAGCACGCTCCTAGAATTATATTTAGGTGCTTTTTGTGGGTTTTTTTTTTTTTTTTTTTTTTTTTTTTAAAAAAATGAAGTTTCTTCCAGTCACAGCGAAGCTGCAACGAAAGCCCAGCTCATGACTTTTGTCAGCTTGAATAACTTCATCTGTGAGAAAATGATGAAATACTAAAAATGTATTCTGTAAAAACACCATAACCAAGTGATCGATTTACACTTGCAACTGCATGTCTCAAATGAAAGGTAAAGAAGACTGCACTATTTGAAACATAAAGCTTTGGGAAAATATTCATACTAAATTGTTGTATATTTTGTAATGGTTACAATAACAAACGTAAGTGAATTTTACTGGGATTTGTTGTGATAGATCCAGACAGTTAGTGCATAACGGTGAAGAGGCTGGAAAAGAACACATGGTTTTCAAAGTATTTCGCAAGTAAAAATGTGAAACATATGTATCCAGCCCCCTTTAATCACATACCCCTAAAAAAAAAAAAAATCCAATGCAACCACCTGTCTTCAGAAGTCACCTCATTAGCAAATAGAGTCCACCAGTCTGTAATTTCATTTCAGTATAAATGTAGCTGTTCTGTAAAGGCTTACATAGTTATAATATAATAGCTTAGAAAGCGACCTCTTGTGTTTGAATGACCGAGTCAAAGTCCAGACCTAAATCCAATTGAGAATTTATGGTAATATTTGAAAACAGATGTTCAGAGACCCTCTATTCTTTCTGACTGAGCCATTTTCCAAATCGCCTTGGGGAAAACAGCCTCAAAATGTGCAAAGTTAGTAGAGACATAAAATTTACAGTTCTAATTCAACAAACAGTTCTTTTCCAAAGTATGACTCAGAGGTGCAACTTAATGTAAACAAGCCCAAGAGTAAACCTATTATGTTTTCTCCCAAACAGGTTGGGCGGTTCTGCAATTTATTTCAAATGGAGGTTGTTTTTTGTTTTTTTTTTGTTTGTTTGTTTGTTTTTGAAGAAAAATATTTTCCTGTGATTTGGGTGCAGTTTTATATGTTGTGCTGGAGAAAAATTACAATAATGTTAAGTGGCTATATTCAGTCTTATCAAAAAAGACAGACTATGATTCTTCCCCCCCGGGGTTTGATCGATCCAGTTGTATAGAAAGTATAATATGCAGTTTTCCATTTATACAGTGACAAAAAAAACCCCTCTGTAGACTGTTGCTAACTTGGCAGCAATTAGTTTTTTTGTTTGTTTTGTTTCAACTTAGTTTTAAAAAGAGACGTTGCTATGATGAATCTTTGAATATTTGCTACAATAATAAAGTGTTTGATTTTCCCCAGGATGTGTTAAACCTAATGATAGTCATTTTGGTTTTCAAGTGCCTGTGTAAAAATTCAACTGACTTGATATATTCAAAATTTTTATCAGCCTCTACATAATTTAGATCCATGACTTTTCAATGCTGTAGATTAAGAAAAAGTTTAACACAACCACAGACCTGCAGGTATCAGGCTTTTTCTGGCCGATACCGATTTCCAGTTTTTTATGGATTGCATCAACGAAAATAAACGAGGTCCAGGCTCTTTGACAGAGATAGCAGTTCTGAATCAAAGTGAAAATGTATACATTTCTACTAATTTTGGGGGTGGGGATTTAAATTGCCAATCAATAAATCAAAACAAACAGACCAACCAAATGTAATAAATTCAGAGTTTACCGATTTGCTTTACATAACGCCTCGTGTAAAGATTTTGCGAAAACACCTATTTCTATACGATAAGTAAGTTTTTTATTTATTCAGAAATTTGGAGGGGTGGGGGAGTGCGTTATTTGGAGTCTTAGTGTGAAATCTCAATGGCAGGCCAGAGCTGTGTTATAATAATAAATCCGAATCGGCTACACGAAAGTTACAACTGGTGCATCATTGTATTCTTTAATTGCTGTTTTCCATGTACTTCAGAAGGTCATAAAAATAAATAAATATAATTTGCAGTACCACTTAATCGATGCATGCAAGCATTAGATAATGTCTGTCTGCGAGACAGCAGAAAATCACTTACTGTACTTTACATTGTGCCACACTGACATGAACTTTGTCTTCAATTTTTCCACCTCGTCGCTCCCTTTATTCTCCATTTGGACCAGCGAGGGAAAGCACCCATTCCCACACAGCAACGCCAACCTGACCTTTGTGCAAGGAAACAAACACAAACAAGTGTTGTATCACTTCACTTCGAAGGACTGCATAAACTGACAGCTTGCAGAAAACATATCGCTACCTCAACGCTTCATCAATGTGATGCTGTTTTCCTGTCACGGACGCGCTGCATTTCTGTCTTCAAGTTCAAACATGGCACGGTGTCATAAAACATGCGACATTTCCTTCATAAACCGCGGAACAACTTTGTGCTCTCCTGAGAAAAGCAATGTTTACGCGTTGAGGAAGTACGGGCAGTAAAATCAGGTGATCTCGCGGTTTTTCAGTGGAGCAGGAGCAGGTGTTGGCTCGATTTATATACCAAGGTAGCCCAACCGGGCGGAGTTTAAAGTCTTTGTCTTTCTCTCTCTCTCTGTAGTCCATTATTTCAAATTATTTCGGTATTTCTTAAAAAAAAAAAAAAAAAAAAAAAAAAAAAAAAAAAAAAAAAGCGCCGTATGCTGATAATTGGTGAAATGCAATGTTTTCGTCAATACTTATTTCGTTAGTTTACTTCATTAGGGGAAAAATTAAGGGAAAAAAATAACATGAGCACAAACGGCTAAGATTCCATTGGTTCAACATTTTAAGGGGGCAGTATTATGTGTTTTCCAGGAACATAGTGCCATTTTATAGCACAATCAAGTAACTATGTTACCTTCAGTTGTTACAAAAATGCTGTATATATCAAACAAGACTTAAAAGAAAATTCACTTCGTAATTTAACACATTGAAATTGGGCTTCTGTCTTCTTAAATAACTCTTGCTCTTTCTGAAACTCCGTCTTCAGGAAGCCAACACACCATTGCTCCTCTGTTAACCCTTTAACGTTTTTTTCAGCCACTGAAAAGTAGCTAGTATAATGAACTCAGCAAATGCGCAATTCCACCAGGTGTTTGCTAATTGCTGCTGGCTAGTCTTAAGGAGCTGGGAGGAAGCTTGAAGGAAGGGGAGGAAGGTGAAGCTTGGAAGCACAGAAACTACAGCTCCGAGGAGGAGCTGCGTTTTAAAGGTGGAACTGTATTCACCCAGGCATTTTCCACAGCTGAATGGCTGCTACGGAAGATTAAAGGATTTCTCAAACATGCATTAAAGAATCAAGGCAACACTCCAGGTATGTTTTTGATGAGAGGATGACATTATAATATGATATAAATCTCAAAAAAGTTGATTTTACATATTTTGCCTATTTAAAATAAACCCCATCTGGGAATTTTTTGATAATGTTGTTTGTGGAAACCTGCACATGCATCTACATATGATATTATATGAAAAATAGGGATGGCAGCTCTAAAAAGATTTGGCTTGCACTGCTTCATCTTACCATCAAACAATGAGCACAATCAATTTCCACATACTGCTTTTTCCTATTACACCTCAAGAAATGGGCAGTGCACACTAAGTTAACTAGAGGTATATGTATTAAAAAGTGCAATCTGCATTGGCACAAATAAGAGCAATAGAGAAAAGTCAGAAAATGCTCACTTTATGACGAACCCTACTTCTTCTAATCAGAGTATCACGCTTTAAATTTTAATTTATGTCACAATCCAAGCGATATTAAGAGGAGACACTCAATAACTGCCAAAGGCCAGCTCTGTGGACAAAAAATATATAAAACTAGATCATCTGCTTGCGTCAAGTGGCTATAAAAGGCAACAACAACTGCACATCCTGTTCCACAGTCATTAATCAGCTCTATTAAATCATTCATGAAGACTTTAAAGAGAAGAGAAGACAAAGTTCTTCATAATCTAACCCTATTAAATAGGGGAGACACACTGTTACCCTACTTGATGTGTAATTACTGATGAGGATCCAGAGAGGAAAACATCCATACCAAAGATTTTGGAAATCCTTTGATATGTAACTTATACAATAACATTTCATGATTCACATAGTCAATGTCATTTAGATACAAAATCTACTTTACAGGAAAAAAAATACATGTCTGTGCTCTGCTCAGATTTTAAATCAAATTGGTAGTCAATGGTAGTCAAACACAATGTTTCATTATACAGTAGATTCCAAAACCCCGGATAATTCCCACTTAATACTGTGGACTTATAATTTATCCTGTCATGTATTTTTCTGGATTTATATCTATTTATCCTGGAGAAATTTAAGATCTTGCTGAGATCCAACATGTTATGAAGAAGAAGAAACGAAAGAAAAGAAAAAAAACCTTCTAATTGTTTACTTTGTATATTTTTTTGCTTACAGTAAATATTTATTGGGTTTAAGATTGTTAACTTTTACCTATAACTACATCGATTTCTAGACTTCATGGACATGTAACGTATCTCTTTTTACACACGAAGCAAACAACTGCTGTTTTTATGTTACTGCCTGCCACTGCCACTTTGCTGCTGTTGCTCAAAAATTTCCCCATTGTGGGACAATAAAGGATATTTCTATTCTATTCTACTTCTAGTACAAAATTATTTATTTATGTATACTGTGCTTCTCCTGATTAAATGTACATAATTTTTCCCATTCTCAGAATAAGATTTTTATTTGAACATGTCTTGAACAATCTGAATAATACTTTAGGATGTATAACCTGTTGTCATCTTATAACAGCTACACAATTACAAGATCTGATAAGATAGGATAGGCCATGTGCCCACAGGCCATGAGGATGAACACTTTTAGATTAAGTTTAAAATCCAAATCAAATACATTGTTGGAAATTTGCTGTAGCTTATGCGTCATTCAGATTCATGCCTTGTTAAAAAGACAGTGTGCTATCTCTTCCAGGAATTTGAATTAGTAATATTATTAGTAATAATGTGAAGTCCAGAGAAGTAATTTAAAATGATGTATAATTTTATTAAAGAAGCCATTTTTGGTATATGTTTTTAACCCCCTTTTATGTGTACTAACTGAGATTTGTATGTTTTATTGATGGGCCTGTATTTAAATAAGTAGACCTTGTTATCTTGACCTGTTTCCAGCTTCATTAAACATCATATAACATACACGGCTTTGCAGGAAAAAAAGTATTAAACTTCCCGTTTTCTTTCCCTTTGTTTTGTAAAGTTGGACATATCATAGTTTACAAGTCAAAAGGGATTTATATCATGATTTACTTACTATGCACAGCTCAAACTTCCAATGCAACTCAGATGCAAGTATCTGCATAAGTGCTCATTTGACTCTGCGGTTTTGGGTGTGGCAGTAGTGGACAGTAATCTTGGTACAGGGACCTGGTAAACAACATGACTTACCTTAGCCTCTTCAGCTATGCTAAAGAGATAAATAAGGGCGGTATCAACTGTCTGCAATGACCTTATCCAATTAATTTCTGAGCAAGAACTGGATACTGGGATGGTGGAACTCCATCCCTTGAAAATTGGTTTAATTAGAGCTACTGTAATTTTTTATTGGAATGAAGTGTTTTATCCATCATTTAGTCAATTTTTAAATCCTCAAATCAATGTAATCTTACCTACACTATTATGTATTTTAGCATTTTACTGTAGTATTTTCAATGTTTTATGTATAAACGTTTTTTTTTTATTTATTCACCAGTTAGTGAATAAATTCACTCATAGTTTTGTGTATTTTTTACATATATATATTTTTAACACAGTTATTACTGCACACAAATACATTTATTTCCAATAATAATAATAATAATAATAATAATAATAATAATAATAATAATAATAATAATAATAATAATTTATATAGTGTTTTTTTTAATGCATTCATTAAAAAAATAATTTAATAATTTCTCTCAGAAAAAAATCAAAAGTAATTTATAAACTTATTCCGATTGTAGCTAAAATTCAGATTATAGGTCAACTGAATCTACAAACAAATAGAGAAGTGCGAACGCCCATTCTTGGGTGTGTTCTGTTGCGTAGTATTCTAGCCTTTGTGGTAATGATCCCATTCTCTCGTTGTCCCTGTGGCCGTGTTTTTTCTGAGTGAAGAGCAGAGTGCCTGCCTGGGAATTTCGTGAAAGCACATCAGCGGCCACTGCCATGGCTGAACGCCGCGCATTCGCCCAAAAAATCAGCAGGTAATGACCGGAGACTCTGAAATGAGTTCTCTAAATGAACACTTATGAACGCGTTTTTCTTTTCGCTTTCATGTGGGTCTCCCTCAGACCACCGCTGCGGGGAAACCCTGCGAAAGGAGGCCCAGTAAGCCTGGCTCCTCCTTGCTAACCGCTCGTTAGCTGTAGCGGCAGAAGATGCTCAGACCCACCCAGACAGACAGCTGTACTGCTAGCTACTACTTTCAGAATACCCTAAATGCAAACAAAAGGTTGTTGTGAATGTATATACAGATATATTTTGGCATGAAAAAATCGTTTCCGATTGCTGTCAAACCCTGAAAAGGGCTGAACTATAATGAAAGAAAAACCGTTAATTCTGGGCAGTTAGCTGTCTCGTCTACAGTAGCTAACGATGGGAAGCTACTGTAACCGCTGCTGACGCTCATAGAACTTTGTGCAGCTATGTGTTTAACAGGTCTGTAGCTCACAAACGTGTAACTTTGATTTGAAACAAATGTCTTTTTCAAGAGCAGTCAAACACTATGATAATCTGCTCTGGGCTCCTCAGACAGATCAATGTAATCTCCTTAACAAAGGGGCTTTGTGCAAGCTGTCAAATGCCACCATTCCTTCTATTCTACACTTCAGCAATCCATATGAACGCATTTTTTTTTTCTGATGACTTAATGCACAGACAGACAAGTGACTCTGCAATTGTTAAAGGAGAATACGCCCACTTGTTTGCTGTTTATGAATTCTGTGTGATAAGATTTGATGAAGAATGAGGAAATTAGGAAATTAGGAGGAACCATGAGATTAACAGAAGTTAATCTCTGTCTGCACTCTTCTCTTTGTGTTCTTTAAAAAAAAGAGGAATCAAATCACCAATTGTCTTTTTGCGTCAGTGTGTACATTTGGGTTTAATGTTGTTATCGAATAAATCTCCCAATAATAAAACCAAAATGTAATTAATGGAATACATTATTATATTGAGGAAATGATAATTACCAGGTTAATTATAACACAATTACCACAACTGTAGGTAAAAAAAATAAATAAATAAAAAAAAAAATACTACAGCTATTAGAAATATCAGAATTTGAATGCTGAACTGTGGCCAAAGTAACATGTAATAATATTGTAATCATACTGAATAATTAAAAAAGACCCCATATAAATCATTGATGCGTTGTATAATTGGCTACTTATTTGTTTAACCTCCAAGCAATAATATAGGACAGAGAAGGTTTCTAAGCATATCGGTACAGCAGATTACAAAACATTTAATAATCAACACCTTTTAGTTGGTGAAAACAAAGCCATGTCTTGGCAGGTCAGCAGTTGCGCAATAGTTTTAATTTTTGGGTGATGGATTGATGCACTTTAGGATGTTGTTTTAGTTCTTCTCCACAGTTTTAGACTTGAACAGACAACTGTGTTCCTTGGACTTCACGATGCTCTTTGTTCACTGATATTCTCTAAAAAAACAAAACCCTCTTAGGCCTTCGTAGAACAGCAGTAGTTATGGTGAGATAATGTTACACACTGGTGAACTCTGGGAATTAGGGGACTTTTGCATGGAGTTGGTTGTGCTGGATTTTATTTTGGGGTATCAGAGTAAAAGGGGCCTAATATGAAGGGATGCTACACTTTTCAGATTTTTATTTGTATAAAAAAAAAAAAAAAAAATGAGAAAACCATCTATCATTCACTTAAAGTTCACATTTTTGCACTATTTTATGTTGACTTGCCTCAAAAAAGTCCCAAAAATACACTGACATTTGTGGTTTTAACATAAGTTGTGTTAAGGAGTATGAATACTTTGCACTGTAGATAAGGGGACAGAGGTGTTTTTTTTGTGTGACAACTACCCTCTATTATTTAATGTCTACCAACCGAGTCCTAACATGTTTTTTCCTCCTTTCAGTTTCTTGTCCTTTGGGATCACAAAGGCCCAAAAATACAGAAATACAAGTCAAACTTTTGTTTACTTTTATTGTAAAAGACAAAGTTGAAAGCTGTTTGGATGATTGATCTTATTCATCTTACTGAATAAGAAAAAAAATCCATCTAAGGCATGTTGATGCTTGTGAATGTTTTGTTGATTGCGTGACGCTTAAAAGCAAACTGAATGCGTTTCCTTGAAGTTAAAAGCACATCATCTGCTTGAACTTCTTGTTGTGCGACCCTCATTTACTGAGTTCATACGTTACTCCTCGGTGTTGGTGATGTCTTGAAGTTGTGGCCATGAAGCAAGTGTTTACTGAATAAAGTTAGTCTTGTGTGTGCAGTGAACTGTGCCAAATGTTTAAGGCGCAGGGGAGGACTCGGGAATGTGTTTGTCACTTCTGCTTTTCTGCAGCCGTGACAGCACTTCACTGCAGAGGCCACTGGATCTCAGCTACAGAACATTATCATACTCGCGTGAGAGCGGCGGGCTGGATCATAGTGCTTCTGAGTGATCCTCTGCTTATTCTGACTTCTGTTTGGCAGCCTTGTCAAGCTCGCTTGTGCCACTTGATTGTTTACCTTCTATCTAAGATGGAATAGATATGATTTGGTTGTTTCCAGCAATTAGAGCTAAGAATTTATAGTAACTCCCTGACCTGGTACTGGGATATTGCTTTTAGGGTAAAAACTGCAGAATTATGCAACCACTGGGTATTGTGTGTATGGAAGACATTAATAAAAAAAAAAAATAAAAAAATAAAATAAAAAAAAATCCAGGTCTTGCTTGTGTTATGAGTCTTTTTACTTGGCTGTATTTATTACTTGTTTGTGACACTTAAGGCTGCTGTGTTATTTTGTTGAAGGGAACGATCTCTGGGTGCTTTTGTTGATTACTGAGATTTAAAGGGACCAGTGTGTTCCTGCAGCAGCTGTTGAACAACCAGAACTTTGTGTGAATCAGCAGGCTGTGTAACATATAATTTAGTTCATAGAAGAGAAAACCCTCAAATAAGTAGGGCTATAATATGAGCCTTAACTTGCTTTGGTGAGCTGTAATATTACAGCCAGTTGCTTTCAGCTTTTCTTGATGCAATTAACAAGCCAAAGCATTTAGGAACTTTATTAGTTTGATTACATTATGACAACAAACTCATTTAATTTTAACCATATTATTTAAAGATATTGATTTTATCCTCAGTCAGTTTAAAATATTGCTAGCACACACAGCTGCTCTTTATTTTTTGATATATTCATATCAAAATCACTTCACTAAATCAAACTGATAAATATTAGAGATGCTCCAATTGAGATTTGCATGCTGATTTCCTGTCCTGGCCTTTTGTACAGCTTTGATCCGTCAATACTGAGTAGTCATGAAAGGAGCACAGGTAATTTGAGAGTATTTGAGCACAGTTGCTGTAGAATAGAGTTTTAGAAACATTTTAAATCAGACATGATGATGATTAATTTTTTCAGCTGTCTTTATTTTTGGAATAAGTGCAGTTTGCATGGTTAGCAAGACTAAGACAGCAGTCTGTGTAATCATCGGGAATGTAGACTCCTTACCTTAACTCTGAGATATTCAAGATTGCCGATTTTTGTCCAGAATCAGCACTGTTCTACAACAGTTAAAAAGCTCAAAAAGATAAAACCGAGCCACTTTCCTGTGCTCTGTTCAGTCTTCTGTTGTTTAAAGAGGTCAAGGGGCAGCTCAGAGTGTAGAGGGAGAGTGGGCTATTAGTCCTTGACACAGCTAACTGGAGTTTGATTCTCAAACCTGAGACCTGCTGTGTTTCTTTTTCATTCTTCCTCTGTTCATTTCCTGTCAGAAAAAGCTAAATGTGAATCTTATTGGTACTGGAGAAAAACAGCTAAGGTCAAAATCCAGCTGCCTGTTGCATTCGAACAGACCAAAACGTTGAACAGTTTATGATTTCCCAAAAGCTATGCTTTTATGGTGCATTGGTGCACAGATTTGTTTAAATATAAAAACAGCTCCAAATTAAAGTAATTTAAACCTTTGTTTATTCTCAAATGTCTGAAGTAATATAAAAATAAAACTCTAAACACCAATGAGTGTTTTCAAGTGGTTTTATTGTTGCATCATCTTTGTTTGTTAATGGTACAATCAGAGTTCAGTAACTATAAGTACACATTTTTGAAGTTGACCATCTTTCCTCTCTTGTTCTCTGCAGGACTGTGGCAGCAGAGGTCAGGAAGCAGATATCTGGTCAGTATGGAGGTTCCCCGCAGCTCTTCAAAAACCTCAACGTTGGGACGACATCAAGCAACACAGTGAGTAATCTAAAGCTGTTTCCACCCATCTCCCAGGGAATCTGGTGCACAGTTTGTCTGGAATGCAGCGTAGGTGGTACATTTCAGTTCATTTTATGATTTTGTGAAAGGGTCGACTTTCACTTTCACTATCACTATTTTTGTTTTTTACCAAGCATGATAAGGAGCGACCCTTGACTTTGACATTATTGCTGCTGTAGTAACTTTGTTGCTGCCTTACCTAAGCTCTGATAGCTTGTTTGTTAAAGGTGTAGTGCTGGTGTACCAGGTGGCTCAGTGGTACAGCAGGTGCACCATATATAGAGGCTACAGTCTTCAACGCATCTATCTCAGGTTCGATTCCTTGTCCCGAGCCATTTGCTGCATGTTCTCCCCTTCACTCTCTGCGCTTCTACTTGTTGAGCTATTAATGTCATGAATAATGACCACTAGTGCCAAAAAAAGCTTTAGTGCTCGTTAAGCGCAAACACAAATGAAAGCTACCCTTTTTTGCATAATTAAGATGCTGTTTTAATAAACTGAAACAAAAGCTTTTTTAGATTCTTCTAGAGAGAATGAGATGGGTTTAAACACACCAAAAAAATATTCTGGGTTGATGGCTTTTGAGGCAGATTAAAGCCCATAAAACTACTGGGATTCTCTTTTTACTTAAATTAGATATATGCGTACTTTAGCCAATTCTGAGTCCTCTTTAAGAGCTATGTATAAGATAAGAGGAAATTGGAACAGAACTGATGTTGTTTCTGAGATTTTAAAAGTGGTGTGAACATTTCCTAATGTGGTGTGTTCCATTACTGATAGAAGTTAAAGCTAAAATGGATAAAACAGAGCAGCTTTGATGTGCTCAGTTCAGCCTTCCTGTTATGTGCTGAAAGTCTTGCTCTCTCTTAATTTCTTGCTGTTTGAATGTACCTCAGGCATGTCGACATGGAGAAAATACAAGTTCCTTTTAATTAGCTTCTTGCTTCTCTGGAATCCTCTGACTTGTGCTTTAAGCATGTTAATTGCACTGAAAATGGCTGACTTTGAGTCTTCTTAACTGACTTATAGCATTCAGAATGGTGTTGTTCCCTGGACCTGGAAGAGGTTTTGGATGGTGTGTTCCGTGATCGTAAAAGAAAATGTAACTTTTTAGTTTTCTGACCATCTGGTAAATAGCCGAAGCAGATCAAGCCTGTTTCATGGTGCTTCTCTGCTAATAATGGAGCTTATCCATGAGCTAGAAATGCTCTGAATTAAGCAAAAGTAATAAAAAATGATCTTGATTTTGTTGTTACTTCACTCAATATATGGTGATAAAATACATAAATAACCCATAATTCTTCCTTTTTTTTCTTTTCCTCCCCCTAAACTCTTCTCATTCTCTCCGCCCACCAGGTTCCACTCACAGAGGCAGTGGAGCCAGTGGACTTTGAGGAGTATCTCATCACGCACCCTCCCATCGTTGAGTCAGGTCCCCTGAGAGATCTGATTGAGTTTCCCCCTGATGACATCGAGGTCACCTACACACTCAGGGAATGTCGCACCGTTGTACCAGCTGTCCCAGAAGAAGGGTAAATAAAAGCCGTTTAGCAACGCATTTGCGGATCAACCGCCAAGTTTGCGACTACTGTTCATTTTGTTCAGAAATCCCTTTAGACATTTGTTTGAAAAACAATTCAGTCCCACTCTAATTTGATCATTCATTTTGCTGAACATGTTTGTTATTTTATGCTTACAGCAAAAGATTCCTAAAGTTTATAACTAATATAAATGAATGGAAGATTGATATATAGAGGAGCTATTGGTTAAACACTGCTTTATTTTTATACATTCTTTGGAAATGAAGCATTACGTTGTGTTATGTTCTAGCCTAGCATCACAATATTTTAGAGGATGTTGCACAAAACTTGGAAATGAGGTTCTATCCTCTCGTTATTTATTTGTAGTTATTGGCACTCTGATATTAAAATAAAGCTAGTGTGGTTTGTTTGCAGGGATACTGACACTCATGTTAGAGACTGCGTCAGATCGTACACAGAGGACTGGGCCATTGTTAATAGGAAGTAAGGCTTTCCTTATTAACTCATTGCACCATTTCATTCTCAGTATTGGGTGATTTACTGCAGATATTAACGGCTGCTTCCTTTTTCAGATATCATAAACTTGGCACAGGCTTTAACCCCAACACTCTGGACAAACAGAAGGAGCGTCAGAAAGGTTTGCCTAAACAAGTGTTTGAGGCTGACGAGATGCCAGACAGCAGCAGCTATCAGGATGATCAGGTACAAGTTTCGAGCCACCCTTTATCTCTAGATTGGCTCTCTATAGCTGCAAGATGCAGTGTTTCCTAAATGTAGTCTTTGTTTTTAAAATCAAACCCTTCTTCGGAAGCTTTACAATTAGATGTGCAACATTCATTTGAAGGGGTCCCCTCAGTTGTGGTTCTGACTGTGGTTTTTAGGATGATCTGAAGCGGCGATCAATGTCTATAGATGACACTCCACGTGGCAGCTGGGCCTGCAGCATCTTTGACTTGAAGAATTCCCTCCCCGATGCTCTTCTCCCTCACCTCCTCGACCGCGCGCCCAACGAGGAGATTGATCGGCACAATGAGGACCAGCGCAAGGCCAGTCGCCATCGAGAACTCTTTGCTTTACACCCTGCTCTCGATGAGGTAACAACATTTTTGATTCTCAGACTTACATCTGGTCTCTCAAAGCCTTTATTGACGGTTTTGTGCATCACTCAGTCGAAATGTGAACTTGATCTTTATTAAATGGCCGCTGATTGTCAGTAAGTTTCCTGATGGTCATCTGTGCTCTCCTCGTGAATGTACAGGAGGAGCCTATTGAGCGCCACTGTGTACCTGAAGTACCTAAAGAGCACTTTGGCCAAAGGCTACTCGTCAAATGCTTGTCCTTGAAGTAAGTGGTGGAGACGCTTTTTCAGGAAAGAAAAAGCTCTGTAGTTGTATTTAACTGCTCCTTTTTGCTGAATCACTTGTTTTTATCCTCCCTTTTGAAGGTTTGAGATCGAAATTGAACCCATATTTGCTAGTTTGGCCTTATACGATGTCAAGGAAAAGAGAAAGGTAAGCTGTTATGCTTTTCTCAGTTCCTTTCCTGGCCCTGAGTTGTGTGGTCACTTCTGCAAACCATTAAAATTGTTGGGAGGCTAAAAGAAATCTGATGAGTGGACTGTAAAATTTTACGCTGTGTTCTGTTAAGGTTTCAAGAATCTACAGTGGTTAAATCATACACTGGAATTATGTTACAGTAACAAACACTAGAGGGTAGCAGTGGCCTTGAGATGTTGCTCTCTCATATATATTGCCTTGCTTCTGGGTTCTATTGATTCACCAGGGGCTCGTTTTTCTCTGAAACTCTACCGTGTTTGTCAGCAACTGTGTGCAAGAAATCAAGTTGCAGTTACCAAGCCATTTGCTAAAAAAATATTTTATTTTTATGGTGGTGTGTTTGCTGTCATGTGGATGCATTTTTTTTTTTTTTTTTTTTTTTTTTTTTTTTGGTCTAAAACAATCAAATTACGATAACTTTCTGTTTTCCTTAGATATCCGAAAACTTTTTCTTCGACTTAAATTCGGAACAGATGAAAGGAATGTTGCGTCCGCACATCCAGACGGCAGCCATCTCCACTCTGGCACGCTCTGCCATATTCTCCATCACCTACCCCTCCCAGGACATCTTCCTGGTCATCAAGGTGAAGCAGTTTTGCTGTGATTTCATTTGCATCAGTGATGAATTTAAGAATTCGTAACTACTTTTAATACTTAAGGACTGGATGTTAGGGGTAATACTTCAGGTTGATTGTAACAGAGATGTAGTAAACAGTATAGATGAAATAGCACAATTGCAACTAACTAGGTGGCCAGTGTAGTCACTAATAATATAAAAAAATATATATATTGCAATTGATTTTCATGTTTTAGTATGTAGTTCATAACAAACAAGTTTCAGGCCTAGTCCACACAGAGCCAGATATCTGGGAAAACGCATACATTTTTATGCGTTTTGGCCTCTGTTTTATATCACTAAAAACGATTATTTATGAAAACTCCGACCAAAATGGAGAAACCTCTGTGTTTGTGTTTACATGTTCACATGGAAAAAGCTGAGTTTTAGGGTCCCGCACATTACAGCCTGCGACAAATAATGCGACAATATATCCATGTGCTTGCTTTGACATGATTCCCAACTGACATTGTCTTGTGTTTTATTAACTTTATATTATAATACGGTATCTAAGAGTAGATCAACCTATATATCTATCCACACAAATGAAACTGCTGGCCCCATATTTAATTCCTAACAGTAAGTCGTGGTCGTTTTGAAGGATTCTGATTGGCTGACATAGGTTTTAGCTTTGCAGTACACTGCCCCCTATGCGTTTGGCATATTTAAAATGCTCAGTTGCATATTCTTCTGGGTTTGTGTGGATGAAAACTTTTCTGAGAAGGATCCCATATGTATAATATTATTTTGAGTGACAATACATTTGGCTGACATTGTCTCAAAGATAAATTTGTACTTACTGATTACAGAAACCATATTTGATACTTTGATTATAGTCCTGGAATACATAAAATCTTAGTGTAATCTGAAAATGAAAATATTTATTTATTAAATTACGTTGGATGCTAGAAAAAAAACAAGTCAGCCTGAGCTATCTGATTGTCTTGCTGTACATTAACCTGTTTTTTTTTTTTTTTTTTTTTTTTTTTGTCAACAGCTAGAAAAGGTACTACAGCAAGGTGATATAGGAGAATGTGCTGAGCCTTACATGGTCTTCAAGGAATCAGATGCGGCCAAGGTACGATCAGTGCGAATTAGATCTAAAAAAATTGCAGAAGTTTAATATCTGAAGACATAATGTGCATGTTATCCATATATTTAACCAGATTTCTTTTTCTGATGGTTTGTTCTGATAACTCATTTAAAATAATGAATAGGAGACATGCACCAGTTAGGGTTTTACTGGCCAGCTACCAGTTTTTAGTTTTCTTTTTAATTAAATCTAACAATTAAATCTCAGAAGCATCAATCGTGCAAGAACATTAATGCAGCAGGTTCCTTGATAAAGGTTGTTTTGAATCCATCAGAAAATAGATTTTCATAAGGATGCCTATTTATGCATCAATGTAAATTATAACCTGTAGCAGATTTTTCCGAAGTGTGAAAGGAACGTGCATTTTGTTGCTGCATTTACAGAATTTTCAGTGTTTGACTAGACTACAACTACAGGATGACTGATTGGTGCTTCAGTGATAGTAATCACTGAACCATAACCATAACATAGCTATGGTTCTTTAATTAATAAATTGCAGCTATACTTAATTTAGTATACCTTTTTCATAGAACAAAGAGAAGCTGGAGAAGCTTCGAAGTCAGTCAGAGCAATTCTGTCAGCGTCTGGGCCGCTACAGGATGCCTTTTGCTTGGACTGCCATCCACCTGATGAACATTGTAAACAGCGCTGGCAGCCTGGAAAGAGATACCGAGTTGGAGATGAGCCTATCAGGTCTGACCTTGATTCTTAACATCAACATGCTTTGAAACAAAGACTGTATATTTTCAGTTTGACTAAAAATTTAAAGGTTTGCATTTATCTGGGTGTAGAGAGCATTAGTAGAGCTGGCAGTCATGCATGAGCCTCTTGGACCTGTCAATACATTCCCACCCTTTAAAACTTTTCAGACAACAAATGGGAAGAAAAGTCAAAGATAACAAACATCCAACAGCTAAATTGATCCCTTGGGTGTTACTTTGAGTTGTTTTTTCAGCCTTTGGTCTTGTGAGGTTTTCTTTTAACTGCCTTTTTGTTGCTGGGCAGATTAGATTAGTGGCTAAGTTTAAAAGATTTTTAAATCTAGATTTTGTTTGTATTTGCTGTTTAAAGAGAGAAAAGGCTCATGGTCCGAACGGAGAAACTCGAGCATCATGGGAAGGCGTTCCCTTGAGAGGACCACCAGCGGAGATGAATCATGCAGTCTGACAGGATTTAGGCCTGCAACACTTACCATTACTAACTTCTTTAAACAGGTACAAATTCATTTAGAAAACCCGTCATTTATTATTGTGGTTGATCATTGAGTCTTTTTTTTTTTTAATTGGCTTGTTTTCCCCCCTTCATGATAGGAGGGGGATAGGCTCAGTGATGAAGATTTGTTTAAGTTTCTGGCTGATATGAGAAGACCTTCTTCAGTCCTGAGGAGGCTCAGGCCCATAACAGGTTCTGGCAACCCTTGAATGAATCACCTTTTTCCATAGTAATGAGGAAATTGGAAAAGCAGAACGATGTGTTTCTATTTAATGCCGCTTTTTTTCTTTCTCACCTTTTATCACTATAGCACAGTTAAAGTTGGACATCTCTCCAGCTCCAGAGAACCCCCATTATTGCCTGACTCCAGACCTTCTGCAGGTTAAACCTTACCCAGACAGCAGGGTGCGGCCCACCAGAGAGATCCTGGAATTTCCTGCCAGGGACGTCTATGTGCCAAACACCACGTACAGGTAGAGAAAAATAGTTTTAGGTTTGAGGGTTTTTATTTAACTAATTCTGTCTCCTCATTTTCAGGAGAATTTTTAAATCTCTTCTCACCCATTTACTTTATTTTGAAAAGGAGGTGATTAATTGGATCAGTTGATTGCAAAAACAAAGTGTCCTGCACTGCTGTGATTGACAGTGCGGATCGTAATTGTTTACCTCATATCTGTTGTTTTTGTGAAGGTCATGGTTGCCAAAACACTGACAGCGCTTGCACGCACAGGCAGATTCGATCTGTGTACTTAGCGAATGTTGTCCACCTGAATAAGGGCTATTTTTGTCAAGGTGACTTAGGAAACTAAATGTTACTAGACAGCAGCCTACAGGGCCCCACCACTGCCAGCCTTGCTGGTTTGCATGTAATTAGGTCTCCATCCAGCAGAGACTGATTTATCACATTCAGGGATCGAAAGAAATTTTGAGTTTTTTGGAATAAAAAAAATCATATGTTCGTAACAAGTTTTAAAATGATCTTTAAATCTTACAACAAATCCCATCATATTATTTTATGATCACAAAATGACATGTAAGATTTCAGATGTGAAAAAGACTAATAACACCATTTCTGACTTCCTGGGATTTTTTTTCAAAAAGTAGCAGCCATGTCAATGCTGATCAAATGTATTTAAATAGTTGATCTGGTCAAAGATAACCGCCTCTATAAAAGCATGTGCTTTGGAAGTTTGTTTGTCTGGAGCAAACAAGTGTGTTCAAATGTACAATGCCAGGTGGTAGGACAACAGCAATAGCCTTTCGAGAAGCAGCATCACTAATTTCTAATCAAGTGGGTTATATTACTGTCAGAAAAATGGCCATTTGATTTTTATTTGGTGATGGACTTCAATTAAAAATAATTTAATTGAAGGGGTCTGCAACCTTTAGAATCCGAATCCGAATAGCCAACTTTGCCCTCAGGCCAGCAAAATAAAACTCGTTAAGAGCTGTAAACGTTAAATAAACTTCTGAAAAATGACAACTTATAAGTTTTAATAAAGAAAGAAAAACATAAACCTTTTTTGAGGCTAGATTATCTTCGTCAATTGGATGCTGAGATTTTTTGGGAAAATAATCTAAAAAAAGCAAAAAGTTTCCGACCTAATAACAAGAAAAATGGATATCTTGAAAACTATTGGTACTGAATTCAAATTACATGTTCAAATTACAAATTAATTTAAAATGTACTTGTTTCAATACAAAGATTAATCAAATATAAAAACATATGTTGACATCCTGATATTCTTTTTTCATAAATACAGTAGGATTGGATAGACTACAAACATTTTTCCCAGGATGACACCAAATATATGACAACATTTACGGAACAGATATTTGTGCTGCACTAATGATGCAAGTCAATATGACTCAATAACAGTGGAAACACAAGCACACAATGTTAGCTAACAGTGCCAGCAGTAATCATTGTAGCACGAACATGGTTTAAATACTATACAGAATAAAAAAACTGACCAGACAATGATAAAAGGTAATCAGTGCGCTGCCAAAGTTTGAATTGTCAATAGTTTGCCAACAAAACCGTACCTTACATATAAACCTGAGAGGTTGAAATCAGAGGATGGGGTGGTATAAAACAGAATAAAAAAATCTAGAATGTCTACAAATGAGAAAAACAAAAGCAGCCTGCACATTATAGTTAGCATTGCAAATACTATTTCTATTGAAGCTTAAACTTTATAATGTGCATGCATTATGTAATAAGACAATGGCAATTCTATCTGTTACTTCAGACAACATGTAATACAGTTACACATCATAAAGATAAAATAAACTTTAAATAGCATACTTGGCCCAGAAGCTGAAATGCATTTAGGTTAATCTACATTGTGATTGCATGATCTGTGTTTTAAAATTCTGATTCATTCAGGGGTTTTCAACCCGAAGTAACTCCCCTGGGATCTGGAACAGAATCAGGCTGCAATGTGGATCAATAGGTCCACTGATTGCAGATGTTGTGTAATAACTGTTCCAGTGTCCTTGGTGCATCAGATCCAATAGGTTAACAACCTACATGTCATGACTGAACCATTGCATCACATCTGTAAGTCTAAGTTATGAACAAATTTCACCTAACAAAAGGTTAGAAGGCAAAGCCAATCTTATTTCTGTTTCTGTGGAATCTTTTAACTGAATTTAGGTCTTTATGTAAAGACAAAGAACAGTAATAGTACATGAAAATTTTAGGGGTGTGAGGTTAGTTTCCACTGTCTGTTACTAGCAATGCCCGTAGGCTGATTTTGCTCATCTTGAGGGAATATAAAGGCCCTGTGCCAGGCCTCCATTGGATGCCCTTCCTCCTCACAGACCGTCCTTTTGCTCTCAAAGAGAAATACTTTCCATTTAAGTTGGTTTCACTGCACGCACTCTGCCACCAACCACCTACAAATGCATGAAACAACAGTTGAATCAACACAAACTCTGCGGCTAATTTCTGCAAAGCTTGTAATAGTTTTAAGTGTTAGGGATTGATACAGTACCCATGCAGTTGGATGTAGTACAGTCAGAGTTGCAGCCGCTGTCGTCGTTCTTGTCTTTCGTGGAGAATCTTGAGCTGGTCAGGTTGGTCATTGCATCAGGCAGGTCACCTGCAAAGTGGCTGGCGTGAAGGGTGTAGTCCTCAGAGGGACCTTCCAGTGAAAAGCTGTACTCAGCCCAATGTTTTTCCTCCTTCCAGTCTTCCACATCAATTCGCAGGATGTAAGTTCCCAGTTGGCTGATGGAGTGTATTTTCTTTAGGCCCAGCCAGAAGTCCTCTGTGGGATACAGCAGTCAACAACTTTATCCTGTTTGAACTGTTTATGTATAAGAAGCTGCTCTAAACTGGACTTTGAAATGCAGCATGATTGGACTTCATTATGACAAGGAAAGCTGCAGAGCTGGCTGATTGCTCAGATCCTGCAGGTGTACTCACTCTCCAGGTTTCCAAAGCCTTTTTGATACATCTCCCATGTTTGGTCAAAATCCAGTGTGCTATCAGCTCTGTGCTGGATGACAGTGAAACCCTGATCTGTTGAAGAAGAAAAGAAATGTACTTTACATTTCTTTATTAATTTACATCATATTAAGAGGTCTCTATATAAGCAGAGCCCATAAAGACAGAAAGGTGTTCTGCCTTACTTACCTGAACTCATTTCACAGTAAACATAAAATGGCTCAGATTGGTTTGGTTTGACAACGTAAACTCCACTCTTTGTTTCTCCTCGGGTAAATAACTCACTGCAGTCCGCAGGAAGGTCTGAAACACATTCACAAGTAAAGACTGATTATAACCAATTGATCCAAAGTTAACCATTATTTGATCTAATGACATGTTTTAAACAGTTACCTGGTGTTTCTGTACCAGTGGAATTTAATTCCAGATATTCAAACATATCAGTGGCTGAATGGTCCGAATCCATCGCCTTATCAATAGTTTGCTGAAAGCTGTTGAAGCTAAGCTGTAGAGAAAAAAAACACAAGCATATTCCATGTTAATGCTCTCAGCCCGTGTTGAAGAATTTGTCTACATCATGTTTTTCAGGTGCAATGTGTGTAGATTGTTTAATATTCCACAACTACCTTTTCCTCCAGATTTTTAATCTTGATTTTCTGGTGGTCCAGCTGATCATGTTGCTCCTTCACTGCTTTTAGAAGGTTGGTGATTGTTTTCTCCTGTGCTTCAATTACCTCCTGGAAAATATTTGATTCATGCATAATTTTCATTATTATTTTTCAAATCCTGTTGTTTGATTTTTTTTTTTTTTTTTTTTTTTTTTTTAATGTTCTTTAATATTTAACATTTGAACTTAGTGTTTAGTTTTCTTTTTTAATGTACCAATAACTTAAAACTGATAGCTAATAATGGCAAACAGTAAAAAAAAAAAAAAAAAAAAAAAAAAATCCAAATTTGATGCTTCTTCATGCATAATCCACTGCATGACATGCCATTCAGTGAAACCGGTTCCAGAGAAATGTATTTAATTTAGCATTTCATGGAGTTTTAGTATCTCTATCTTCTCACCTTGAGGGTTGTGATTTCGCTGAGCTGGTCTGTAGGGATCATGCTCTCCGACAATCCTTTCAGCCTCTCCTCCAGGCTTCCCACCTTGCTCTGCAGCTGCGTACGCTCCTGCAGAATGTTGTTGATCTTGGTGTTGATTTCCATGGATAGGTTTCTAATCTCCTCATTGTTGGCTTTCAAGATGTTAGTGGTCTTCTTGAGTTCCTCCTCTTCCTCTTTGATTTCTGATGTGACCACCGAGAGCTGGTAAAAGGAGCGGTCAAAGATGTTGAGCTTTTGGAAGATGTCGTTGATTTGGCCTTTCGTCTTGTGGACGAACTCTCGCAAACTCTGGCCAAGTTGGAGGAGACCGTTCGCCAGAAGGCGAACATCATCCAGCATGGCGAAGCGAGACTTTGCTTCAGTTGGGCTCGGCTCTGTGGTGAGAGCCTCGGAGGGCAGGGTGGGGTGCTCCCTCCTGGGTGAGGTGTCCAGATGGAACGCAGCAGTAGAACCGGCTAACATCAGCAGCAGGCAAAGCAGCTTCATTATCTTTCCTCCTCCGATCCTTAGACGTGGAAGCTGTTCTAACGTCGCTTTCACTAACTTTCTTTGGACTCTTTTTAACACTATTCTTCCTCTCTGTGCTTACAACCAAGTCCCCTTTACTGTTAAAATGATTAGGGAGCAGCAGGCTGTGCTGTGTTATATACTCACTGTAGAGGCGGGGGGATTAGCTGATCATTAAACCCTACTATGTTTTTAGCTTTGTCTCCCACCTCCTCCCAAATCCCCCTCGAGCCCTCCCTCTCCCAAACAAACAAATCACAGTAGTGTGCAAATGACATGTCCCCCCCACCTCCCTTCTCTGCTAACCATTTAACCCCAATCCCCTCTGTGTACCACACCCTACCCTACTCTCCATCTGTGGTGCGGCACTTTAGCTGATCAGCAGAAAGCCAACAATGGCTAACTCTGTTTTTGATGGATCATCAGCCTAATCAATCTCAAACCTTATAACCCTGCACACACTTTGCTCAGATTGATAATGCTGTTTGTAATTAATTCTCCTAGGTTTGATTTAGCATCGTGCTGATTCAGCCCAGCCAGGCTCCCTCTCTGTCTCTTTTGCTGCTCCTCTGCTTGTTTTGTAGGGAGGGGTGAAGACTCTACATCTGTGCTTCTGGGCATGAATTAGTGTAAAGACTTTGGACTGGGTCTACACATGTTTGTGGTTTTATTGTGTGGTCTATCTATTTATTTTAAATACGTTTCGTGCATAGGGACGCATACATTCAGAATAATAATAAGATTTACATGGTATGATAACCTTTGTTAAAAATACCACAGTTTGATATTTTTGTTTGCGTAGAAATTTTTAAGTGAGATGCTTTTCATGGTTTAATATCTTTTGTTTAAAAGTTAGCCAAGTATTATTCATACTTATGCTAAAATGTAATTAATAATTATTGCTGTTATACTACTGTTATCTGTAACAGTTTGTAACAGTTTGATATGTTTATTTAAACAAAAATCTAGATTAAACATGTGAAATTTACTCAGAAATGCTTCTAGTTGCTTGTAAACTTTATTTTTTGCATTTGTTTGAAAAAATTCTTAAATAAAAAATAAATTATAATCAAAAGTGATGGGTGGTGCACCTTAATCTTACATACTGACACATTTATGCTTGTACACATATGTGCATGAAGACCAAAAAAAACTTTGCTAAGTAATGACAGATATTTAGATTCAGGATGCTGCATCTGCCTGTTGATCTCACTGTGTGGAGTGACTGTGACTACAGGAAATGCTGGTTTTATTACAAAACCCTACCACAGTCAAGACGGTGTGCTTACTTTTTAAATTGATTTTAATTGCCTAAACCCATTCACAATAGGCAAATATATGCATTAAAAGCAGCATATGATTTAATTAAAGCTTGATTGTTTCTTAGTGTGTTATTGTTTTTGTATGCACAAGAAGATGTGGATCGTCTCTTTGCCATTAAAGCCCACTGTCCTCCAATGTGGGAATCACTGGTGCATTAGTAGCGCTGCAAAATTCTGCGTCTTTCAAAAAATTGCATGAAGTTAGCTTCATGTTTATAGATATTACGACTGCAGCTATCGATTATTTTAGTTATAGATTAATCTATCGATTATTCTGGTGATTAATCAATTATTTGGATTTTTTAAAAAAAGGCACCTTCTGCAGATTTTTTTATTTAAGCCTTTTTATAAACAACACTAAAAATACATTAAAAGATGCAAATAAACAAGTAATTCAATTCCTTCTTTAAATAAGAAAGTAAACATTTTATTGCCTAAAGTGCAATAACATAGCATTCCTTTAGTGTGCACCTGATCATTTGTAGCAAAGGATACATCTGCAGTGAAAAAAATAATTCAAACATCAACATGTGAAAAGCTCAGTCCTTTCTGCTTCATTTTAACATCAATACAGTGTAGGGCTAATCTGTTGATTATTTTTTTTGGATTAACCAAATAATAACTGGATAGCAAAAGGTGCTTAATAAGAGACTTTTTTTTTTTTTTTTTTTTTTTTTTTTTTTTTTTTTTTTTTAAACATAATTTGACCTGGGTGAAGCTTATGCCACTTGAGGAGTTTTGGGTGGCACATATTTATAAAGGTTTTTTTTTTTTTATCTTAAATTCAAAATGTATTTCTTTGTACAGTTTTGCCGTATTTACTGCTCTGAACATGTTGTTCTTTCAGCAAATGCCGTGTTTTCGAGACTGTATACTCCAGTTAATTGATTACTAAAGTAGTTGACGATTATTTCAATAATCGATTCATCAAGATTAATCTGATTAATCGTTTCAGCCCTAATAAATATGCACTTTTGCTTTTTAGAATTTGTCAGTTGATGCTCTTTTTGAGTGATTTTAATTGGTTGATTTGGTCAATTAAAGTTTTATTAAGTAAGCCAAGCATTTTTTACCACATTGCTGAATTGTTGAGTACTTGTGATTATACTGATGCATAAACTACTTTTTTTTTTTTTTTTTTTGATGCAATAAATAAAATCTTATTTTTTTATCTGTATGTTCTGTGGCAGTTGTTGAATGATGTTCTGGGCAAGCCCTCTTGCTTTGTGACCAAAACCCATTTTTCTTCTCATAATAGATTAAAAGTTTCACAAATCATAACTGTGTTTTTAAAAAAAAAAAAAAAAAAATCACAGCTTATATTATAGCAACACTAAACTGCTCATGCCGCCCCCTAATGGTATGACGCCCTGAGTGGAGAGAAATATTCCCCATACCAATAACCATTATTGTGCGCTCAAAGTTATTTATGTTCACTTTGGTGCTGGGAGGCAAAGCTCAGCAGAAAAGCTTAGAAGTCAGCTGGAGCTGTTTCCATAGAAGCTAAAATCTGCAGATAATAATGCTGTTCTGTGCCCTCATATCGTAATCACCCCCAGTGTTGGATTCCTAAATGTCAGGCATAGTGATGCAATAAACTAAATAGTTTAGCTGCACTGACTAATTTATTGTTGCGCTCTGCCCCCATGCACTCTGGCGGTGACAGTACATCTTAAAATCCCACATAGCCATCTTGATGAGCTCTAATGTTATTTGTGATTCTGAGGCGGGATCACCTTAGTTCCCAGTAATGAAGAATTGATTAAAAACTTTTTATCTTGCAAACAGAGCAGAAGTGGAATTCGGCCAAAAGCTGCATAAATGTGCCAGGAATCTGTTTCATCAGCTCAAATCTGGTTCTAGAGTTTATTTTTTTCCACTGGACCATAAAGGGCAGGACAACAAAAGACTTGAAAACTTAAATCTAAGCAAGCCTGGTGGAGTCTTTGTGTCTGGAGCTGACATGCTGGTCACACACTTGCGCTCCATTGCAAATTCAATTGGGTTTTTTTTTTTTTTTCCATCAAAAAGTACTGGCAAAGCAAAGTTTACTTTCCTTTGTGTACTTATTAACTTAAGATGAATCTGAAGAGATGAATGGACCAATCATGGCTGTCTCTATTTGTGCTCATTGATAGCGTAACTTTGCCACAGTGAAATTATGTTGAGGTCTTCTGCAGTTCGGGTTCAATAACCTACATCAAAGCAGCCTTGGCAGTTGCTCAGATATGAGGAAAATGTTAGAGAAAAAGAAGTAAAATTCTAATTATGAGACAGAGATTCCCACACTCCTTACTTGGTTGTGGTTCCAGCTGTTGTCTCTGTGGGTCGATCCCCCCCAGGACTGATTACGTGATTGTGGTTAGCCATCAAAACCCAAGCTATTTTACACATCCTACAGTGGGGCCTCCTCCTTCTTCCCCACTGTATTACAACTAACCTTTGTGACTCAACTGTAGCTTAAAATTTGCTTGCAGTGATGAAAAAGATTTTTAAATGTTCTACAACTTGCTGTTTTTTTTTTGTTTTTTTTTTTTGTCAAGTTGACAGAGGTGCAAAGAAAAAGTGCAGTGAAGTAATTTCCAGACTAACAAATGTAGGAAGAAATAACCAGATCTCAAATATTTTATACTTTTCTTTCTAGAAATGTAGATGAATGACAATTTCCCTGAGGATTATTCATCTACTGTACTTTGACATTTTGACTGGCCAAGCCTCCCATATTTGCCAATCAGAGCCTGGTTTATGTGACACTCTGAGCTTTGGTCTTCAATCAATCAGTTCGTGAATTCTGATGTTATTTTTTCAGGTAAATAGGTTAAACACTCTCTAGAGATGCCTGTTTGATATCAGAGTATTGTAAGCAGGCATGATCCTTGCTAATGAAGTAAATAAATGCAATGTTAAGTTTTTCTTTAGGGTCATATATGGCCTAGGAGAAAGTGTGATATAATTTAAGATTGTGATATTATTATTAAAAAGCTAGGCAAAAATATTGGATCATAATCTATCTTCTTGAAATTAAATTTTTAATATAACTGTCACACGTCTTGTGATGACTCTTAAGCACCGTATGAATTACTATCTCATGAACTGAATTCTTTTCTTTCAGGAATCTGCTGTACGTTAACCCTCAGAGTCTTAATTTTGCCAACCGTCAGGGGTCTGCTCGCAACATCACAGTCAAAGTGCAATTTATGAATGGAGAGGATCCAAGCAATGCTATGCCGGTATGTTATTATCTGAAGGAACAATAAAGCCAGTCAAGAGGATATTACATGTTGAACTTTGAATTTTTCCTATTTGGTGAATTATGACAGTAATTGAAGTGTTCTTTAGTTGGGAATTTTCCTTTTTCTGCAAAACTCTAGGGTTTTATACCTGTAGTTGTGACATTACTGCTTCTTATGTTTCAGGTCATATTCGGGAAGTCAAGTTGTGCAGATTTTTATAAAGAGGCCTACACTGCAGTTGTGTACCATAACAGGTGAGTGTGTCAATCTAAAAAGATTCAAAACTTTTTTTTAATTGCATAAAAGCATGATTGATTTGCTCCCAGCATCTTCACCGCAGCCTGAAAAAGTGTTTTAATGAGCTTATTTTGGGTCTGTTTAGCTTTTGATAAACTTCTACTATGACTTTTAATTTAAAAAAAAAAGAGTAAACAAACCAAAGGACTTACTTACTTAAGGGTGCGGTTCTTTTAAATAAGAGTTTTTACATCTGAAACATTTGCACAGTTGTGGCTGTATTTAAACCTGTTTGGCCTAATTTCTGCAAAGTAACTTAGTTTTTCCATCGCAATAAAAAAATGTTTTCACAAGTAAATTTCTTCAGTTTTTGAACTGAAATAAGGTCTCCATGAGAAATGAGAGCCCAGCAATGACCTCTTTTAGAACATTTCCCTTCGAGTCAGTTCCAGTGTATTTGTTGATGTACTTGTTGTAGTGTTTGGTTGGTTCTGAGCTTGGGCCTGCAGAGAGAGTTTCCTCCTTTGGGACCTTAAAGAATTCAGCAGAAATTAGTTGTGACTTGTTATGTAATTGGCCTTTTTTCATCATATAGCATCTTCTAAGAATTTATTTGTCGACTAGAAATAAAGTTGGCCGAGATATAAATGACAGAACTAGCAGTTAAACTAGTTTCTGAACCACTGTCATAAATATTTTAAAATGTACACTCTTTTTTGCAGTTAGTTGTATCAGTGTGTCCCTGGACAGCAGTGGGCGAACTTTCTGAATATGTATCACCTACTATTTTTTTTCACTGCAGTTTCCTGTATGACCTCATATGGTCCCATTTTTACCTAACTTTTGCTGGTTGTGACATACAGGAGATTAAATATGGTCATAATTAGCCAATCATCCATTTGTATGGATGATTGGCTAAATGTATTTCAACAGTTTGTAAACAATTAAAGCCATTTATTCAGAGATGACAAAGTGCAATTATGTCAAGAAGTTTACATCCTGTTATGAATCTCACCTCTCCACGAAAAAATAACATCCAATATAGCGCTAACAGGTGAAATTCATATACATGTTGTTACCACGGATGATATGAGATAGGAATTGAACAACTTCAATGAGTTGTTCACTTTGGAAATTAAAAGTATACCAAGATTTTTGTAAGAAGAGCCAAGTATCTTCTGTTTACATTATAGCAAAGAGAACTAAAGGCCCCTTCTTTTTGGTCTTGTTCTTTGAATTCGATAATTGACTATTGATATATTGGCAATTTATCAATTTATTCATGCAGCAAACAAGGGCCTCTGTAGTGCATGGAAGAACCAATAGCCTGGCACTTCCCCATCATGCTTTTGTCTGTTAAATGGTCTACAATAATATAGATGGAAAAAATGAGTGATTAATGGATATTTCTGTGGGTTGGCCTCCTCAAGTGTCTAACAAAAAAAATATCATTTGTTTTATTTCCAGTTCACCAGTTTGTTTAATGTGAAATAGTGGTACTATAATTGGTTTTTGAAGACATGGAACATATTAACATTTGTTAATACTGGTTGCAGATCCCCTGACTTCCATGATGAGATCAAGATCAAGTTGCCTGCCTCCCTGTCAGACCACCACCACATTCTCTTCACGTTTTACCATGTCAGCTGCCAGCAGAAGCAGAACACGCCACTGGAGACCCCTGTGGGGTACACGGTAGGTGAAACCACAATAGTGCACTTAAAAAAAACCCAAAACACAGATCTCATGCTTGTAAGGATACAGATTTACACCTACTGATGAAAAAAAAAAAATCATATTTACATTTGCATATTTTCCTTCTCCAGTGGATCCCAATGTTACAGAATGGACGTCTGAGAACAGGACACTTTTGCCTGCCTGTATCTCTTGAGAAGCCGCCACAGTCCTACTCTGTTCTCTCTCCAGATGTAAGATCTGCTGTTACAGTATGCTGTTTTTTTTTTTACATTTAAATATGATAAACCCAGTAAGATGGTTTGCTATGTCCTGTCAGATCAAATAGCATTTTTACAGGTATCACAGTGTGCATGTTAAATGAACACAATCTATGTGATGTCAGCCAATTCCAGTTAAGAGTTAAAGTTTCACCTCTTTAATATTCATTATTTTATCTTCTTTCTTCAGAGGTTTTTGTGAAAATCAGTAAATCTTTAAAAAAGTGAGAAATCCAGGATTAAAGATGTTGTTTTTAACAATGTATGAAGTTTAAAATGCCTTTTAAATCAAAAAAGAAATTCTAGAGATCTCGAGTAGAGTCCAACTAGTTTGTTGCAAGATTTGTTGTTATTTAAGATGGGTTGTTGTTATGTAGTTTTGATCTCATTCATTCATGCTTTCCCATCAGTTCTCTAATTTTTTTGTCCAACATTTTCTGTTATTTTTCAGGTTCCTCTCCCAGGAATGAAGTGGGTAGACAACCATCGAGGGGTTTTTAATGTGGAACTAGTGGCTGTTTCAACTATCCACACACAGGTATAATTGATTCAGGCTGCAGCTTCAGAAAATCTTACACAATTTAGTGACTTTTTCAGATTAACTGTGTTAAACTTTCATTTTCTTTATTGCTTTATCTGTTCATACTCTGATGTAGGTTATTAATAATTGTAAAATAACTCGTCTGAATAAAGACCTCCTTCTTTGTTAGCTGGCATAACTTTTGCAAAGGTAATCATTTTGAATTGAAAAGAAACTGAGATCTTTTTTCAGTTTTACTCTGTAATTCCTTCCCAACATTAGTTTAATAATGGCTAAGTGTTACCTTGCCAGCCATTTACAGCTGCTGTTTGGAGACTTGACTGTGGTGGTTAGAAGCCTTACTGCAGCTAATGTGCCCATAAATCACTGCTCTTGGGAGAGATTGGAGTTGTTAGATTCCCATATGTTCTTGTGGTAATCTTCGTTTTGCAGTTTTCATTCAATGAGCCAACTTAAAGACAAGGAGAGGAGTAGACTATTTTTGGTTTTGACTTTTCAACGGTTTTTTTTTTTTTTTTTTTTGTTTTTTTTTTTACAACTTCTACGAATATGTATTTAATTTATGTTTTGGTTACAATTTGAGATCCACCGCTCAGAGATTTTGAATGAGGAATTAAGCTCTGACCTGTCAATACTAATTTTTCCCATTTTCTCTTTTAGCTCAATAAATGACAAAATCCTTTATATTTACATTCTCCATGGGTTGAAACAGTGATTCATGAAAAATAGCCCAAAGTTACACAACTCTATCTGCATCATTGAAAAGCTCCAAATAGAATAAACATCTCATGTGGACCTGAACCTAATACCAAAAGAGAAATCACCACTTAAAACCTTATTGAGCGCTTTCTGGTTTACCGACGCAGTGCGAGTGTGACCATACCACGTGATGCCATCAGCCATCCTGTAAACTTTACAATAAAGCGAGGATGGATGTGTTGCCATGTCTGCTTATTCTAAGCGATTTTGGACTTTTTTTTTTCTTTCTAAAGTCACTTGCGAAAAATACATTTTCATAAAATTCCTAATTTTTCATTAAACTATTTTCATCGTCATTGATCTCCACTGATGAATGAATGTGTCCGTACAGGTTCATAATTAAACGTCATTGCAATCATGAAGATAAAAGGTAAGCATCACAAATCTGTGCAGCAGCTATCTGAGGTGGAGCTGCTGGAGGAGCATTGTGCACTCTGTCCGCAAACGCAGGGGCGTAACCAGAATCTGGAGATTGAGGGGCTTTCTGTCAGTGACAAAAAAAATTGTGCCCATGTAAAAATAGCTTTATTAAAAACCTGAGAATTAAAATAAATTTTATTTTCCAGGACACATACAAAAATACATTTTCATAAAATTCCTAATTTTTCATTAAACTATTTTCATCGTCATTGATCTCCACTGATTAGTTGTATAAAATACATTAGTGGATAAATAGTGGATATTTGGTGAGAAAACTGACAGTTCAGACGGAGAAGAGGGGGGGAAACAGGCGGAGAAACACAGGTGGGCGTGACAGAGGAAAGGACGGAAAAATTGATCGCTGAGACGGAGAATTGGGGAGAAATGGCCGAGTTAAACAGACACAAGTAGAAAAAGAACAAAGGGCGTTTGAAAAATGAAAAGTGAACAGTGAAAATGGAGTATTTAATCTGGAATGGACAGAATCATTTCTCTTTATACATCCCACTGGTAGTACTAAACCATGTATCTGATATGTTCAGAAACTGTGGCAAGTATTAAAAGTGGAACTGTGAAACGCCATTATGAGACAAAGCATAAAGGTTTTGAACAAACATACCCACTCAAATCAGAACAAAGGTCAGAAAAAATACAGTCTCAAAACCCAGTATAACCAGTCCACCAGGATCCTGAGCCACACATTCACTGCTCAGCAAAGAGCACGAGTGTTCCCTCAGACTTGCTTGGATGTTAGGTCAGCACAAAAAGCCATTTATTGACGGAGAGGTTGTCAAAGAATGGATGATTACAGCTGCTGAAAAAACTTGAAGGAAAAGAAAAACAAGAACTTAGTGAGAAAATAAAGCAAATCCCCATGTCAGCATCATCTGCTACAAAGAAAAGTGAAATTTTGACGGAGGACATGCAAGACCAGCTTGATGAAGCCATGAAGAAGGCCCCATGTGTAAACTTAGCTGTGGATGAGTCAATGCTCAGCTGATAAACCACATTAAATAGTTGGACATTATGATCTTCTGGACCTTGCCCTCATGAAGTTTTCTCAGACTGGACCTCTTTAAATTTTAATTGAATACCCCTGTTCTAGACTGTGAGAGAGTGACAATCTCAGTGACAACATCCACGCCACAGAGTGCTGTTTTCATCACAATCTTGTAGAGCTTAAGTATGGTGCGTTCACTGATTGGAAAAAGAGCAGATTTTTAGATTCCATCTGGACAATCACCAATCAGGGATAGCCAAATGAAAAATTGCCAGATTATTCGTGCATCTCCAGTTACCCATTTGTTTTTTGTGTTTTTTTTTTTGTTTTTTTTTCCCATGACCTTTTTTTGGAATTTCTTTTCAATACATCAGCAAAACATTTCTCATGCCTATTCCCCTCTCTTTCCAGGACCAGTACCTGGATAAGTTTTTTGCCTTGGTGCATGCCCTAGATGAGCACGTGTTTCCAGTCAGGATTGGAGATATGCGCATCATGGAAAACAACCTTGAGACCGAGCTGAAGTCCAGCATTGCAGCACTCAACTCAGCTCAGCTGGAGCCAGTGGTTCGATTCCTTCACCTTCTTCTTGACAAGTTGGTGCTGCTCGTAGTTCGGCCGCCAGTCATCGCTGGACAGATTGGTATGATTCTGGATTACTCTGGCTAAAAAGGAAAGTGTGTACTGAACACTGAAAGACGTGGACACATTGAATTTGTCCCAGTATTCTTTCCAGTGCATTCGGTTTTACAGTGAAAGCGCTTATGTTTTGTGTGTTTCAGTGAATCTAGGTCAAGCTTCCTTCGAAGTAATGGCGTCTGTAGTGAACCGACTTCACAAGTACCTGGACACCAGCCAGGACATGCACGGTCGCAACAACCTGCTATCCTCCTACATCCACTACGTCTTTCGCTTACCGAGCACAGATCCCAACTCGCCATCACCAGGTATTTTGCAGCGAACACATTTAACACTCCGCTTACTTAATTCCTGATCTTTTTTTTCACTTTGTTTTGTTAACTGGATTGATTTTCCAGCTCACCCTCACTGCTTGTCTTTTACTAGACTAGCTTGTCTTAATTTCTCTTCCATTTCTTTTTTTACCTTTTGACTTTTTCCCCTTCCACATCCATTTTGTCTTCTGCCTGCCCAACACAGACAACAACTCATCCTTAACAGGTAGATATGATCCATTACTCTACATTATAATTTGCAGTTTTTTCACATAAACAACAGCTGCCTCTTCAACTAAGAGTGTTTTACTTTTGATGAGTAGTTTTCTTTTTAAAGCCACATTTTTTAAATCTAGCTGGATATTAAGTTAATTCCAAAAATGTATTTTGTTGTCTGAGGCGTCCGTCCATCCATCCATCCATCCTTCCATACATACATACATCCACTTGTTTTTGACAGTTTCCTCCTGATCGACTTTGTTTTAAATATTGTTTTTCTTCCATATATATAAAGCCTGACTCCCCAAGGTATATGTGCCATAAATTCATAGTGAAATTACTGTATTTATGTTTAAGAAAAATCTTTTTAAGAGGGGGTATTATGTATTTTCCAGGCACATAGTGACATTTTATAGCACAATCAAGTAACTTTATTACCTTCAGCTGTTATGAAAGTGATGTGTATCTCAAAAACAACTGAAAAGAATTTTGACTTTGCATCATAGCCATATCCGACGCCTTGAAATTGGCCTCTGTCTCTTTAAGAACCTCCTACCCTTTCCGACACTCCCCCTTCATCACATCATCACAACAATGCTTCTCCATGATGCTGTTTACCACCGTTCTTAGCAGCGTTGTAGTTTGTATGATAAGCTCAGCAGATGCGCAGTTCCACCAGGTGTTTGCTAATTGCTGCCGCCGCTAGACTGGGGGAGCTATGTCGGGGAGCCGTGGGGGAAGCGGTGTTCTGTGAGGTAAGAGCTTAGCTGGGGACTGAAACTCCAAGGCGGAGGTTTGAGTAAATAGGTGGCGCTTTGTATGAACAAGCATTTAGTAACCCTTGAATGGCTGCCACGGGAGGCTTAAGATATCTCAAACATGCATGAATGAGTCAAAGCAACACTCTGGTATGTGTTTGATGAGGGAATTACTTTGTAACATGATATAAAGCTCAAAGAAGTAGATTTTGTACACCCCCCCTTAAAAAAAGGACTGAGATTCCTGTGAATTCAAGGAAAAATATGCATTATTGACATAAAAAATGTCTATTATGCTTTATTAGAATTTGTAAACTGACAGCCTTATGGTTTGGTGCAGTGCCACCTGCCCACACAGCCTACTCATCACATCCATTTTCTCCAATTGTGCTATGTCCTAGGTCCTGGAGGGTTGGGAGGTTCGGTTCACTACGCCACCATGGCTCGCTCGGCTGTTCGACCAGCCAGCCTCAACCTCAGTCGCTCTCGTAGCCTGAGCAACAGTAACCCTGACATATCCGGTACGCCCACCTCTCCCGATGACGAGGTTCGCTCCATAATCGGAAGCAAGGTAAGAGAGTCAAAAACGAAACATCAACGTCTTTCATATGTCAGGTTTGAAAGATTTCTTGGATAGTATAGAGGAGGCATCTTCACTAAAAACGTTACATCTGGCTCCAATGTGCAGCAGCATAGATATGATTTTTGGGTGCTTACACTTAAGCACTATTTGGCTTGTCCACTCCGTGCATGACTTCAAGATATCATAGTTAATTATTTAGCATTTTTGCAATTTCGCAACTCATTGATTTGGGAAGTAGCCTGACTCCAAAAGGTAGGTGAACAGGATCTATACTTCCTAGCCTACATAATGCAGAGGCCTCCATGCACACCATGACCCAGCAGGGATTTTATCACCATGTGAACTGTATAGCCAAAACGTAAACATAAAATTAGACATCTTATCTCTCTAACCGTTGTGTCATCAACCTGTCATTGACAGAGACATAGACAGTGCTGTGTGTCCAGGTTCTAAAAAGGTTACAGAACCTTTACTTTCACACTAATGAGTAAATATTGTCAGTGACATATTATTAAAGCTGTGAAATGTGGTTCCATTCATGTTTTGGTTGTCTTTTTTTTTGTTTTTTATTTCATTGTATTTATCTGTTGTCATGCATTCTGCCTCGTATGATTTGAGATTTCCCACCTTAAGCTTCTTTTTTTTTCATGAGCAGTGAGTGAATGATTGAATGTGCTTTTTTAACAGTCTTGCATTCTTGTAACCATTATATGATGGATGCAGCCCTTTATTGATAAATCTCCCCCTTTCTGCTAATATTTAACTAAACCTCATTTTATTTGTATGCATAGAGAAAGGGATATGAAGAATATTTCAGCTTTGCTCCTCTGTGGTGATAATTTTAATCTTAATTTACTGACAGTTAACTTTTTTGGGGAGCCTTTGGCATCTTCCAGCAGTCATGACTTTTGAACCTCTTTAACTTGTCATTATTCCTTCCCTCCTCCTTCCCCCCGTGCTGCTCGCTTGTTCCCTTGCTTCCTGCCTGCCTTGTGTCCTTTGACCTTGGCACCCATAGGGCTTAGACCGCTCCAACTCGTGGGTGCACACCATGGGCTGTAGTGCCCCCTGGGGATCCAGCCCTGGGTCCGCTCCAGAAACCATGCAGGTGGTTTTATGAATGCCCTGTCCTTCACTTTGCCTCACTACAAGAACAACCTTATTCACACTGAATGGGTACTGGAATATTTGAAGTTTTGGTCTATTGTTGTTGCTGATAGGCATAGAGAACTGCTGATAAATACTTTATAATTTTGAACTCTGTTATGAATACTTTTCATGAAAGTGCTTACAATATTTACTATATATGACAAAACTTAGGAAACTAAAAATATAGAGGTCCAAAAGTGCCATATTTAATTAATAAATAATGTCTTTGTAGAGCATAGGTAAAATGTCTCAAATAAATACTTGGGGTTCACTGTAATGATCAAATACAGATATGTAGTTAATTTAAACTGTAAGTAAAGTTGGCAATCTGACTTTATTAAAAATAGTTACTTTAGCATGACTTACTAGAACAAAACAAAAAATATTTATTTCCCTTCAAATTGTATATATTTATATTCAAAATGTCTGTACATTGAGAGCAAAGTGGAACTGAGGTCAGATTCCTGGTTTGTGTGGCCAGTAAAAATTATTCTGATCCTAAATAATTTAATTATGAAGTTTTACCTTTTTTGGGTAATATAATTTGAGGCATATGGGCCTAGAATTTAAAGGGTCTTAAAAATGGTCTCAAAGACTTAAGTTTAACTTCTTGAAATTTGCAGAAACCCTGTTGTATTTCATGGTCAGATACTACAAGACAAGAGAGTGAATTAATGTTTTTTCATGTCTGCCTTACTCATCAGATGCAGTGGGTGGATGGAGTCAGTTCTGCTTTGGTCAGTTATGATTGGTGTAAAGTTGACATTTGGTGCAAATGACTAAATCAGATGCTACGGGTCTATACCAGGAGCCTTCACTGCAGCATAGAAAACCTAGAAACATAGGATGGTTTCTGATTTTAGTTAATGAATTTCTCTTGGAATTATTTACTTAATTTGCAATATCTTTATTCATGTCTTTACTGTTTTCAATATAGTTATTTCTAGTCAAATTTTAATTATATGTAATTATTTATTCAATTATGTGTTTATTTATGACATTGTGGCACTTTTGGCACTCCGTGTCAAAGCCATGTACAATGTGTAATAGTGCCATACAAGACCAAAACTTTAGAATATTACAGCATTCTCCTAAAGTTTAAATCACAATCCTTCCATAATTTCACTCATGGGAGTCACAGCCGCCTCCATGACCTCCCTCTCATCCTGGGCCTTGTTCAATAATGCCATTAATATGAGTTTTCAGTGATCCGACTGTAAAAGCACATCTCAGGACTTGAAATCAGGCCACATTCAGGGGTGCTAACATTATTTTTGCTGCATCAGTGTGATGTAAATTCTCTGTTAACCTCTTACTGGATATATAAAGCACATTTAGCAGCCTTATGCCTCAGCTTGGTACCAATGGTTATTGTAGAGTTCCTGTTATTCTTCTATTATTTTCATGGAAAATATGGGAAAACACTGAATGCAGGATATGTTTGAGTTCCATACTTTATTCCTTATTACCTTGTCTAAAAGATATAAAAAGATACAGTGAATAAAAAAGGGCAGACTTGCGGCTTTTTTAGCCTCCTAACAATTATAAAGAGAGCTTTAAACTGGACTTGTTGCTCAAACTGTATTTTTTCTTTGGAGCTCTGACCTCCTCATTTGATTTTTATAATTTTAAGGATTTTAACACAAAAGATGATAAATGTTTTAAAGTCCTTAAAAAACACATTATGCCAATTTATGCAATATAGCACATCTCTGTAAGCTGCATCTGATTTGTATTCAAATCAAAAAAGTACATGTGGTCTGGTGCTGTGTTTAGAGACCTAAGGCGATTGGAGTTCTTAGTTTAGATGCACTTAATAAGAAAGGAAAACAATGGTTTTTCAGTGTTTTCCCTGCCAATGAGAGCCAGTCCCGATGCTCAGATCTCTAATGAACACTGGTTTTATTTTGTTTTTAAGCAATAAAGATCAAAACTTTGCTTTTAAAAATATATTTCGTGTAGGGTAGAATAACCTACATCTTGATTTAACTTTCCGTAATTGCTTCTGACATAGAATTAGTCCGGAGGCCAAAAATACTGGGAAACAGCCCTTGAACTAAACTGTCAACTCCAAAGCTGGCATTTTTGTTGGATTATTTGCTTTAGGAAAATCTATAAATGTGAGTTTCAAAAAGTATGGATTATTGCAAAAAAATGTGTAGGAATTCTTTTATTACCCATTCATTTTAGTAAAGGCTAACAATAACAATTTATAGTGAGACAAACAGTCTATATTGATAATTTCTGATAATTTTTGCTAAATTGTGATTAGATCACTGAAGACTCATGTCAGTGCCAGTCATGAAAAAGGTTTCAGAATGTCAACACCCTTTGCTTTTCACATCTAATGCCTCTCTTTTTCTTCTTTTACTTGCATGAAAGTCATGTAGATCCAGATATCCAAAAGCCAGTTTTGAGTGGGGACTAGGATTCTCAATTTCTTTCTTTCCATGTTTCATTATAGGTTTCAGCACAATTATTAGACATTGCCTAACAGTTTAGCAGAAACATAATCTTGTAAATATAAAGATTTCATTCACATTGTTCTTTTGATGGGGAAGAAAAAGAGTAGTGTTAGAATTTTTCTCAATTGTCTTTCCATTTTGTTGTTCCCTCTCTGTCTCCTTTCCTTCACCTGCATGACTCTGCTCACTTTATATTTTCTATTCACTTTGTCTATTAAGATCTGTGTATTGGTGAGTGTGAATGTGTATGAACTCATGTGAGCTCCTTGCCACATATTTTCATTTAAGGTTGAGTCCTGTTTCATTTCAAGTTTTTATGACATAAGCATCATTACTTAAAAATATACAACCAATAAGACTTCCAAGGTAGTATTGGGTTTGCTTATAGAATTATAAGTACTCTACCCACTTAATGTGCCTTAGGAAATTAGTCATACCCGTTTAACTTTTCCACTATTTATCATGTAAAACCACAAATGTCACTGTATTTCATCCTTCTTTTCTCTGACACCCAAAAATAAAACCCAGTGTAACCAGCCGCCTTCAGTCATCACCTAATTATTAAATAGTCTCCCTGGATATAATTTATTTAGACGTTTATTGGAAAACATTAGTGATCAAACAGCATCATGAAGACCCAAAGTACACAGCGGACAGTTCAGAATAAACATCCCAAGAAACCATAATCCAACATACCAAAAATATGACACAACTGCAAATCCACAAAAAACATGGCTGCCCATATAAACCGACACACTGGGCAGAGAGAGGATTTATCGAGAATCGTGCACTGATTAGATGAGACCAAGATTCATCTTTTTAGCATCCATGCAAATGCCATGTGCTGTGGAAAGCGAACACTGTAAGTCAGTAAGTTTTGTTTATCTTGCAATTTTCACAGTTAAAAACCAGCAAGTGCTTCATAAAGGTGGAACATAAAGATTAAAATATGAAATTGATAATTGACTACCAAAAGCTGTCAAATGACAGACAATTCAAATGACACAGACTGTTAAATAAACAATTTAGGGGCTCGAGTTGGGATTATGACTCTTTAACATTGCACATCACCCTAAACACACAATCCCCACTGTAAAACATGGTGGATGAATAAAGTATTTTTGAATTTTGAATTGAATTTGAATTGAGATAAATACAGAGGAGTCCTGAAGACTTGAGACTGAAGTGGACTGTAACGCCCAAAGATACAGCCAGAGGTACAAGGGAATAGATTTAAATCAAAGCAAATTGTTAAGAGTAAAGAGCTCTGAATACAAATGCACATTTTTAACTAAATGATTTGAAAGTCGATTAGTCACATAAAAAAATAAAAAAATACAGTTTGTGTTTATAATGTCACCAAATGTTGAAAGGTTGAAGGGGTATGACTACTTTTGCAATGCACTGTTATAGTAAAAGATACTCCAGACATTGTAGGTTAGTGAGTCAGTGTTTGTCATTTTAATGTCTCTTCATCCTTGTAATTACCTGCGGGGATGCAGAATGGTGCATCATCACAATGGCTACAACATCAGGAAAAATCCGTCACTTAAACACTTAACCTTGTATGCAGCCATTTTGCATTTCTACCGTAGGGCATTCAAGCCAATGTTCCTCTTGCTTAGTGGCACAACATTTAGGTGTTGTGGTCCTGTCCCATGTCTTAATTGTTTTGTGTCCTCATGTATGAAAAGCAACACAATCACAAAAGAAGTGTGTTTTGTGCATGTATATGTGGGGAATGCGTGACCCAGCGCATGGTCCCGGTGGCCCACGTGCTGAGGGATAGCCCCACACTTTTGTTGCTCCTCCACTAACCTTGCTGTCACCGTTCCATTCATCCCACTCATAGGCCATGGAGCGCTGTGGCAATCGCATGTCTTCGCACACTGAGAGCGCCAGTTTCTTGCAAACTTTAACAGGACGGTTACCCACTAAAAAGGTAGAGCCACTTGCACTGGGGGAGGAGCCAACCACGCCCTCTTTGTCTCCTCCTCCTCACCTGTTCTGTTTGTGGATGTGTGCCTCTGGATTGGTTGATGTTGTATTTGGTTTTTGTGTTTTTGTTGAATGCTGTATACCACTACTTTTGCCTCTTAATGTTGATCTTTTGAGAGGCTTTGAATTTTGTTTGTTTGTTTGTTTGTTTGTTTGTTTGTTTGTTTGTTTGTTTGTTTGTTTGTTTGTTTTCTAGTCTGGCTAAAGCTGACTGTGAGGTTGCCACATTGTCTGGGAAGTCTTCCCAGTCACTGAAAAATCTCAGCATTGTTTTGTTTCTTTTTTGAAAATGTTTAAATATTTTATAGACTATCTTATCAGAAGCTCATAGATACTCAAAAAGGTTTTTTTCTACTTAAGATGAAATGAAATGCTGAACAGTGTAATCTGCAGTCCAACATTTGTAAGGTTTGACAATTAGTTATATCCTCCTTCCCTTTTTTGTCTTCATCAACAACATTAGGGAAGACTTGCCAGGCAAAAGTTGGTGCGTTAGCCAGACTGTGCTGAATATTTGTGTTGAATCTACACTAGAGAAATTTGTAAGCAATAAAAACTGTTAAAGCTAAATGGCATTGTCAGGTTTCACTGCAAAATGCTGTAGACTAAACAGAGACTAGATTTTGTGTAACCCACAGTCATTATTTTTTGGATATTTAATCTCTGTTTAAAAACTATTTTCTGAAGTGAAGCACTAAACCTGAGTCTCCTGGATTATTCCTTTGCATATGTGTTTTACATACAGAATGTAGTTTTCTTACTCTTGGTTAATAAAAACAGGACAAGGTTTTTTTTTTCTCTGAATTTTATGTATTACCTACTAAAACCTACACCAATTAGGTTTTATCAAATTCTTTATCAAGTGCTTAAATTTCTACATTTTGTTTTAAAATGTTATTTAGTGCCCTTTACTTTTATAGCAGCTATGGTAAAATATGTTTAAAGAGCCTTAAAATAAATATGTTTGGGTTTTTTTGGTTTTTTTACAAGCCCCCCTTTACCAGTGGGACAGCACTTATGCACAGACAGATCTTTCACCTTTGCTCTTTGCGTAATCTTTCTGGATCATCCACACTACTGGTTCCTCTTCTTTTCAGCTTAACTCAGGTTTTCTATTGGTTTTATGATTTAGGGAACTGTGATGGCCATGGAAGGAGGTTGATTAACTGAACATTTTAAATTTTGATTGCCAACATATCCTATTGAAAACCCTATTTTCAAATTTTCTGGTCAAAACTGTTTTTTTCCCCCCATGATTTCATACACTCAACAAAGGTTCCCAGAACCTTTAATAAGAGAGGAAAGGCCCACAGCAGCATGTCACTTTTCCACCAGAGATGTTGAGGTTCTTAGCTCAGGCTGGTGTTAGAGCCAGTTCAGAGTCAAGTCATTACGTCATCAAAACCATGTTAAAGGACTAAGTGGGTAAAATAAGCAGCTATGCAAACTCTATGATGGGGATTAAAAATAGAGATACTCAGGACTTTTTATCCTACCATTTTACTATAGTTGAAGTGGGTTTTTTTTTTTTCTTTTTTATTTTTTTACTTTGTCAGTGTTTTAAACTCAAGCAGTCAAGCAAAACTAAACACCGGAGTTGTAAACTTGGCATTCTGATTGGCCGCGGTCACCCATGAGCCCACCTCTAGCTCAAAAAACTGTTGCTAATCAAGCACTACGTTAAAGGCTTGATTTTTCTGGTCTTTTCAATTTGAATTTGAAACGTATTTATTTTAAGGCTTTTTCACTGCAGATATAGCACAACTACAAATGTATGCCAGAAAAGACTGTTTTACTTTTCCAACCACCTCCTTTTGTCTTCCTCTGGCTCTGTTGCTTGTTGTTTCCTTCTTCGTCCATGTCTCTCCCCCTCCATCTCTCGATGTTTATGTTTCAAATTTACCACCCAGCTCTTTCACGAGGAGTTGGCTCTGCAGTGGGTGGTGAGCAGTGGAAGCGTTCGAGAGGGAGCTCTGCAACAGGCCTGGTTTTTCTTTGAGCTGATGGTAGGAGATGACTTCTGTATGCCCTGCTTTTTCTTATTGCCTTTCACAAAAATGTGATGGTGTCATATGTTATCTCATCAAACACCTACAACACAGGTAAAGAGCATTATCCACCATCTTTACTTTACTGAACGCTTGGAGTCGCCAAGGAAAAACCGATTTCCTGAGCGTTTTATGGATGACATTACAGCGTTGGTCAGCACCATTGCTGGAGACATTGTCTCTCGTTTCCAGAAGGTAAATAAAGACCAAGTAGACTTTCCTGAGATGTCGGGTTGGGGCTTAGGAGGGTTTTGTTTTTTAACAGTTAATTGCTCAGAGGCTTCCTGCCTACACAAGGACAGTTTGGGAAGTAAGGGAAATAATAATTGAAATTTAGTATATTTGTTTGGTTTGGGTTTTTTGCTAACAAATGTAGGTGACCCTTATCATTACACCCTACAACTGTTTATTCATTAAGATGAAAATATGCTGTTTGCACTCATGTTTTCAGGATCTGGAGTTGGTGGAGAGGATAAACACTAGCCTGGCCTTCTTTCTCAATGATTTGCTGTCAGTCATGGACCGGGGCTTTGTCTTCACATTAATCAAGACATATTGGAAACAGGTGCCTCTTCTTACTCCATCCATCCATCCCGTCCGTCCATCCGTCCCGCTCTCCCTCTCTCCCCATCATTACATCCGTCTGTCCCTCCATCCATCTATACATTGATTCATTTATTCAATGATACATCTAGTCTTTCCTGAATTGTCCATTCATCCATTTATGTATTCATCTGTTTATCCATCCATCCATCCATCTTTCCTTCCTTCTGGTCTCCTGTTTTCACAGGTTTTCCTCCTCTCTGTGGTCCTTCTGCCGTCTGCAGAAATAGACCGATCCAGGTCAGAAACAACCAATCAGAGCCAGGAGGAAGATCTTAGCACTGTCAATAATGCTGCTGTACTTGCTGCTCATACCCTTCCCCTTGCTTTCTGCTGCATTACAGCTCCTTCCCCACAGCAGGGCCTGCCATGAATGTGCAGGCTAGCAAGCATGGCCACCGATGACGGCAGATAAACAATTTTCCTGTAACGTTAGGTTGTTTCTCCATCAATAGCACAGCTGCAGCAAAACGACAATCTTGACCTTGTATGTGCTTGTGCAGGGAAGTGTGTTAGCAATGCGTACGCAACCTGATTGTCACTTTTAAGATACTCCTCCTGGCTCTGATTGGTTGTTTCTGACCAGGAGAGGTGTATTTCTGCAGATGGCAGTAGGACCACTGGGAGAAGACAGAGGAGTTAGATTTTTTTTCACAGATCATCTCTCTCATATTATACTGTCAGGATAGCTTTAACAAATATGTAAAAAACATATTTTTAGAAAAGTTACGTACTGCAGCTCTAAAGCCCGACAGCAGTAGAACTATCTCCAAATCCAGAGTAAAATTTTGTATTTTTACTTTTAAAATCAAGCTAAAAAAAGACTGAGAACTCTGGAAAATTGAATTCAGAAACGCGCTGAAATCCAACATGAAAACAGTCTTGGAGTCCTGGAATATAGGGAGCATGTTGAAGTTTTTCCTACACATTTAGAATATATTTTAAGAAAGGTCAGAGCTCTAAAAGTTACATGAAGTTGTAATTTTGGGATTTTTGACTGCACATGCTCCAATTCTTTTTATCTAAAATAATGCACGTCACCTTGCTGGAAGATTTACATTCCTGTTCTCTATTTTCTCTGCTTAGGTGTCGACAAAGCTTTACGCTTTGCAGAACCCGACTCTGGAATCTTTACGGCTTGATTTTCTAAGAATCGTTTGTAGTCACGAGCACTACGTCACTCTGAATCTACCCTGCAGTCTGCTAACCCCACCTGCCTCGCCTTCACCATCCGTGTCCTCAGCAACCTCACAGGTTAGTCAGAAATACTCTCATGGCAAATAATACGAATTTCATAAACTTAGACTATATGGTAGTTACAATCTAAATGGCCACAGATCACATAATAATTGTTGCCGTTTTCCTAAACAGAGCTCTGGGTTTTCCACTCACGTCCAGGACCAAAAGATAGCCAACATGTTTGAGCTTTCTATCCCATTCAGAGAGCAACATTATTTGGCTGGGCTCGTGCTCTCTGAGCTTTCTGTAATACTGGACCCAGATAATGAAGGGTTAGTATGTTTAAGGTGATATAAAAATGAGTATATTCTGTTTATTCTGTGTTTTTATGTCCTCTTTCTTTAAATGTTTAACTGCAGAATGTTTGGTCTTCATAAGAAAGTGGTGAGCGTTGTTCACAATCTCTTGTCAAGCCATGACTCTGACCCTCGTTATGCTGACACGGAGGTCAAGGCCCGGGTTGCCATGCTCTACCTGCCACTTATTGGAATAGTTATGGAGACGCTGCCGCAGCTCCATGACTTTACAGGTAGAGTTAAGGAACCTTTACTTAAGATTAATTAGAATTAGGTTAACCCATGACGGTATGAACTATTCTTCAAAATGCTCAGTAGTTCTGCAAGGATTGAGGCTGGAAGAATTAAGTAAAAAAAAACAAAAACGCATTGTTATAGTTAGAAATGCATTGTTCAGCTTTTTCATGGGGTTTTTTTTAAGTCTGACCTGCTGATTCAGATTTTAACCTTTTTGTACAGCAGGTTCTTTGATATTTGTGAGGCCATCTTACACACATACTTTTGGTTGGTCCATTAACAGACTGGAAATGGTGGACATTTTTAGTTTTGCTGCATTTGGTGAAAAAGAAAAGAAATTCAATTTGCGTGATTTTAAGAAATTATGCATTTCTGATCTCTTGTCTGGATATTAATTTATCTAAATATTTTTCTTAATTATACTTGTCACATGCAGATCTGTTACTACTGGGCACTTAGCTTTACTTTTTATCAGATTTCACTTTCTAGAAAGTCAGAAAATAACGGTCCTCTTGGGAAATTTTAACTTTGATCTTAGTCTCCTTTTCCTCCAGTAAAATTAAGCTGTTTGTGACAAAACAGCAAATACCTAAGCAAATACCTTAATACCTTTAACTGTTGCGTTTGGACTTTAAATAGCAACATCGTCCTGCTCCCTTGAAGGTTATCAGTTGAGCTTCGAAGGATGATATCCCCTGACATCATGTTCCCAGCTAATCTCTAACCTTCCTTATCTCATGTCTTTTGGTATTTTTAACCTGTTTGCTTCCGCATCTACCAAGGTCTAAACCAAATTCAAATTGGATGTTTGCTGTTAAATCAAGTTTTTGGAAAGTCTCACTGTCATCTTTCTGTATATTCATACAAATAATTTTTTTTTATCATTTGTAACTCTTTTTTGTGTGTGTGTGTGTGTGTGTGTTAATAATTAGAGTCCCACAATCAGTGGGGTCGACCCAGCTGTCCCCAGGGTACAGCTGTGGGTAGTGGGGGAGAAGAAGCAGAAGGAGAGGGTAACAGTATGATCAGCCAGACTGTTGCCATGGCAATAGCTGGTACCTCCACTGCATCTCCAATGTCCCGACCAAGTAGCTTTTTGCTGAACTCGCAGGTAGTTTTCTGTTTTCTACATGACATAATGAGGTAGAATATGTTAATTAAAGTGTCTCACCACATTTTGTGCCCATCTGTTGTCGTTTTTCTCCCTGTGATTTGGTCGGGGAAATCACTCCAGACGGGTCGCCAGCATGGGAGCTTCTCGGCTGAGTCGAGTCGCAGTCTGCTGATCTGTCTGCTCTGGGTTTTGAAGAACGCCGACGAGCTGGTGCTGCAGAAATGGTTTACAGACCTGTCTGTGTCTCAGCTCAACCGTCTGCTGGATCTCCTCTACCTCTGCGTGTCCTGCTTTGAGTACAAGGTAACTTCCCTGATGAGTTGTACAGACATGGAAAGATTTACTTTTGCAAAGATGTTTAAAAAAAGCCTTGAAGTAAAATCATCTTTTGCTGCTGTAGGATAACCTTGCAATTAAAAATCTGAAAAAAGTTAGTCTTTAGTTTAAGTACATTTATTTTGAAAAAAAAAAACGTGTTAAGAAACAAATCTAACAAAAATGACCAGTTCCACCCTTGTTGGTACTCCTTCTGTTAGTTTTTTTTTTTGGTACACCACGCTTTTGCTAGTAGGACAGCATTTCATCTAAAATTTCACAAGGTTTAAAAGCATACGGAGTGAGGGATCTTTGACCATTGATATTTGCACAATTTCTCTAGATCAGTGTTTCCCAACCCTGGTCCCCAAGGGATACTCCCCTCCATGTTTTAGGTGTTTCCCTGCTTCAAAGCACCTAATATCAATTGATGGCTGATTAACAGGTTTTTGCTGAACTGCCTCAGGGATCAGATTGTTCAGTATTGGTTCCTGTGTCTTTTCCTTTTCATACATCTCTCCAGCTCACCCCACCAGGTTTCTAAAAGGATTCATGTCTGGGGACTGAGATGGGCATGGAAAGAGGTTGACTTTTGTTTTTGTTTTTTTTTTATCTGTTGATTTGGACATTTGTCTTGGATCATTGTGCTGCTGAAAAACCAAATCACAACCAGTTTTCAAGTTTTCACTGGTGTCTAATACATTTTTTTTAAAATATCCTGGTATTTCAAAGAGTTCGTGATCGCATGCATTCCAATGCCTCTTTTCCACTGAGCGGTTATTTTATGGTGTGGCGTATTCATTAGAGCGTTTTCACCTCCAGTTGGACTCTTACTTGGGAGGCGGGGTTAAACCCAAACGGCTATCATTGCATCATACTAGTGCAACAAAAAATGTGAAGCACTGGTACCAGTATGTCTGGTGCTTGTTGCAAGCAGTGATGTTTTTCTGTCCCTCTATCAATGGACTGTATTGTGAGGCACCAGTAGCTTCAACCTAACCTAACCATATCAAGTCAAATCAAGTTTATTTGTACAGCACATTTCAGCAGCAAGGCAGTTCAAAGTGCTTCACATCATAAAAACATCAATCAAGTATACAGCAAATTATCAAAATCATCAAGCAAATATACATGAAAATCATCAAAATCATTGAGAAAATATCAATGCATCAGAGGCATTTTGCTCTTGCTTATCTTCCAGGTCAAAAAAATAGGGCAAAAAGTGAAGTAAAAATTAAGAATCCACAGTCCTTAAATCTAAAGTAATCCAGTTCTGAGGGTAGACAATGTAAGAGTAGCTATAAAAACTGGGTAAATTAAACAACTTAACTGGTAAAACTATCAAATTAGGATGAGAGAGAGTGAGCAGGATAAGATGTTCCTCCTTCCAAGGCTGAATGTGAACGTGAATACCATTGTCTTATGGACCTACTAACTGAAAGAGGCCCGGGAATGGTGCGGTACAGGTCGGTTGTATGGGACGCTTTTACAATGGAAATAGACAAAATGGCGTTCCCATCCACACCGACCCATGCCGCATCGCTCAGTGGAAACGAGGCACAAGGTTTCTGGGACTTTTGGAAAAGAAAAAGGCCCACAGCAACACAGATGCCCCACCATACCTAACAGCAGAGATTAGATGCTTTTCCACATATTCATTGTTCCATGTTAGATGCGGCTGTTTTAGAGATTGGAAAGTTGCGATATTAAAAATGAAGGTTGCTTTGTGATTGATCCTCACTTTCCAGACACTTTATTTCTCTTTACAATTACACGATGTCCTCTCCACTCTCGATGAGTTGTAGCATTTAGCTTGTTGTACAAAAAAATCTCAATTTTAGACTCCTCTGACCAAAACTCTGTTCCTTTAAAGTCCCAATAGCGTTTTGCAAATGTCACATGTCTACATTTGTGTTGGTAGGGACATATCAGGATTCTTCCAGTTGACATGTAGATACCATCTCATGGGGTGACCCCAATATGCCACTCTTTCCTGGTTCTCTTAGATGTGAAGATTTCTTTTACTTCCCTTGCCATGCTGCCCTCTGTGTGGTGGCAGATAGACTTCATCTAGCCTTGTGGTTAGTGTCTAAGAGAAATATGCTTCTGTGTCATAGCATACTTTACCCCTGGGAAACAAAGCCATGGATTAGTAATAAAAAGTTTTTAAGAACCCTGATCAGTATAAAAATAAATTAAGAAAAGCTTTATAGAGATCTATTTTCAATTAAATCATAAGGGTACCAATAATTGTGCCATTATTGATTTTATTAAAAATTCATTCTTAACATGGGATTTGTTTTTCTATTTTGAATAAATGTATTTTTTGATATTTTTTTTATTGTGACTGTATGCTACTGGAGTAAAAGGTGCATTCATTTTAATGCTTTTCTGCAGTTTTATACAAAGCCTGCCAATAAAAGCAAATGAAGTTTGAATGTAAAAGTTACATGTAAATTCCTGTGAAAAAGGTGATTGTGCATTTTCCTTATCCATGATATCAAAAAGCATAATCGTGCTTTGTCATCTGTGGTGATGAATAATCAAATGTAGCAACTCTGCTGCTTTCTGTGCTACAGTTATCTATTTGGGTTTGCTTTAGATAAACTTCCTGCTGTGCTGCAACTTTGCTGCTTGCTCTTCTTTGTGTGCTTTTGCTTCATTGCTACTAACATGCTTTGCGTGCTGGGCGCTGTTCTGCAAATAACTTTCCCCACTGTGTGCTCTCTGTCCCTTCACTCACTGTGCTTTCCATGGAAACAAGGCCCATGTTGTGTTCACCATGCAGGGAAAGAAGGCGTTCGAGCGCATGAACAGCTTAACGTTTAAGAAGTCCAAAGACATGAAGGCCAAGCTGGAGGAGGCCATACTGGGCAGCATCGGCGCCAGGCAGGAAATGGTGCGCCGCAGCCGGGGACAGCTAGGTGGGGCTTCACACTTTGCCACATGCACATGTAGGGGGACCTGGAGACGAAAAGAAAACAACTAGATTCAGTTCAGTTGGTCTATATAGTGCCAATTCACAACACATGTTATCTCAGGGCATTCTACAAATTCTGAAAATGTGAATGAGTGCTTGCCTCAAACGGAAATTAACAGACATCTCAGCTTACAGTTTACAGCCACAGGCACGTGTACCTTATCAACTATCAGTTAAATCTGCTGGCAAGAGAAGTTATGTTTCCCAGTGTAAACATGACCTTTTTTTACCACTATTGAATAAAGTAAATACTGTTTCTCCATCATCTAGAGCGGAGTCCATCTGGCAGTGCTTTTGGCAGTCAAGAAAATCTCAGATGGAGGAAGGACATGACCCACTGGAGACAAAACAGTGAAAGGATGGACAAGTATGTTCTCTTGGAAGTTGGTTCTTCCTTTTCTTGTTTTATTTGCCAGAACCCCTAAAGTTTTGTCCTAAAGGATCTGAAATTGTTTACAGTCATGGTCATTTCTAGGGTTTTAGGTATTTAGAGATTTTTTTAATGAATAATGACAGTGTAATCTTTGTTGTGTGGTTTTGTACAATTGTGGTTAAATTTAAATAATGTTAGAACTTACTAAGGCTCTGGACATAACCAGGTGGTTTAGTTTTTTTTTCCCATTACTGTTTAAATTTTCTCTGTCAAGAAAGTTTTTTTTTTTTTTTTTTTTTTTTTTTTTTTTTTTTTTTTTTTTTTTTTTTTTTTTTTTTTTATCTGAGAGGCCACAGCCACCAATCACTTTTCTCAAAAAGGTTTATTAAAAAGCATCTACAACAAATACGTACAGTAAATCCTAGGAGCTGAGTGGGTTAAACGGCTGACGGAATATGTGATGGAGACGGGATTTTTTAAAAAAGCAGATTTTGTTGTTAGTCCGACTGTGAAACGTTTATTTTCAGATTTTTCTATTAAGCCCAAAAACTAGAAAGATAAAGTTTTTTGGTTAATTTTCATGTTTATTTTTTTTTAATTTCTACATAAATTATATTGTTTATTTAATTCTGTTCAATCTAGAACAGATGTGTTATGTACTACATTGGAACCCTGAACGTGCTCTGTGGTCCACATTTTTTATCCCTTTGATGAAGCTGGACAGAAATGCTTAAAATAAACTGATCTTTTATTGAGGTAGCATAATCTTGTACTAAAATATTTTTAAAATCCTATCTAATATGACTACAGAATACTTTACAGATGTATACTTTACTTTTAATTGACATAGAAACATTTCTTTACTGATCTAGTTCCCTGTGGTACAAGTATGAAATGGCACAGAGGGCCAATTCTATTAGCCTGTTGTCAAGAAAGAGGAATGGGATGAGAACGTGCCATTCAATAAATGCAGATGTCAGTTAATCCTCATAAGTCAGGAAATTGCTATAAGAAAGTAACTACATGCCTAAACCCCTATCTAGAGTCAGAGCAATAATTACATTATTTCTTAAATCAGGGAAGTTTTCCTACAATGTGAAGTGAGAACTATAATATCGGAGTTAAAAGAATTCATCTAAAGCACACTGTTGGAGAACTTCAGCAAATTTTCAGTGGGAGTTTGTTCTTTACCTGGCGTACCTTTAAATGTGTCAGGAAGTATAAAGTTCTGCGCACAGTTAAAGCTGCAAAAATTAATTATGCAACGTTTCAGACACTGTCCTTCATCATTTTGACTGATGGAGGTCTGTGACCAAAACATTGCATATTAAATTTTAAACTCTGAGAAGATTTTATTAAGACAGTTCTGTTAACACGCATCATTGGTGTTTTCCGATTATCTGTTTACAGATTTTGAAGGATTTCAAGAAAATATGTCTAATTTAGGAACTTCCCCATTTTTTTTTTTAATCTATTTAATTTTTTTTTTTTTTTTTTTTTTTTATCCAGCAAACAAAAAAAAACTCCCTTCATTGCTTGGTCTTTATTTGATTTCCCATCTTTTTAAAGTCCCACATGCAGCTTTGTTTTTGTGTTAATTTCCATTTGTTCTCTCATGTTGCTGTGTGTTTATGTAGGAGTCACAGATCTGTCAGGTATTGTATGGCCTACATCTGTCGTGTGCTGCTTTGAGTTGCCCTCTGCTTTAGAGCCTCATTTAAGGTGTTTTGTCATACATGTGGGAAGTGAGCCAGTTAAAGTGGAAAACGAAATGTTTGTTTCAGTTACATGATGAACTGGACTTTGAACCAGTCGGTAAATAATTTTCTTATTTTTTTTATTTTTAATTTTTTTTTATTTTTTTTTATTTGGTTTTTGTTTTTTTGACAAACAGTCACTGTTTATGCACGGGGTAATCATCAAGGTTTTTATTTTTCATTTGCTCTCCATTTTAACGTTTTAAGTCTCACATGGGCATGATGGCATAAACAAAGAGCCCCTGATCCTGGTTCTGACCCCCTGAATCCCTTGCCCCTTCACTCCCTTAGTCCTGGTAACATCATATGCTTTTGGGTTGATAGTGGTTGTTGTGGGTGTGTTTGGCTTTTTAACAAGTATGCTACAACTCCAGTATTATGTGTCTCTGCTGCTGCTAAAACGTACAACAAAAAATATGAGATTGTAATTTGTTATGGACTCATCTGATTTTTGATGTAATAAAAGAGTGACATGACTAAAACCACAACATGTGGTATGTGTTAATGTAGGCAAGTTAGGACTTGCAGATTTGCAATGTTTCGACGGTTTCCCACTTATAGTTCTAAGTTTAGTTGATACAGGTTAATACTGAATTTATTCAGATTCATAGTTCACCGCCTGAGCAGCCTGAACTAAATTTAGTTTCAACATGAACTAGTCTTTGTTCATTCTCCAGATTTATAAGTCATGAGTTTGTATTCCAGTTAGCATATTGATTTTGTCACTGCTCAGCATTTCTATCCTGGTCTTAGTCAGCTTCATTAGTTTAATTCTCCCCTGTTCTCTTTGCTCACATTAACTGTATTTTAATTTAGCTGAATCTTCAGTGAAGCTGTTCTCATTCACAAATTTCCTTTTATTAGTTTTTAGAAAGCCTAAATAATCTGAAATATTATGTGAAAAGTTTTTGATTACACACACTTTCAATGCACTAAGATATTGGTGTTAGTCTTTAATCAAATCCTGATCTATGCTGTTTGTTTGGCTATACTTACCTGTATGATGGTGCAAGAGAAAGGTGACTGAAAGCATTGAGATGCAGGTTCATACCTCTGTAAAATCATTTCTGCACTACCTGCCTGCAGCAGACTCCGACATTTTAACTAAAACAAATAAACATGAGATATTTTTCTTGATAGTTATGACATATGCCTTCAGTTTATATTGTTAAGTTGAAAGCAAAGAAAGAGGCATATAAATTGTATAAACTCATACTGGAATCTTTATGTTGCTTTCAGAGCAGCCCTGGATTTTCTATTTCGTATTTATTACTAACTGACTTTTAACGCTAATACTTAAAAGGCTTCCTTGACTGTCCATGAAGTGCTATTTAGCAGTTGTGTGGAAAAATGTTAGTAATTACAGATTTTATTAACTATCCCCTTTCATCCATCCAGTGTTGTTTTGTTTCATTTAAAGCTTGACCTCAATAGAAATATCTATGTTTAACTATATGTTTTTTATATTTTAGAAATCTTCAACTTTGTGAATTTAAGTCTTGAAAATAATGGAATTCGACCGTCAAAAACATGTTGGGACCCTGAAACAGTTTTTAATTATGTGTTGAAAGTGCTGACTTGCATTAATCAAGGCCACAACCATTACAACTTAGGAGTGCAGTGTGCAGATTTATTCCTTTCTGGGTTTTTTTTTTATGATTCTAGGACGCGAGCAGAGCTGGAACATGAAGCACTTATAGATGGGAACCTTGCAACAGAGGCCAACTTAATTATTCTTGATACTTTGGAGATCGTTGTACAGGTAAGCAAGCAAGCACACAGCAACAAATACCCAAAGTACTGCTTGTTTTTTGGTGAAGGACTTTAAACAAATTGAAAAATTTAGATAACACTTATATTTTGTGTCATGCATCTGTTTTCCTTCTAAAGCAGTTTCCTTGTCCTTTTCTCTTGTAGACGGCATCCGTGACTGAATCTAAGGAGAGTATTCTGGGTGGGGTGTTGAAGGTGCTGCTTCACAGCATGGCCTGCAACCAGAGCGCCCTCTACCTTCAGCACTGTTTTGCCACACAAAGGGCCCTGGTTTCCAAGGTTGGATTTTGACACTTTTAAGAATACTTAAATGCTGATTTGTTTGTTTGTTTTTTTCTTTCAGGATTAAATCCTTGTCCTTCATAAATAATTCTGTGCTGAACTCTGCTTGTATAGTTCCCAGAGTTGCTGTTTGAGGAGGAAACAGAGCAGTGTGCTGATCTGTGTTTGCGGCTGCTAAGAAGCTGCAGCAGTAGCATCAGCACCATCAGATCCCACGCCAGCGCCTCCCTCTACCTCCTCATGAGGCAAAACTTTGAGATTGGTAATGTAAGTAAAAAGTGTAATGTTTCCAGCACGAAATACTGTTTATTTGCTGGATCACAACGTTTATTCTCCAAAGTTTAAAATCTGTTGCAATGTAGTTTATTTAAGGGCACAATTAGTATGCAAAAGCGACCTAATTTCATTAACAACAACCAGTTTAAATGTCCCAGGATTCACTCAGATGTGGGAGGGTGAGTTTTGTTATTTAGATTAAATTAATCATTTCAGGAACTCAAAAGAAATAAAAGCCACTTTATTTTGGCTTTAAAAATTATTCTTCTACATAAAAAGTCAATTTTCTCTGCATGGTATGTAAGTCGTATTTAATCTGTGTCTTATCACTGTCTTAAACTTGTTGCAATTTCTTGTTTCCCCCTTTTTTCTATTTGTCTTCAATTTTTAGAACTTTGCAAGAGTGAAAATGCAAGTGACCATGTCTCTGTCCTCGCTGGTGGGAACGTCGCAGAATTTTAATGAAGAGTTTCTCCGTCGCTCGCTGAAAACCATCCTCACCTATGCAGAGGAAGACCTGGAACTCAGAGAGACAACTTTCCCCGATCAGGTACTAATGTAACCAAATTAAATCAATTATTTATTACTTTTGATTATTTTAATAGAATTCTTTTCATTCTTTCACCAAATGTTCTTTTAATTTTGCCAGAGCAAATTAAATGAAGCCTAAGTTGTTGGGGGTTTTTTTTCCTACCAGGTCCAAGACCTCGTGTTTAATCTGCACATGATCCTGTCTGACACAGTGAAGATGAAGGAACACCAAGAGGATCCTGAGATGTTGGTAGATCTCATGTACAGGTAATGAACACATGAGTAACCAATAAACTATGAGCTTTATCACTCTTTCTGTGTGTTCTGACTGTGTCTTTTCTTTTGTTCTGATCTTTAGGATTGCGAAGGGATACCAGACATCTCCAGACCTGCGTCTGACATGGCTCCAGAACATGGCCGGAAAACACTCGGAAAGGAGTAATCACGCCGAGGCTGCTCAGTGTTTGGTGCACAGCGCTGCCCTCGTAGCAGAATACCTGAGCATGCTGGAGGACCGCAAGTACCTTCCTGTGGGTTGCGTCACCTTCCAGGTAAGGACAGCTCTGGTAGAAATGAAATCAAGTTTGCAAAAGAATGACTGCTACCATATAGTTATGTTTTTATGCATTATTGCATGATTTTCAGAACATTTCTTCAAATGTGCTAGAGGAATCAGCTGTCTCCGATGATGTGGTGTCACCAGATGAAGAGGGTATATGCTCCGGGAAGTACTTTACTGAAATCGGTCTTGTGGGCCTCTTGGAGCAGGCCGCTGCCTCTTTCTCCATGGTGAGAGACAACTGCTTCCCTTGATGTGGCCCAGGAGTTTCCAGCAGATGACTTTCTTTCTGTCCAAAACAAATTTCAAGTCCAGTTTTTCAGCAAGTCGTTACTCAGTAATGGTGTTGAACTGGAAGATGACAGCATTGGCTAGTTTTTAAAACAATCCCGAAATTGTATTGTGAAGTATGCTTGTATTTAATTCACAACAAATGTCATATCAAGGTACTTGTCCAATTGTTTTTTCAATTATGTAAAAGCCAATCCTGCAGTATTGTAGGACTCAGAGTTACAAACATAATTGGTTAATTAAATGGTTAATTGGCGCTATATAAATAAACTGAATTGAAGTGAACTGAATTAACAGAAAAAACACAGATGCACTGGGTCAGGAGTACTTTCTAATAGAACAGAAAAGCGAAGTGCTCACCATTAATGGCAGTAGTAGCACCATCTGTGACTTTGTTCAGGAAAAAAAAAAAAAATTATTCAAGCACAAAAGCGCTGGGCCAGATGTACTTTCCAAGAACTAAGAGAGCACGCTTAGTTAACAACAGCAATAGCTTAGTCAATGGCTCCATCCAGAAAAGACAAACATTAAACAGAAAAAATATTGGAGCAGGAGTTCAGTGCAGTGAAAACATATTTGCTCCCTCAGAGATTTCTCCTGTTTTTGCTTTCTTGTCAGACTTCATCATGTTTTAGTATCGCACAGAGATAACCAAAAGAAATTTTTAAAAATCTGTTTTCAAATAATGATTTCATTTATAAAGGGAAGCAATCCATCCAACCCCAGCTGACTTGGTTATTGTATAATTTTTTTTAAAAAAAAAAAAAAAAAAAAAAAAAAAAAAAGAAATGCGATTAATTGCATTTTTGGTTCAGTTTCATTAGCTACATGTAGGCCTTAATACTGCCTGTCCTGTAGAATCAAAAAAATACTGAAAAAGAACCCATCTGTCATAATGAAGTAGGGTAAAAAAAAAAAAAAAATCTTAAAACATAACACAAAATTCCCTGATCTAAAGGAATTCAAGAACAGTCACTGACTTCCACCAGTCTGGATTATAACGCTCTTTCTAAGACTTTGGGACTTCAGTGAATCACAGTGAAATTATACATTTATAATTTTAAAACCGTGCTTTTGTTTACTTAGGTTATCTTTGTTTCATGCTAAATTTGTTTGATTAGCTGAAGGATTTAAGTGTGATGAAAAAGCAGAAACAGAAGTAATCTGTAAAGGGGGGAAACCCTTTCACAGCACTCTACTTTCTATGGAACGGACAAACAGACAGAGAACACATTGGTAATGACAGCGGTAGCTCAGTCAAAGGCTCCAGCCTGAATAAAGACGTAATGAAGACAAAATCATTGAGCCAGGAGTACTTTCTGTGGAACAAAATAACAAAGAGAGTGTCAAGGAAAGAGACAGCTAAACAAAGAAATCATGTGCATCTAGACACCTTTCTATGAAAAAGTTTTGTAGTTTTAGTTTTGTACAATAGAAACATGCTAATTTCTCCTAATCTGAGGATTATTGCTTAGGTTCTGGTTGTTTCAATGAATAATAATAATGTACTTTATTGAACTTGCCTTTCTCTCCAGGCCGGCATGTATGAGGCAGTGAATGAAGTATACAAGGTACTAATCCCAATCCACGAAGCCAACAGAGATGCAAAGAAGCTAGCCACCATCCATGGTAAACTACAGGAAGCCTTTAGCAAAATTGTCCATCAGGTAAATGCATAACAAAGGAAGAAGCCTTTTATTTTGCTTACAGATTAAAGTTGTTGAGTTAAATGTTAATTTAGCTATTAAAAAAAGGAAATGATGTATTTTGGATTTGATCAATAGTTGTAACCCTATTGTGCTGCTCATGTGTAGATTTTGTGAGACCTTATTGTTTTTAATCATCTCCAGATTGCATTTTTTTAAGTCTGCACACAGAATGAAAAAGTCCACACTCAACATTCACCTTCTTATGAACTTTTGCTTATGTGCACTTTTGTCACTCCCATTAAGTGTCACAATAATAACACCGTGTAGAAGCTCAAAACGTTTTTAGGAGGATCTCCCAGAACAAAGGTTGTTTTATTCATTCATCACCGTTTTGGAACCCAGCAGTGAAACAGGCTTTCACACAGACACAATGCTGCATGATGTTATTATTTACCATTTTATTTCCAGTGTGTTTTTATATTTTTTGATAAGTCAGGCTCCTGGCATGTTTTATTTTATTTGTTTTTTAAGAAATAAAGGACGCATGAGATGTCAGATTACAATGTCGGCATTGGTGTAGTCATCTGGTGTGCAGTTCTACTTTACTAAAGTTTAGTGGTAAACAGAAATTATTCTTCATGGATTATATTTGCTTAATTTGGTTTAAAGTGGGGAATTTTCTCCAATCTGGAATAGTTTTCAAGGGGATATTCTCTTGGTTATATCATCCTGTGCATGTGTGTACCACACGGTGTGTGGTGGTTGTAAATGTCTTGTCTTCACATGTCCTGTATTCTCTTTATTACACAGAGTACTGGCTGGGAGGTAGGTGGTTAAATAGTTCCTGCTTGGCCCTGCTCATGTTTATCTTTATTTTAAATATTTTTATTTAATCTCATCTTTTTATTTGCCAGCTGCGAGCGTCCTGTTGCTCTTTGCTTTATTTCATTCATTCAGCCCATTAACAGCCGCAGACATTCCCAACTGTCTGCCCTGCTGGGGATGTTGCTGTATATATATTCACCAAAGCCTTCGCCTGTCTTCATGTCTCTTCCCTCATCTTGTGCCGGAGGAGCTTGTGTTATTTCTTTTTTTCCAAACGTGACAGTGCTGAAGGGCTGCGCATGACAGCCACGAGATGACACTAATGACTAAAGTCGACATGAATGCATCACCAGCACAATCCACACCTAATCCACCCTCATCTTCTGTCTGTCTGCTGGTGTCAGTCAGCGCTCACTCATCGACTGACACCATCTGCTGCCACACTTCATCTTACCCTCATCTTCATGCACAGGGCTCGATTTCAGTACATTGTTTTTACATGAAGGGTCTTGGATCTTTCTTGCCTCACTCAATTTTATAAGCCTTTTCAAACGAAGGTGTTGCAAACTTTGGGTCAAAGCTGGAATCAGATTATTTAAGATGCCAGTCTTTTTTTTTTTTTTTTTTTTTTTCTCTCCAGAGAGGGTTCAACTAACAATATTTTTTCAGTTACTTGATTTTTTCCTATTGATTTTAATTTATTATTATATTGGACTTTTTCTTTTAATTATATAAACTAAATCGACCCCTGACTTTTAATTATTATTATTTTCCATCCGCTCTTTCATTGTGTTAACTTTATTAACCTCTGGGTGAGTTTTCATGGTTTGTTGCATGAATTGGTTCAGATTCTGGTTGTTTTTTTGGATTTGCACGAAGGGTGCATGGTGGTGTTTAAGGGCTATGGTTCTTTATTTCTGACTTTTATTCCTTTTTTTTTCGTCTTTGTCTGCCTTTGCATGGTCTGAAACATAAACAAATTATTTTCTTCAAATCACTGAAGATATTTTTGATCTTGTTTGCTAGTTTGTGTTGTTTTTGTTGATTCTGTGGGGCAACCCCACCCTGATTAAAATTTGTTCTGTTTTCTCCTTTTTGATTTGCCCGGTTGCTGACCCTTCCCTCCCACTTTACTTAATTGTGTCTTGTGGTAAGTGCATTAGTTTAAGGGTATTGACAGTATTGCGTTGGAATATTGTTAAATATTTTGAAAACCTACCAAGCCATCACATTTGAATATCCTGCAAAGGAAATGTTGTTGCTGTCATCTTAGACTTCAACATACACACACCTATGCTATTTAAAAAACATGGTGGTCATGCTTTGGTCTTCTTTTCCTTTGAGCTTCTTGACTCTTGCTTCTTTTTTTTGTTGTTTGTCAGGATAGCATTTTCTTAATCTTTTCTAAAGATAACATAAAATGTAGGGCTTTGACTCAGCAATCTCTCCTGCTGCTTTGGTTCATGAAGTGTCAGCTTTGATGCTGAATACAATGGTTTATCATGTGGATAATAGCGCCTTTTTGCTGTATGTTTTTCCCTACTTGTTGCTTTGTACTTGAACTCTGTCCAATGATAAAAAGTTGAATGAGACCATTTCTGGAGGCTGTTGTGCTTCTGTGGCTAGTTTCCTGTAGAGATTCACTGAACAGAGATATCAGGCTGATCTCCAATCTCCTTTTAAAAATAAAAAACCTCTGACCAGCTGATACTTACTTTAGCTAATTCTGATTTCTCTAAGAATTACTATATTCAGTCATTTTTGAAATTTATTCACTTTCATCACCAAACCTGGCAATTTAAAAAATTTAACAGTGGTGCTTATGTTTGTATGCACGAGTGTTTGCTCTCAAATGACTTTAAACCCAGTAAAAGAGTTTACTAATTTGACTGTAAACAGTCTGTAATTTCTCTAGAAAATCCAGATTGTTTCTCAAAGTGTTAGCTTTCCAAAATGCCGTCAGTATTTCCAAATCCAGAATGTTCCATATCAGAGGTTGAAAGTGCAAAAAAATAAAACAGATGAACTTTCCTGTTGTATGTTGAGCCTTCCTGTTATCTGCTGAAAGTCTTGCGCTCTCTCTCTCTCTGAATGAACCACTTAGTTTTCTTGCTGTTATAGAAAATACACTTTCTTTTTGAATAGTTTCTTACATCTCTGTTTTTGCTCTGAATTAGTCTTTAAATGCTATACTGATATTGACAAAAGGTAACTTTGTCTTTACTCAGTTGCATCTTCCACACTGTGGTGTGCTGTTATCGTTGTCTTTCTTCAATCTCTAACCCGCCAGTAACGGTTCCAAACAAAAATGATCACTCCCCGGCCTATTTCTTAGTGCATCTATTGTTTACTTACAAATCTCTAAACACCACAACTTATATTGCCCATGTTACTTGAACTTGAGATCATTTTTAATTTCGATATGCTTGGTCAACACATTTTAGGACGCAGATAATGAATGTTTGACTTTTCATTTTTTTACTTCAAATTGCTCACTTTTCTTATTCTGGGCAAGTTTTACTGCCCATATTTTTATTGCAGATTCTTTAGAGAACCTGTCAGAGGATTTATTTTAAACTCATAAATTCATTGACAGTGCTCCACATACTGTATCATTTGAGATGTTGTTATTCAAAAATAGTGAATGTCCTGGAGTGATTCCCTCGCCTGGAGGGGTTGCCCTCGCCCTTGGCCTCTGGAAAGGGCTTCCTGTTTCTAATGTACCTAATGTCTTAGTCTTATCTTTTTGAAAGGACTGTTTGGTTAAAAAAAAAAAAACAAAAAACAAAAAAAAAAAAAAAAAAAAAAAAAAAAAAAAAAAAAAGGCACCTTTTCAGCCACAACAGAAAATACTACTAACCTTTGAGAAATTAGTGTTTTTCTCTGTATCTGATATTCATCATGCCTCACATTTACATCTAGAGCTTTAATTTATTTACATTTTTCCAATTCGAAGACCTTCCTATAACGGGTGTTTTTATCTGCTCACAGGATGGGAAGAGGATGTTTGGAACGTACTTCAGAGTGGGATTTTATGGTTCAAAGTTTGGTGACTTGGATGAGCAGGAGTTTGTGTACAAGGAGCCGGCCATCACAAAGCTGGCTGAAATCTCTCACAGACTCGAGGTAGACACTTCTTCAGCTCCTGAACTTTTGAAATAAAATATAACAACCAATGTAAGAAGTTTGCACCTAGCATTATGTTGCTTCAGAAGTGTAAAGGCCCTGCCCTCTTTTCTGTTAGAGCTTCTATGGGGAGCGATTTGGGGAGGACCAGGTAGAAGTCATTAAGGACTCCAATCCTGTAGATAAGTGCAAACTTGACTCCAACAAGGTTGGTGCTCATTAAAGCCTTATTACCATGTTGAATTTAGCAGCAGTAGACCCACATCATCATACGACGATATTTTGTTCATTTGCGCAGGCCTTTATCCAGATCACATACGTGGAGCCGTACTTTGATACCTACGAGATGAAGGACCGCATCACCTACTTCGATAAGAACTACAACTTGAGACGCTTCGTGTACTGCACTCCTTTCACCTTAGATGGCCGTGCCCACGGGGACCTGCACGAGCAATTTAAACGCAAGACCATCCTCACCACGTCGCATGCCTTTCCTTACATCAAGACGAGGATCAATATCATCCACAAGGAAGAGGTAGGTGATGAATTCACAAGCGGTAAACAGGAAAAGTTGTGTAGAATACATACCTGTCCAAGATGGTTGAAGTATATTTTGTAAATGAAAACTAATCTTGTACATTAATAGAGCCAAACAACATTCAGTTCTGGTCAGAAGTTTTATGAGTAGTCATCTTGGGCATGAATGCCAGGTAAATTTTATTCTTTTAACAAGGCAGTTTATACTGTTTTGATTTTTCGAAGTTATCAACAAGCTTCTGGCACAATCCTACAACCACAACATTTTTAGAGCTCACCTGCATTGGTTGGTTTCCTGGCGCTGACCCAACTTTAGGGCCAAGAAAGAATCCCCTGCTCCAAATTCGACACAAGTTCAACTGACGAATGTCTTCTGAGGATTGAACAAACATTGAACTATTTGACCACAATGAAAACAAATATTGTTTGGAGGAGTTACTGTGAATCTGTGAAGTTTATTTGTATCGCCTGTTACGTTCTGTTGTGGAAATACTATGCAGATAATTCCTTAAAACACTTCATGCCAAACACTTAGTCGCAATTACAGATTAGAAAATACTATTTAGTATATTATATCATTACAGTAAGTAAAATCTCCCAACTGTTTTCTATTTTCAGATTATATCCACACCCATAGAGGTGGCGATAGAGGATATGCAGAAGAAGACACAGGAGTTAGCCTTTGCCACCCACCAGGACCCTGCTGACGCCAAAATGCTGCAGATGGTCCTGCAGGGGTCTGTGGGCACGACTGTAAACCAGGTTAGACATAAGGAAAAAACACAGCACTCTTTAAATTTATTTTTATTGATGTTCATGTCGAAAGTGGAAATTGTTGATTTGATTTATGTAAATACATTTTTAGGGTCCTTTGGAAGTGGCTCAGGTGTTCCTGTCAGAAATCCCAAGTGACCCAAAACTGTATCGACACCACAACAAGCTCCGTCTGTGCTTCAAGGACTTCACAAAGAGGTACATTATGTTTCAAAACTCTGTTTGTGTTACCCAAATATGTTCAATATTCATAGGATGCTTTTCAAACACGAGGCACATGGTTATTTCAGTTTAACTCACCAACATTTGTCCTGCAAAAGGTGTGAAGACGCCCTCCGGAAAAACAAGAGCCTGATCGGTCCGGACCAGAAGGAATACCAGAGGGAGCTAGAGAGGAACTACCACAGACTGAAGGAGGCGCTGCAGCCCCTCATCAACAGGAAGATCCCCCAGCTTTATAAGCCTGTCCTGCAGGTCAACTCGCACAGGTGAGAGAAGACATGTTGCCTGTCTGCGCTCACTTCTTTGTTTTGGGTGTTATTTAAAGAGTGTTTTGTTTTTGTAATAATCATGCAGCAAACGGACAGCTTGATAAGGTAGTTCTGAAACTACATTTTGTGTTTTGTGTTGTCATTTAGAGATATTATTTTATAGTTTTTTCGAAAAACAAAAAGAGTTTGCAGCATCTTTAAAAACCTGAGGCTAAAATGGAATAGTAATGCTGCACACAAACAACAGCAAAATATAAATTAAAAATGTTATGTGTTTGGTTGCAAAAAAAAGGTCACAATTGCTAGCGCTGCTGCCATTTGACATAAGTGCCTTAAAAAGAAAAGCAAATGTGTCACCATTTGAATAAAGAAGATTTTAACAGCTGATTCATGAAGCGCCTTACCAAAAGTATTCATATCCCTTGAACTTTTCCACACTTTGTCATGTTACATCCATATACTTCAATATATTTTGTCGGGATTTAATGTTATTGACTAACACACAGTAGTGAAAAACTGTGAAGTGAAAGGAAAATGATATATATAGTTTCTGAAAAGTGTAGTGTGCATTTTGTATTTACCCTCCTTTACTCTGATATCCTAAATAAAATTCCTTTCAATCAGTTGCCTTAAGAAGTTGCCTAATCAGCAGAGTCCAACTCTGTGTAATTCATGATCTGTATAAATCCTGCTATGAGCATGTGTGTGTGTGCTTGTGTTTGTAAGTAAGTCCGTGAAACACTGTCCCCAATGCCCTCCTAGCCATTGTCCTTTATAGTTGATGGAGCGCATATCAGCTGGCCTTGGTAGAGTTCTGAGTCAGCTTCACAGATGTCATGGGTAAGGGAGGGACAGAGGGAGCAGAGCGTCTTGTTCACATAACATCCAGGAGAAATTGAGATAGCCAGCCTTCCAAGGCTGACACAGGGAAGCCACATTGAGATAACAATTGTTTTGGGTCAGGCCGACTCTGTTAATTTTACATCTGCCTTAGAGTCTCTCTGGCACATCACAGTGGTGAGTCCAAACAGTCAAATTTGTGGTTAATCCTCCAAGCTGAGCTTGCAACTTATCCAAGGTCTATCCCCTTTCACACGAGTCCAGGAAATGCAACCAGCCTACGATCCTGTACAAGGATCGCATCCAGTTTCCGATTCTGCTCACGCAACATCTCAGTCTGAGTGATTGCTCGGCAAAAGCCCTGCTCATAGGCGGTCAGCTTTGTTTCTTTCCTCAAAAACAGATGAATCAGAGAAGAGTTTATCATTCTACGTAGCTTATCTTTCTACATAATTCATATTCTCCAATTAGAGCACACCATCAAGCAAACAGCCCTCCTCTTCCCTCCTCCCCCCAGCTGATACACTGGCTAATTTAAGGGCTAAATTGTGCGAGCATGTCTGACTACTCCACTTGAGAAGAGGATGACTACTGAAAAGTGGAGCTGTTATGTCTGAGGCTGGAAGTTTCCACTTACTCCCAAAGGATGAGAGAATCAGAGAAGAGTGGCTGAAGTTCATTTATGGGGAAGTACCACACAATTATAACCCCAATTTGAGACAATGTTCAGCGCATTTTACTGAAGAGTTTCCTAAATATGGTTGTAGCCAATCAGAGTGAAGTCAACCAGGTAGAGCCACATGTCATTACCGTATCCAACCCTTTTACAGAGGAGGGAAGTCTGGCCTGCCAAAACAACCCCCTACAAGAAGGTGACGTTTTTTTTTGTTTTTTTTAATGAAATTCTTTGGAGAATTGACATATATGCAGTAATATCAACTACATGAAATAGTTTATACAGTGATGCAAGAGCTATCAAAAAGATTTCGATTACCATGTGTTACTTCACTTCCAATTCACAGTTATGCAATAGTTCGTGCTGGTCTATCACATAAAATCCAAATGAAATATATTTAAGTTTGTGATTTAACTTGAACAAAAGGTGGAAAAGTTCAAGGGTTATTAATACTTTTGCAAGTCACTGACGGTTACCCAACCTTTCATATCAAGCCTTAAAGAAAACATCCAGCCACTGTGCATCAGTAATTGAAAGGAGCTGGTAATCCAGAAAAAGAACAGATAATTCACTAAATTACTTTTACTTTTTTTTTTTTTTAATTTTGCAGAGATTCCTTCAGCAGACTGAGTCTTCGCAAGCTTGACATTTGAAGATGGAGAGAAAGCACTGTCACTGACACACGGACGACAGAAATTGCAATATTAATTTATTTGGAAGTGTAAATAGGAGTGTCTGTTACAAGCTGGCGTTTTGAAAAGCGTGTCACAAAGGTTAAGAGCTGCAGCTCGGTACGTCATTCCAGTGTCTTAATTTGTTTCTGGACAAACGGTCACAGAGTCAGCAAAGTGAACAAGGAGATCTTAAGGATCAAGAGTTACCGTGGTGTTCAGTGCTTCACTTGCTGTTTGTTGTTATAGGGATGTTTTTCCCTCAGCTACCTTAAAAAACCCACACATTTAAACACTTGATACCAACAGAAACTCCAAGCTGTAAACCAGTGCATACGAAGAGTGCTCCGAGCCCCGGATAAGTGCCAAACCCCCCCCCATCCCCTTTTTACAGCCATTTTTACAAGCGTCCACAGAAAAAGGTACCACTTTAAAAGTCAAGGTGTTTATTTAATTCTGTACGATGTGTCAAAAAAAATAATGTATTCGATTTCATTTGTGCACTTTTTTATTATAGTGTAGCAATGCATTTATGACTTGAAAGTTTATGTATTGGAAGGAGGGGAGGAAGAAAAAACTGAAAACATGGAAAAAGTTGTACCAGTATTTATCATGATGCTTTATTATTTGATGTTGAAGCAACAACATTTTAAAATTAGGTACTTAAAAACATCCTTGTATAATTTTATGTAGTTTTGTTTTACTTTAAATATTTTACTAAATAAATATTTTAATGTTCAGATGGTGTGTGATTTATCTTTTTTCCTCTGTTAATATACAGGCTCACGTTAATGAAGTGGAATAGCATTGAAAATATAATTTGAAAACTGAGACATTCATTATACACAGTGATGCACGTTAAGCACTTATTCCTGTTCTTTTTAATCACAGCTTACAGCGAGTGAAAATACAAATATTAGATAAGAGTTTTACAAAAATGGCAGTAATTGGTCTGGCCTACAACTTTTACGGGAATCACTAAAACTTTCATTTAAAAAAAAAAAAAAAAAAGATATTTGGTTCAGTAGTGACCAGTTTTTCTTTCCACTTAATTTTCCATTACTGTGCTGGGTGTTTGATGGACAATTGTTAAGTCAGCAGTCTTCCCCCTGGTTTTTTTTTTTTTTTTTAGGCCATGACATTTGTGATAAAAATGGCTTTGTGTAATATTCAGATTTCCTGAGAAACTAAATTAGTTTAATTTTTAAAATGACCAGAAATAAACCCTTAAAATATCATTGTGCAAAATGAGCCTATTTCACTTTTATATACTGATATAAATCAACTTTTCCCTGATATTCTTGAGTATGTATGATTTAAGCCACCTTATACAAGAGAAAACACCAGCAAAGTGAAACTGAGGGTAAAAACTTTATTGCTCGTCTGTTTCCAACCCAAAGGTAATTACAGCTGGTATGGACTACAGTTTGACACTTATCAGGGCTGCCTTTATTTTAAGAAAATCATTAAGCAAAATACAAAGTATACATCACGATATAAGCATTTAATTTTGTAATGGACGGATAAAAATGAATACAGCCAATTAACGAAAGGATGTTTAAAAATCGCTGAATTATTTGATAATTACGGGTTTTCCCAGGGTTGAGGGAAATGCGTTTGAATTTGGTCAAATATACTTGAAAATAGAAGCGCCAAGTCTCCCATAAGGTAAAAACAAGAAAACTTGTGCAAGCGGGGTGGCCTCAAATCTTTTCAAGTCACGACCAAGGTGCAGTGAGGTAGGTTGAGTGGACACAAATCTTCAATTTCTGGGTTATAAAATAAGCGTCTGGTTTCTCATTCCCAGGACTGAAGAAAAAAAGTCAGTCTGGTCTGGGAGTTCTTGCAGCTTGTTAAACATTTTCTGAGAACTTTTTTTTTTTCTTGTAGAGTTTGCAAAACAAAACAGATTGGTGGAGTTTTTGAAGAAATTTCGAAAGAAACTATTTTGGCCGTGGATATTAGTCTTATGAGTGCTACAGCGAGAGGGGACCTATGAAGACTTGCCAGGAGTTTTTGTGAAGTATCAGATGTCCTCTCCAAAAAGAGCTCGAATTTTTGTCTTACAAAGTATGTGGAGGCTTTGAAAAAGCAAAAGGCTGGATGTGGGCAGCTTTTACTGCTTTCTTCCCCTCGGTATACTACTGAAATCTATTATAGCCATAAGTGATATGATTTTAAATCAAGAGTTGCACTTTTAAAGTCTGGACATCTACTGTAACTTTAACCATATAAAATGTGATATAAAAACCTGGTTTTCTAAATAGACTGCACACTAATTTTTTTGTATTCCTAACAGCAAATGTGTTTAAACAGATCCAACAGAATTTCACTCATTAAAGTCCCAAGCAACATAAAAAAAAACAGCATACAAATGGGGGATTTTTTTTGGAGAAAAAATAAGGGCACAGTTTGAGAAAATATTGCAATTAAAAAAAAAAAATTTCTCCCAAATGCTGTCACGTGGAGAACCCCCCCACCCCAAAAAAAAAAAAAAAAAAAAAATCAACTCTTTTGCCTCCGATCTAAATGAAAGTTGCGCTGAAAAGTGCTTTTCCCACTTTAACAATAACCCTAACAGACAGAAACAACCAAAGAAGAAAGGCAGTATGAAAGCCAGTGTCAAAAATACACCACGACATACAACTGAGACTGTACAAAAAAGGCTTAAACATCCCTGATGTGTACAAAACAAAAAAAGAATCAGACTTTACACTCGGCTGGTTTTTAGAAAGTGAGCCCCTGCTTTAGAGAAGCGTGAACTGGCCTTGAGTCCTAAAGGAGGAGACGGCTGCAGGCGGAAACAAACTTTAGATAATGTGTTAAAATGGCAATGAATGTTTTTTGGCACCAACAGTTACAGATACGTTTGTGTTGACATTTATCTGTCGTGTTTTAGTGTCCGGGCTCAGGCATCCTTTTGTAGAACAGCAGGTACGGCGTGGATGAGGAGCACGTCTCAGGGGAGCAAGTTCGCAGAAAGTCCTCCTCCTCAAACAAACGCACCTCAGAGTCATCGAACAGCAGCCATTTGCCCTCATACTCCAGAAGGCTGCTTAAAGCCTGCTGCTCTGTTGCCTCCATCCCTCCAGAGGGAGCCACCGCTGCATCCTCCGGCTCCTTCTTGAGTCCGCCCGTGTTCTGGCTCGAGCTGCTTAACACCTTCCTCCGTTTGGATCCCTCTGCTGCTCCACGACTGGTTGCTTTGCCTCCGCTTCCCAGCTCACAATTGGACAAACTCCTCTGTCCTCCCAGGAGTCCAACACCACCCTCTGAAAGCTTTTTGCTCCCTGATTTAGCGCTAGCCACACCCGCTCGCCGCTGCCCCCTTGTGCCCAGGCTGACCGACACCTCGCTGTCATCGAGAGTCGTACTTTCGTCTTTCTGTGCTCCCTCTTTATTTTCCTTCACATCCTCCTCAGCATCACTCTCTTTCTTGTCCTGCAGCCAGACCTTGGCGTTGTTCAGATCGGACATGCGGACGTAGGTGGTGTAGTGGCCGCTGCTGATGGTGACGCCGCTGTGCATGACCACAGCGAACAGTTCATACTGCTGCCCCGTAGCAGCAGAGGGCTTGGTGCACCACTCTTTTAGAGACAGGGTCAGGGGCGTCTGTAAGGGGGTGTTCACTTTAGAGAGGCCTGCATATGGGTCCAGCCTGCAAGGAAAACCAAATTAAGCGCCGCACCTAGAGGGTAACTGCTTTTGTTTCAAAAAACGAACCCGTTTGTGAACTCACTCCAAGCTGCTGGCAGAGAAGCGCTTCAGATGAATGGTGATGACTTCGGGAGTTTTGTCAAACAGCAGACTTCGTTCAGCCTCTGTGTAGTGATGGCAGGTTTCACAGTAGTATTTATCTTCCCCAACGATGCGCTCCACGGAGGCAAACTGAGAAATGGCCCACGTCAGAGTCTTCATCTCAGGCTTAGGGTCTGGAGAGACTGGAAACATAAACAATATTACTTGTTTCTAATTTTTTTTTTTTTTTTTTTTATTTCGCTAACAAGGTACCGTCTTAACAGTTTGAATAATTCCCCCTGCATAACCCAGATTCCAGTTCTCGAGGTAATGGAAGAGTCACTTCTGGAAAATGCTATTTTGAGGAACGCAAAAAGCTAAACTCAGAAATGGTGACCCACGCAAACGGGGCACAGAGAGACGACCTGGCAACAAATACAAGCAGTGAGGAAAACCGACTGACGAGGGAGGCCTACACCGCTGTGAGAAGATACTCGCCCCATCACAGATTTCTTCTGTTTTTGCTTTTCTGTCACTTGAATGTTTTAGATTAAACAACTTAGACAAACATAACCGTAATTTAATGATTTTAAATGCAATCGTATCAAATTGGCCCTGGAAATGAGTCAATTCAGAAACGAACTATTAACCGAGTTAGATTTCACTCAGGCCTAACGTCACCTAAGCAGAAACTGTCTATGGACCAGCGAGCTTTATTGCTTTGTTATTAAAACAAACTTTGCTCGTTTTTTGGTAAATTGGTGCCAACGGTGCTGCAGTTGCAGGAACATAGAAGCTCAACACCAAAACGCCGACAGTCACAACTTCAATGGAGATGGTTAAAATCAGAAAAATAAAAACAGAAAAAGTGGAATTTGGAAAATCCGATTCAAAGAAACTCAACAACAGAAAAGACACAAAGTTACTGATGTTCCGTCTGAGCTGCACCTTACATAAAACCGCAGTTGTTGCAAGATCAATGTGTGAAAGCATCACAACCGCAAAGGACTCTTAAATGAATATTTGTTCAGATACTATATATTTCCAGAGTCATGCAAGCAAACCAGCTGCCAATGCATCTCGTCTGTTGCCTGGACTGTCGCTGCCCACCATGGATGTACGTAACCAGCAGCTGAGATGCTCCAGCTCATAAACAGAGGCTGGCACATTGTGACGAGGTGGAAGAAAACTTGGTTAATCATTAGTGCTATACATCGCCATGGCAACATGCACCTATATTTGCCCAATTTTGTGTTGAACTGTTATTGTTCGGTCCTACTTCCCAGGATCAAAATTGCTCCAAGAGCGCATCGACGACTTCTGACCAAGAAGTACGTAAAGGGTCGTCTTACATTTGCCACAAAACCATCTCTGAAGGAGACTGTCCAGCCTGATTAAAATCAGAGACCCAAACCTCGTTCTTCTCTTCTGGCAGCCGGTTGTTGGTTCAGAGCACGCAGAGGTCTGCAGATCGCATTCGAAAGACTTTTTTTCAGATCCTGTGTTGTCTGTAAACTGCCTCACCTTCAGAGAGGTCCTCCGGGCTGCTGGGCTGGTCATCGAGCACCGGCACGCTGATGTCCTGGAAGTCCTCTCTCCGCTCTGTGAAGCTCTCGCACTCCAGACAGCGAGTCCTCAGCACCAGCCGGCCCTGGAACAACTTCTCCATCAAGCCCAGCACGTCTGCAGCAGACAGAAAAGCTTGGTGACAGGATCAGAACTCGACTAAACATGCTTAATTCAAGGCAGAAGTTGAATCTTTTTTTTTTTTTTTTTTAACCTCGAGAGTTATCAGTTTCTGGCAAAAAAAGACATTAACTTTCAGGTCCTCAGACTTCTTACATTCTCCCATATCACCACCTCCACATTCATTGCTCCTCTCATACCTTTGTGTTTCTCCGTTTTGCCGTCAGGTGACTGCTGAGGTGCAGACTGTTGGCCAGGTTTATGTTTTGGCTCCTCCGACGGTCCGTTCTCCTGCTCTGATTTGAGTTGATGTTTCAGAGTTATGGAGCTGATCTTCCCGACGCTGCAGAACTTTGAGAAAATGCTCGGCTGCTTCCCCGATGATCTCAGCCAACCTAGGGTACCTCTCTTCTTCCTTTTCCCACCTGTCTCTTTAGGAGATGCTTTTTCGTCTTTCCCTTCTTCAGTAGTCAGAGTCTTCTTCATCTCCTCCTCCTGTCCGTCTTTACTCTGAGCGCTGTCCACGGTGATGTCACTGGAGGACTTTCTCTTGGAGCGAGTAAAGGGTTTGTTTCTACAGGTGTTTTCCTCTGGAGACTCAGACTTCTTAGACTTTGTTTTCTTCTTTGCATTTCCCACCTCAGTGTCGCTCTTCCTCTTTCCGCTGACTTGTCCGTCCTCGTCCGCGGAAGCTTTGGATTCCGTCCCGGAGCAACTGGAATCAGAGGAAACGCAGTTCTCTGTTTTAATATCTCCGTCACCCTCCTTCCTTTCCAGCTCCTGCTCCTTTCTGATGGTGTCACAGGCCTCCTGAATGTATCCCAGGATGCATTGCAGAACCTCCTGAGCATCATGCTGGAGATAGCCTTCATACATAGGGTTCAGCTGCCTGCAATGAAAATAATAATAATAATAATAATAATAATAATAATCAGAGCAGACACCTTAATCACAGAAAGTAAATATTCAGCATTTTCACTCTAAACACATTTAAATATCAAAATAGGTTTGGATTTAATCATTTAGATCAACAATAAGATCAGGCTACCCCATGTTTAAACTTAGATTTTGGTGCAAATACTTTAATCATTGCATTTTTACTCAGGTTAGCCTTTAAATAGGAGCAGCAGGTAAAAGTACCTGATGGTGTGAAGTATTTTACGAGGCGGTGTGGCCAGCTCTCCTTCACTGAAGCCTTCAGGGTTGAGCAGGTAGCTGGACTGCAGCTGCTCCACTGAAGCCATCAGACTGTTGAAGCTCCCGAGGAGCTCGATGTGAGCTGGCAGAGTCTCGGACACACATTCCGACTGCTGACTTTGAGGCTGAAAAAATAAAACCCAAGAGCTTTGTTGAGTAAAACCCTTAATTCTAACACATCACAGTTGTATTTCTTTATTTGGGCTGAAACTGTGCTTATATATTCAAATCAAGACGAATGGTTTTACATCCTAAAGACAATTCTTCAAACAATTTGCTTTGAACTAACCTCTTTATTTATGTCAGTTTCATCCTTTGCTCTTTCTTGTCTTTTGGAAAGGTTGTACAGCTTCTTAACACCTTCTCTGAACCCAGGACAGTAATACAGAACCTGCAGGTGGAAGACACAATACGTTACATTTTAGCTACATTTGAATCCAAACGTTTCTAAAACCCAGTAGCCAATGAACGAAAACCAGCCAGCCAGACAGCTGCCTGCCTCTCTGAAGCCAGGCTTTGTTTTGCCAGCAGGCTCCACATGTTGCTGCAACTCTGGTCTTGAAGTCCAGGATTTCTTCTTCATTTGAAGTTTTGAGTTGTAACAAGTCCTCCCAGAACGGCTAATATGTGGGTGTTGTGTTGGGTAATAGGCCAAATGCAAAACGCTCTCGGTAGGAGATTATCCCCCTAATGTCTCCCATGAAGTCATAATTGCCTCCATCATGAAAAACACAACACCAAAAACAGGAGTGCCTCCTACAGAAACTGTGCTGGGTGTCTTTATTATATCTTTGTGTTAATAATGTTTCTCATATGTCGCTTCAAGGAAGTTTTGGCACTGAAATGCCTCTACGACAGTGACCCTTCAGCTAGTACCGCTGCAGACTGGAGCCAGGAGCTTGTACACACACATCAATTTAAGAGTTTAAGATTAAAAAGCCTAAAAAAAATGTCCAAAAAGCTAACCTCCAAATATTGCTCTTGAAGGATTATTACAGTCAACATAAATGACTTCATTCCCTAGCCTGTTCCATATCCAGGATGAACTGTGGTACTCCTCTGTTTGAAACAGATAGAGAAGGAATGGAAAGGCGACAGATTAGCTATGCAGGATACAGCGAGCTCACTGAAGGCTTCTGCTCCAGACAACAGCACTTCGAAAGCACGACACATGGAGAAGATCTTTCAATTATAGCAAAAAGGGAAATGAAATAAAACAGCTTTTTATGGGCCAATCAACACTTATCAAAACATGAATAGTGAAATTCAGCTCATACTTGTGTTTATAAATCACAAAAATCTCAAATGGAATAAAAGTTTCTCTGTGTTTTCCTGTGCATTCAACATCATTTCACTGCAGACGGGGCAAAATGCTTCATCTTTTGTTCTCTTCAGATGAGACATCTCACCTATTGTAAGTAACAGGTGAAATATGACACTACAGCAACAGGCCTGCTGTGTGAACAGGTGCTACAGAAGAGATCGCACACACATCCCGCTGGGTGATAAAACCTCCACTGCTTGTTGTCTCTTCACTCCCAAACACTGCCTCTACAGATAAGCCACCATGGAGCAATCCAAGCACATAGTGCATCATCCAGGAGGACAACACACTGCAAAGCAGCCGCTTATCTCCAGCCTTAAGCTGTTCTTTCTGAAAACACCGTTTGGTCTTCGGTTCTAAAACGCCCTTTTTTTTTAAGTGAATGGAAGGCAATTTCATCTCTCTGCTTCTTGATACGTTGTTTTGTGCTTCCATCTGCAGAACAGCCTTGCAGATTAGAGACCAACAGGTATTTGCCAGAATCCCAGTACAAATTTAAAAGCTGGTAAAGCAAAACAAACTTTCAGGACAGATTCAGCAACAATATCTGACCTACAAGATATAAAATCAAAATCTGAAGTAGATTTTCTGATTTACACAACTTTAACTGGGAAGTTTTAGGATAGAAATTCCACAGTGGACTAAATCACCCACCTGCAAGATGCTATTTAAGTAGCAGGTGTTGCCAAGGTTGTTGAGACCCACAAAAGGCACCAAGACCTCTTTCCTCTCACATAGGATTGGGGGGCCAGGTGAAGCTGGACAGGGGGCGGGGCCATAGACCACCTGATCACAGCTGAAGAACAGGAGAAAAACAACACAGGAAACTGATTGTTTAATTCTAACAGCCAGTCTTTAAATTATTCTAGCTTAGTATTTTTATATGGAATGAGAACATCAACTGTATATATATTGTAAAAATATTATGTTAGCCAAAATTTTTCCTTCAGTGTTCAAGTATCGCTGGACCAAAAGTGTCCATGGAATTATCGGTCCATGGACACTTTTGGTCCATGGACCGATAATTCAACAAATGTGTAAAACGGACGCATCGTGGGCGCCTAACTCTGGAGGTTTTGCAGGCACATCCCAGTGAGAGGAGACCCTGCGGAAAACCCAGAATAAGCCGCAGGTAAAAGCCTTATGATTCTCCAGGATGAGCTGGAGTGTGGCTGGGGAGAGGGACGCCTGGACCCGTTGCCCCGACAACCCGATCTTGGATAAGCAAAAAAGAAAAAGAAACAATGGATGGATGTTTGAACTGTCTTTTACTAACAAACAGAATACATTTACAGTCACTAACTGTAAATAGCTTGTATTTTTAACGTTCAGAGACATGCACATCTTGTGCAATTTTAATGAATCATCTCAGTTGCACATTCCTCTGGACTGGAGTATTTTTTTTTTTTTTTTTTTTTTTTTCAATTACACAGTATTCATGCTGAAATGTTGCTTTAATGTACAGTATATTTTTTAATTCTTTATTCTGTTTTTATATTTTTCGTGTGAGTCTGTTTTCTGTTAATGCCTGCCACTGTGCTGCACAGTAATTTCCCCATCGTCCGACAGTAAAAGGATATTTTGATTCTATTCTATTTTATAACCAAATTAAACAGTAATATGGGTTAATGAAGGGTTCCTACACATTTTCCATTTCTACATTCCAAATGACTTCAGACTCAAATTTCAATTTATCTTCCCAATAAAATTCACAACATATAAGGACAAAACATTTACCTAGTTGTGTATTATGTTTATGTTTCACAAATAATGCAAATGTTTTAACTGGACCGAGATGTTACAGCTCACTAGGAGAGGTTGGGACACTGTGTGATGGCAAAGAAAATATCAGAAAAATGTGGATGATGCATAATCAATATTATCATCTCAACTTTGGTAAGAGAATCACAGGTAGATATTTTGTTTATATTGTGCATTCAGACTGGAAAGATAATTACATGTTCGTACTTTATCCAGAGTTGAAAACCTATTTTGCTATATATTCGGAGAGTGTACAAAAAATCTGCAATGAGAAAAAGTTACTGTGAAAATTGATACAAATTATTGGAAGAATCTAAACATAAACGGCAGAAAAGTTATTTGAAACCCCGCTTAGCAGATCCGGAAGGATGATGACGGTCATTAACCTCTTATCATCATGCTGGAATGTGATTTAATATAGAAATGAGCAAATACGGTGGGCATTAAAGAGCATATGACTGCTGGTTTTTTGTAGTTGTCGAATTTATCTACATACAGAAAACAAATGGAAAAACTGAGGGAAACCAAACATCTTGTTTTTTTTTTTTTTTTTTTTTTTTTTTTTTTACTCCAAGCTGACACGTTACATTTAGATGCCTATTTTAAATTATTATTATTTTTTCACTTTTAGGGCTTAACTTACATTTTTGGTGCATTAAAAAATATTTCATTTCAATTCTTTATTATTTATATAAACTTTAAGGTTCATTTACCGAACTAAGATTGAGAAAACTTAGAACAGAATAAAGAATAAAAGTCTGGAAAATAAATATTTTTGATACTCAATTTTAAATAATTAAAAATTATAAATGAAAATGCTGGTTTTCCAGATGTTTCAGACCAAAGAACCCTATTTATGTGCCAAAAGTAAAAAATGCTAAAACTTCATGTTCTCTTAAATTGATACAATTCTTAAAAAACAACTAATGATTGTTCCACCCATGTGATTTATTATTCAAATTCTACTTGTTCAGCACTTTGGTCAACTTGTTCTCCTCCAAAATGGACATCTGTCAACTGTTTATAAAACATAAGAAGTTGATTTGTGAACCGCTGGCAAAATAAGTTAACATGTCAGATATCAGCCTCTGTATCTCAGCCTCAGTGATTACTTGAGTGTTGTCCAGAACGTGACAATATGGAACACTGTTGCAAAATGAAATAACCACCCAGTTATTTTTGTGTGAGTAATAAACGGAACATTGGCCTCACAAACCCACCTCGCCACATAATCCTCTTGTTCTGGTGTTTTGGACTCTTCTGCCTGAGGTTCGGAGAAATCCAGAGCTCGTTTCGTGTCCTTCTTCTGGAAGAACTTTAAAGAGAGTTTGTTCCTCTTCACAGGACTCCCTTGCCCTGTTCCAGCATTCTCGGCCAGCAGACCTGACATCTTCTTTCTCCTTAGTATCTTACTGAGACCAAACAGCGCAGCTCACTGGCGAAAAAGAGAATTACAGATAATTTCAGTCGGCGCCATCAGAGCTCGACATGAACGAACGTAACTACGCACTTAAGTTTGTGCTGTTATAATGTAATTTTGAGCCAAATTGTTCGAGTCGATCAATTCAGACGGTACTGGTTTCTAGTGTAGTATACAGTCACAAGTTCAGTTCGGTATTATATAACATATTACCAAGCTAACGCTAACTTAATGACGCCTGTATAACGACCCCTCCACAACAACCAGAGACGAACCCCTCTGTGTTTATTTTTTACATACTGGTAAAAACAAAGCAGTGCGCCTTTTAAAACTAATTTTAAACAATTTGAACACAGCACAGCACCAAAACTGGGTCGACATGGAGCAGTGTTGTGAAGCAGTGGGAGGAGTAAACAGGCAGCACGCTGCCTTCAACTGTTTAATTCAAAACAACGAACTATTTTAATTCGAACAGTGAGAGGACATGCCTAAATCTTACCTAAATGAGTCATTCCAGCGTCAGGTTTAATATGTATTCCCAAATATACAGTCATTTAAATCATTTACTCAGCTGTTTGACTATTCAGACGGTGCAAAGAGAAGTTGGCGCTTTTTCCTGCTCGAAGACACGTTGGCCGTTTCTCCGCCGGTGAAGAATCGACACTGTCTGAAAATATCAAATAACAGTTGCATTTCATAATAAAAGTAAACCATACAAGCACATAAATCTGATAAATATGCATAGTTGTTTGGATGATTAGATAACAGGAAAATGTACAGTCTAAAAAGCAGGCCTAACTAGCGATACCTAAATAGACGAAGTCCAGCCACCATGTGGACGCCATGTTTGTAGTGTTTCTGAAAGAGGAGCCAAGTTAAAAAGGAGAAAGATCGAGAGTTAAGGGTTCCCGTCAAAATAAAAGCTTACTATTTGATGTGATGGTGAGATATAAAATCTATCAACAAACGCTGACAAATTTGGTTCGGTTAACAATCCTATTTTGATAATTATAGTAGTTCTCTTACGGATAGCCAGCTGTTTTTGTATCCAAAAGACAGAAGCGCACATCTTTACTATGAATCTTGACATGTGATACAAAGAAATCCTGTTTGTGATTCACAACAAAAGTCTTCATTGGGAGCTGCGCAGTTTTGGAAAAATCATTACAAGGTTGCAATATTATTGTCTGATATTGTGATGAGACTGATTTTGGTTACTTCACACTACTTTCTTTCTTTCCTTTCCATCCTCACAATGTCAAGTGACCAGGATCCGACAGTGGGCATGAATTAAAATCTATTGAAGAGGCATTGAACACATTACTTCATTACTTGCAACTATAGTTTTAACATAAATCAACCTAACATTTACTCTTTTTCGATATATTCGATATGTATTTCGTTTTAAAAAGTCAGTATAGTATATACATACTGTATGGAATAATGTAAAATGTGAAGCTAGGGCTTTTATTTTGAAATCAAAAATCTGTTTTTCACCTGCAAACCTGACATTATCGTTGCTTCAGGAAGCTGTATGTTCCAAAGAAATCTAAAAAGAATACAATACATTATGTTTCCGAATAAGTTGTGATTATAAATTGTTTATTTATAAGTAAAGTTACATTACTTAATAAAAATCAGTCCCGTCCCTGGAAATGATTAACATCGGTTGTACACAGTTTTGATCAACAGGGGGCGACATTATCCAGGGAATGTGACAGCAAACTGTCCAGCAGCATCATTCCCATCTTCACTGGACCATCTCCTCATCTGACAGTCACCAGGCTACTCCTTCATGATTTTAACGGTAAGATACAGTTTGTTTATGCATTGCTTTCTGGGGCAAAACATAAATATACTCTGATCGCAGCACGGAGCAGTCTGTTTAATCTCATTTTACCTTAATAGCATCAGTTGGACTGTGATGTTAAACGGGCTACAGACTGTTGGTGCTGGCGTGTGTTTATACGATGAGGGGAGTATCGTAGCACCTGAATGTTGCACAAAAAAATGCGAAGCGACTGGTGCGTCGTTGCACGGTGGAATTCAAACTGCGGGGAATTTTTTTTTTCATACGGCGATACGCGAGCTGGACGTTCTGTTTCTGCTGCTGCTGCTGCTGCTGCAGAGTGGATGCTTGGTCAGCAGCAAACATTGCATCAATGGAGCTGAGCTTCTGTGCTCGAGCTTCAAGAAACCCCTTGGTTATCAGGTGTTGTTGCAGCAAGGATGCAGATACAGTAATGGACGGTAGTAGTTTCGCAGTCTAGTACTTCCTGTGGGACTGGCTGGTATTCCCAAAGGTATCATCAGTCTAATGCTCCAGAATGGGATGTCTCCTCAATCTTGGGCTTTGGAGTGACTCAATTTGGAAGAAAGTGTATCTGGAATTAAGTTATTTCAGTTAAAAGATTTTCGCACTCTGAACCAGTCATGAAATTTATAATAAACTTGATTAAACAAAATAAATTAGGAGAATGATTGACCAAGATATAACCTAACCTGAGCTGGTCCAGAGCTCCTACTTGGGGGTCTAAACAGAATTTTATTTGGAGAGACAACTCAGGTGAAAGAATGTGTTTAAAGGACATACAATAAACAAATCTGGACTTTATGGAAAACTGTCAAGAGTAAAGGCATTGTTGAAAGAAAGCCGTGCAAAGTCCTGTTTGAACTTTGTAGCAAGGCATTCAAGGGACATATAAAATTTGGGGAGAGGAACTGTTCAGATTAGACTAAAATGAAAAACGGTATTTCTTGCAGAAAACTAATACTGCACTTCAGCTTGAACAAGCTAGTGGTGGTAGCAGGATCATGCTGTGGGATGCTTTGTTTTAAAAGGGAAAAGGAGCTTGAACCGAGTTGGTTAAACGATGAATGGAGATATATGCAGGGTAACCATTCAAGAAAAGCTGTTATAGGATGCAAAAGACTTGATGTTTAGCTTTGAGCAGGACATCAACAGTAAAGTCAGAGCTACAAAAGAATAGTTTTGATGAAAGTATATTCATTTTATGTTAGAGAGCCCAGGTCAAAGTCCAGACCTAAATCTAAAAGAGAATCTGTGGGGTTCAGACACACTATATCCGACATGTCTGAGCTGGAGCCATTTTGTAAAGAAGAATGAGGAAAATATTAAGTCTGTTGATCTGCAAATCTGGTAGAGACATACCCCAAAAGACTTGCAACTGTAATGGCAGTGGAAAGAGCCTGTCCTGATTTCTGTTGTGGGTTAATTGTTAGAAAAGGTGGACTGTGTTGCTTCAGAAGCATTAACATGTTAATCTTTTTTTTTTTCCAGAATGAAGCAAATTTTTACATATTAGGGATCATTAGCTTCATTTTGCTCAATTACTAATGCAAGCAAAGAATGATCATTCTGGCAGTTTTGGGGACCCACTAGTGGTTGGGGATTTGGGAGTATTTAGGGGCGGGGGTGCTGGGGGATGCTCCTCAGTTTTGTTAAGCCTTAGCCTAGACCTGGTTTTGACAAACAGAACAGATGGGGCAGTAATTTTCCACATCCCTTTTCAGAGTCCAACCAAATCCTAACGTGGGGCTGCATAATAAAGAAGCATTATCGTGGTGCCTTTCTCTCATCGCATTCTAATATCAATGTTTTTTCAAGAAAAGGCAAATCCCACCACCCACGTCCTGAGATATAGAAAATGCAGCGAAATGTTTGGCTTTCCGAAAACAGTAGAAACAAGACTTTCAAACACATCATCAAATCACTTTGAGCTGTGAAATGTTAGATATATTCTTTGTATTTATAAAATAATTCTGTTGGTTCCCTTTCACCTGATGTAAATGCAGCAATGTCATATATTTTATTCATTTAACTTGAGTTAACGAGGACCTCTTTGCGTGCCCCGTGCAATGCTTCTGGGTTTTATTAAAGCAGGCTTTGCCCCAGGAGGTGTGGAGCTCTCACAGCACGGTCTGGGAGATGTAGTTGGTGTGAATAAAAAAAAAAAAAAAAATCTTCCCACTCTCATACTCCATCTCTGTCCAGAGATCACTGATGGGAAAACGAAAGCATGATGAGTGACAGGCAAAGGTGCACTCCAAGAATCTTTTATCTCTAAGCAAATCCTGTTGTTACAGCTGCACGCCGTTGTTATTTGCATCAGATGAGCTATTACTATACTGCAACACTTTTTAACAAACCTGAAATACATCGTTAGCATGTTTTCCCTCTTTCTGATTTGATTTAAAAAGCTCATTGCGAACATGACACAAAAACACAAACAAATGAAAGGATTCGTGTTTGAGAATTACATTCCCTCCTTTGACCTGCAGGGCATCCTTCAAGGTTGCGAACAGCTGGTTTAATCACATCATTGCAGTGATTTTATAAAAAAACACATCGCGAGCCCCGAATTCAACTCATTAGCAGCTGTTTAAGGCATGAAGACTCTTATCGCCGTTTACTTTTTTCCACTGAAAAAAAGTACCGGCGGACAAATCTCAGAGGCTGCACTCGGCTGAGGGAAAAGGCTTAATATGTCATTAAGCATAAGTTAACAAGCCGTCGCAGCCTCACCTGTGCATGTAGTTGAGCTTATAAATGTACACATCCCTGGAAAAATGCCAGATTTTTGTGAAATGATATTATGAGAGCAAAAATAAATAAATTCAAACCACTGTGCAGGTGGATGAGTTTAACTTTTGTAATCTCTCTGAAAACTATATCTTCAGCTAATGGATGCAAATTAGCAGATTTCAGGAAAATCCTGTTTGGGCAACTGAACTTTGTTTCTGGGTTATCACATGCATTATAACTGATGACAAAAGTGTTCCCAAGAAGAATGAGTGTTAAAACTAAATTAAAACGTGCTTTAGAAAAGTATTCGTCTAAGAGTGTGTATGTTTATGGAAACAGGTTTACAGGTTACCCTAACAGGTTTCTTTGTTCAATGATTGAAGCAGGAAATGTTGGGAAATGCTACCCCATAGTCTCTTGTTTTTACATAGAAAAAAAAAATCTGGCATTTCTTCCAGGGGTGTGAACACTTTTGAGAGCCACCATACATCAGGTATGATCAGCTGTCCTGCTGCATGCAGGAGTTTTCCATGTCTACATACTTTAGAGCGGGCTTTCCATTTGATGCATGCTGAGGAGGTGGGTGTTTCCAACCCGGCCACTCTGATGTTAGGAAGAATAGCTCCTGCATCCTACTCAGTCTGCTCTCTACTCTCCCAGCTCTCCTGTTTCATGCAGACTGCCTGCCTTCCAGCGTAGTACTGTCCTTTCACTCTCTACTATTCTTTACCGTCTTGTGTGTATTTTCACAAACCTACTAAGGTGGACCAAAAGCGCTGGGACAGAGGACTGACAAGTTCATGTTCAGATGAAAGAAACATACATATACATGTAACTTGTCCTGGAAAGACTGAAGCTACTACTAAATTGTGGTTTTTATTACAAAGGATAGCACCTAGAGAGGTAAGAGAAATGCACTTGGATCATTTTTATTTGTATTTTGTTTCTTCTCTACAAATTTTTTTTCATTCTTTGTGTAGGTTTCTCTTACTTCTTATCTGGTATTTTTACTGTTACCTTGGCAGAATCAATTTAATTATCATACAAATTAAATTATATTTCCTTCCATGTATACAGTTGGAGTTGGAATAGGCATTATTTAAAAAGTAACCATCCAAGGGATTATTTGTTGTTCAGAGCGATCATATTTGCAGCTTCAGCTGATGGCTTCTGTGAACACTCAGTGGGGATGTCTTCACTTGGTTTCCTCTCCCTCCTTCTCTGTCAAACCCTTCCTTGCCTCTCCTCTCTCCCGTGTCTGCATGTATTCACAGTTAGTCTCAGTCACTGCTCTGCTTGCTTGCCTGCCACACACCATTGGCTCTGATTGGTTGGCAAATTGCAGTTACACATTAAATGTTGGATGTTCACTAGGTGCCATACCATGCACGTGTCTTGTTTGTTACACTTACAATTTTACTTCAGTGCCCAACTTAAGGAGTATGTTAAATGGCGCTGACCTGAATCAGTATTCGTCCTGCGTTCTGAGTTTATTTATGTTTGTGTTGGTGTGTTTTTCTTGGAGGTGCAGAGAGGTGAGTCATACCGGCTCACACGCTGGTGGCTGCCACCAGCGTTCAGTGTAATCACATCATGATGTGTGATTTGCAAATCGACAGTGTCTGATGAAGCAGTGTATCTGTGAAATGTCGACCTTTTAGGAAATAAAAACAAGCAACTCTGCCGTTTTCTGAGGAGCTTATTGGCTATTGGTTTTTTTTTTTTTTTTTTTTTACAGTGCAATGTGATCTGATTGGAGGAGGTCAAATTTTAAACTATTTTTGTATACAGCCAGTAGTTTTTAGTAGAAATAATAAAAATATAAAAAGTGAAGCTGCCCACTTGTTTAGCACAATCAGAGGGAACTTGATTTTACAGTGGTTTGCAAAAGTTTTTGAACCTCTTAAATATTTTCACATTTTGTTATTTTTCACAACCACAAATTTTAAATTAATTTATTGGGATTTTATGTGTCGAATCCTGGCCTGGTGTCTTTCTCCATGGAGTTTGCATGTTCTCCGCAATCAGTGGTGGGCACATTTCCGCTAATCAGCTAATGTGCTAATAGCATGGCTAATTTTTTGCTTAGCGCTTTAGCTAACTTTGAAAATGTTTAATGCACTTAGCATCTCCTAAATTAGTTTAGGAGATTCTTAATTTTTCCCAATAAATTCTAAATCGCCAATTTACTTGGCTGTTTTCTAAACTCTTAGTTGAATAAAGTTCGACATATGTATTGAAGTTTTGGTTATTGACAGTTAAAGTGAGGTTTATTGTTGGTGCATTGAGCTGTCCCCACCCATTCGTGTTGTCGTGCACGCTGTTACGACGTCTGGTTGTGCACCTCTGAATTTTTGTTAAGTCAGCGCGTGCCATCTTTCACGCAAACTAGAAGATTTGGAAGATACTCTTGCAGAGCAGGTCTGCCTTCAGTGGCATTTATATGAACCTTCTCTGAGGGCTCATTTTCGGAGAATACTGCACCAACGTACGCGTCAAGTATAAAAGCTTAATTCAAATCTCTAAAAGCACTACTATAACTCAGCCTTAAGAATTCTTCAGGTAGTTAGACGTTTATACTGATGCTCTTATTTTGAAGTGGGTGAAGACTGTTAACACAGCAGTTCCGATTCCTGTCCTCATGTTTTCTATCTTTTTATTTCACAATAATTTTATTACAAACAAGAAACATACAGGAACAAAATAAAACATGGAGAGTAGAGAACAAGATATAAACATAAATACAATATGTAAGGGCATTATAGAACATAGAAATTATGTCAAAATTATATTGGTGCTCAAAGGCTATAGTCTTTCAAGGGCAGATATAATTAGAATTGAAGTTAGTTACTTTAGCTTACACTAAATACCATTCTGGTGTAGTGCTTTAGCGTTAGCAGAGCTAATGTTTATGATTTGTGATTTAGGATGAGCGCAACTAACATTTTACTTTGCAGTGCCCACCACTGTGGGTAGCATGTGTGGGTTCTCTCCGGGTACTCTGACTTCCTCCCACAACCAAAAACATGACTGTCAGGTTGGTCATTCGCTCTAAGTTGTCCTTAATTGTGAGTGTGTGCGTGCATTGTTGTTTCTCCTGTGTGTTTCTGAGTTGTTGCCATGTGGTGAACTGGTGACCTTTCCAGGGTGTGCCCTGCCTCTCAGTCAGTGATTGCTGGAGATGGATTTTATGTGATAGACCAACACAAAGTAGTTCATAATTGTGAATAAATTCATATACTGTCAGTAAAATTTTATACAACAGCAAAATTCCCCTTCAATAATTGCACAAAGGATTGACTTTGGAGGACCGAACATAAATGCAAGCCAAACTAATCAGATTCTTATTTGTAAAAAAAAAAACAAACAAAAAAAAAATAAATCTAATATTAATATACAGTAAAAGGAAACTAAAGTTCTAAAAAAAAAGCAAAAAAAAATACCCCACGAAGAACAGTGAAGTACACTCAGTTTGGCAAAGATTACCTTAGGCCAAAATATAATAGATCTAATATATTCTACATCATGTTTCCCAGTGGCAAAGTTGTGTTGTCACAATCCCAGTGGATTTGGCAGGAAGCATCTGCAATACTTCACCTGTCCTGAATGCAGCTGCCTTGTACCTGCGAGGGTTTTTAGCTCATGTGACATTTAGTGGCAGTAAAGTCAGATTAAAAAAAAGTCCTTACTGACAAGATTTACTGGAAATTCGAAAATCAGTCATAAAATTTGATGAGTGTGTCCGTATTGATGAGGTTTTGACTTTTTAAGGTGGATTCAACATTTTCATCTGTACAACACATTGTACAGTGTGATAGCAGCTAAAATATTTAGGTCTAGAGCTGGTGAACTTGAGGGGTTTTAGTGAAAAATGGATTGCATAAGTGTACATAAACCTAAACTAATACTTTGTTGGAGCAGCTTCTTATTCAGTTAAAGCATTCACTATTGTTTCGTTTAGGAATCTGTCAGCTTACTAAAGCTTGACTTGGTAACAGTGTATGTTCTGTCTTGCAAAAGGTCTTCAAATCTATCAGAATGTGTGAAAATCTCTTGTCCACAGCCCTCTTTGGGTCATTGCACTGAATGTCTGTTGGCTTTAGTTCTGGACTTTGGTTGGGCCATCCTGAACCGTTTGTTTTTCTCTAGTGAAGTCATTCTTTTGTTGATTTGGACTGATTTAAAAAAAATAAATGTTTCTTCAGCCTTGAAGCAGACACCCAAAGGTTTTGGGGCATAATTGACAGGTATTTGGATCTGTTTGTAATTGTATCCACTTTGAAAAAGCCCCAGTTCTAGTTGAAGAAAAGTAACCCCACAGTATGATTCAGCCAATACCATGTTTCCCTGAAGGTACATTGTTCTTTGATCAATGAACAGTTTTTTTTACTGTGTCAAACATACTTTTGGAATTGTGGTCCAGGAGTTCGATTGGACCACAACACACTCTCCCACATGTTTAGTTTGACCATAACACACTCTCCCACATGTTTAGTTTGACCATAACACACTCTCCTACATGTTGGAGATTTCAGGCAAGCCTGATGCAATTTTGTCCAGTATTTTCACCACTTCTTGATTATGGTCTTCACGGTGCCGCTGCATTTTTTTTTTGTATCCTAATCCTGATTGATACGTTTGTGCAGTAAAATCTTTCTGATCCTTGGCTAAACATGATGTCACATTAGAAGTACCTTTAGAAGTTTAAGTATGTACACTTTTGAAACCCACAGGCAATTTCAAAGTTAAACTAGAATCATGTGAAAAATTATCCCACTTTGGTTCTGCTATGAAAACCAGGCCATAAAGACCAAAGCCTTAGGTCGAATCCTACTATAGAAAAGGCTTAGCAGCTTAATCTGATGGAAAGTGTATTGAAGCACTGGAGTAGTCACACATTCTCAGAATCTGTAGCCAGTCCAGTGAGCATTTTAGGATGGCTGCTCCTATACAGAGCTGCTGCACTATGAACAAATGGCCATGCAATGCTTTTTAGCCCTTAAGTCTGTGTGTGTTATCTTTTTGTTCTTTTTGGTGTGGTTTTGTGACTTTCAAAACACTAATTATTCCAGCCTGCATCCCTGAACATAGATGCCGGCAAAGAAACATGTCAATGCATACAATGTGACATATTACGCAGTCTATACCCACTAGCATTGTGCAGATCTGGTGTCAAGAACTGAAAGTCAAGGATTGAGATGGCCCGTAATTTTCCCAGATGAGTGTTTGAAGTTGGTCTGTGTCGGCTGATGCCAGGCTGTGCTCTGTGTTTCAGATGGCTGGAGGCCCAGTACTCCCCATGTGCTTCATATTCCACAGACTTCCACATCTACTGACTTTTCCTAAGGCTTCACTGAACCTGTAAATTCCTCTTTCGGCCCACACAGCCTGAATGTGTCTATCTGCAAATGTTTGTGCAAAGTTGATTGCCCTCAGGGATAAATTAGTTTGACATCTTGCTGAAATAAAAAAAAAACAAACAAAAAAACAAAAAACAGGCAGACGAAAACAGAGTGAGAAAATGTGTGTTTGTTTTTGTGGGTTTTTGTGTCAGGGATTGAGAATTATTGAAAACTTTCAGACAAGTGTGTACGTTTTCAACATACTGGCCTGCTTAAAGTCCGATTCTTTTAATTATTTCCATGGTATTCATGGTTTTAAACATATTCTCTTTTATCAAACAAGTGGCAGAGTCATTGGATAAGGATATATAAAGCTTCTTAGCTCAGCTGTAGGAGGGACGGGACTCCCTAAACTCTCTGTGTGTGTCAGTCAAAGAAGCCAAAAACCCCTCACTGAGAACACACTCAGATACATGAGAGCCAGGAGTCATAGCATACACACATGCCAGCTGAGCGAACGCCTGGGGAGGGTACTACTAATCTCATTCTCTGCTGACACACTAGTGATCATCTGTGCATGCTTTTACAGCTCTTTCTCTTACAATCCCGGTTTTCTGAAGCTGGAGGTGTGTTCGCTTCTATCTGTGTCAGCAGATCAGCAAAGTTCACAGAGGCAGTAGAGGTGTTTGTGCACTTTTTACCAGCTACACTTCTAATCTGCAAACCACAGCGTCCCACTAACTGCAACACTAAAAATTTGTTGGTGTAGCACAGCGATTCCTGCAGGGTAGGAAGAAATGAAAGCACTGATTGTGATCTAAGAACCTAATTTCATCAAGTCTAGTATTTGCTGTTGCTCTTAGCTGAAGAATCTTAAAGGTATCCATATAAAAAAATCCACATGGATACTCCAATTAGTATGATTCAAAATTGTTTCCTTACTGCTGACAGATTGAGATTTAAAACCACTTTTACTCAGAAGAAGTTTGTTTCTGATACCAAAATGAAAAAGTAAGCTCTGAAAATATAAAACGATGTTAAAGGATTATCAATATTTAAACAAAATAAATAAATAAATTAATTTTTGGCTTAAGCATAGTGTAGCAGTGTGCAAACTGATCCAATTAGGTTTTTTTGATTTGAAAAACAAAGACAGAAATTATATGTAATATCAAACAATAGAGCTAAAAGAACCCAGGGTGAACCACTTTTTTATTTACCCTCTGGTTGTGGACTCTGCACTTTTGTCCCAGACAATTCATGATGTTATTGTTGCAGTTGCCCACTTTTGGACATAAGCCAGCCAGCACTGAAGTCATTGCCAGCGTGGGCAGATTTCTGCCTTTGCACAGAAAGCACATTTGTTTTTTTTTAAAGGAATGTCTTACATCTGCACAGCATGCTCCAAACTGATTCAGTCTGTGATTTCTGGGCAGATTAATTTAAGTGATTTAGCTTAGCGTTATTCATTCCAGCACCTGAATTGAGACATGGTAGTACATGAAGTTGAACATCTTGAAAATCAAAACTGTGGCTGATTTGTGTTGATGAGGAGATTGAATATTTGGAGGTTATTAGTGGGTAATTATTTCCACCTGAGATGCATCAGATTGCACACAAATTGCATAGCCTTTAATGCACTGATGAAAATGCCTGTTTTTTAAAAGTCACACAATCATTCAACTGGAATAAACTGATTATTATTTACCTTATCACATGGCCTCTCTTGTTGCCCCTATGTTGCTTTTTTTTCTCTTTGTGATAGAAGTTACTGCTTTTTTTGGACATATTTTATATCATGGATGTTAATATTAATTCATTAGTTTCTTTGATTCATGCTTCTGAAAAAGAGTAAATGTTTTGAAATACATTGTGTTAATGTGCAAGGCTAGATCTGCCTTGTTGCTGTGCTAAAATATGGAATGTGTGTGTTTTTGTGGAGCTTCCTTTGTGGACGTGTGAGTGGGTGATGTTGGCTGGACAAGGGTCAGTGAGTTGGGCGGGAAGGCATGGAGATCAGAGGAACAATACTGTAAGACTTTCCCTTGTTCCTTTGTTTTCACATTGGGTGGAGGATATTTACTTGGTTTTCATTTTCAAAGAAAACTAGCAGTTGATATCATAAATACACAAAACATAACTGACAACCTCTTTTATTTGCTAAAACAGCAAATAAAAGATGTTTTTAGAAGCAGTTGCTGTGCACTGCTGGTCAGCAGGAAAAAAGGGTAAAACACTTTTCTCTCGCTTACAGAAAAGACAAATTCAGCTATTTGGAAATGTCCAAAAAATTACAAACATTTAATAAATGTTAGATATACTATTATAAATGTATCAGTAATATGAGATATTTATTTAGCAGCAAAATATATGTATTACTTTTCTGTAAGAAATAAAAGCAGTTGTTTCTATAACAATTATTAATAAAATATTATTACTACTGCTACTAATTATAGTAGTTGGTGTTGTTGTTGCTGCTGTTTGACTTTTAAATTAGATTTTTTTTAATGAATTAGGTAAACTAGTTTGTGTGTATATCAAGTCTTAGATGCATACTTTTTAAATGTACGTTGTCTTCAGCACAAGTTGCAAAAAAGGTACAGACGGATTAAAATGTGCTCAGAATTACTTTTTGGCCTAAATACACTTTTTTAAAGTTTTTCCTTAAAAAGCTATCGGGTATAGAGCTATATAAGGAAACTGTGGTAAAACCATGACTGAACTGTAAAAACATTTTGATGTGATGATTTTTGTCTTCCACCCATAGGTGGACATTTCTGATCTTCGAGGCTGGTGTCCTGCATGTTTTAGATGTTTCTCTGGACAATACACCTGATTTAGTCAGTTGAACTACTTCTACATGAGATAAGAAAATCAGGTCATGACCCTCCAAGGACCCGACCTGCAACAGATTGTTAAACTCATAGTTGCCCTCAATGCATCAACAACAGAAAAGATACTGCATTTTACCCACAAAACTGAATTAGCATTGAGAGAAACCAGTGATAAGACTACAGTGTATCCATTAGAAGATAAAAAATATGACATATGTTTGGCTTAGCCAGATCATTTTTCTATATAGCCGGCTTGGTTTTTGCCAGAAATAACGGAAAAGGCTGGAGATTTCTCAAGGAGCACTAATGAGAAACAATAGCATAGGTCCATCCCTGTATTGTTTCCCCAGCACTGCTACTTAATGGGTTCCTGGCATTGACAGGCAGGAAAAAACAGAGTCTGTCATGAGAGAAGCCTAGAGTGGTGAGGTAACATGGGACTTCCTTAATGGAACCTTTGTCGTCAAATACTTGCGTTCTAATTTGCTGGATGCAGGAGGCAGGAACTTCCTGTTTCAATGTTGTTGGAAATGACCACTCCCTGCAATGAGATGTATTTAAGAAGGAGTTTGTACTAGATAGTCTTGAGCATATACATTTTAGCATTTTAGATGATACATGTACATTGACATGAATGGGGATTAAAGTGGATTGTGTTTTTTAGGATTCAGTAAGATTGAATCTTACTGAAGGTAAAGAGGTGGCCAGGGCCTGTGGTTACATAATACACTTTGATTTCTGCATTATTCTGAGTTGCTTTATTCTTGTCTTGACCAAAAGGCAATATGGTGGTTTTGAGCTGTCCATGCCCAGCCTAAAGTGCTCTGTGGCTGACTTGATGATGAATTGATGTGACTACTAAGGTTCTAGGGTTGCAAAGGTACATGTATTTGTACCACAAAATCTTTGGTACAGCCTTTTTGGATTGGCTCACGCATACCAAATGGTCACAGCAATGTTTTAAGCAGTACAGATTAGGAATGTTCATGCTTGGAACTAAAGTGCACAACTCTATGTCCACAATACGACTTTAAGGTGGATCACCAACCTAAACCATAGAAGATCCCCAGCTAACAGTAAAATCTGCTGTTTGGCAACTTAAGGGTCTCTCTTAAGCTACAGTGACAATGGAGAAAGAAGGATGGATCAGACCAATGCTTAATGTCAGTAGTTTTCAACAGCAGTATTGTACAGAGTTCGCGCTGCATTTAACTTAATTACTCACCTGAAGCCAAGCCAAATGTAAATATCCTGGGTATGGAGAAAAACAGGCTGAACTCCAAATGCAGTTGCCTGTAGCAATCAGCCAGACCCAAAAGTCTGAGAGAGGAGTCATCTGTTGGTATCCCTGCACAGATGGGGGATTGTATTCTGTATTGTCTTATTTAGACAATACAGAATACAATCAAAACTCTAAAGTAACTCAAATATTTCCTTCAATATTAAATCTGCAAAGGCTTTTTTGGAAATTCCAAGTAACACAGACAATTATCCTGTAGCTTTTTGTTGTAGAAGAATTTCATCAATTAACAAAATCTATACAAATTCCCAGTTTCTTCTGTATTGACTGCACAAAACAGAAATATTTGTTCACTGTATAAACAGATAAAAAAATATGTTGCCTCTTTCTTTTGGTTGAAACTTACTGAAAACAGACCAAACTTTGACTTTAAAGCCAAGGTACATCCCAAAGTGAGATTTTTATATACTGCTACTTCCCTGTAAGGGTGGAGTTTGGTGCCTGTACCATTGATTATGCTTTTTGGAAGGTGTGTGGAGTGGAGTGCAGGCAAATAGGAGCCTAAATGCTTGTTACACTTTCTACATTTCCATAGTACATTAAAGCTCAGTCAAAGTGACACCCAAAAGTTGAGAGTTTCAGAGAGCTTCTGATCAGGTTTGCTTCAAGATCCTGTAACATGTAAAGGATCTCTGGACACAAATAGCATGAAATAACATTGCATGCATTTTAGTAAGTCAGATCTGTTTTCAGCAGGAGTTGAAAATTGCAGAAAGGCATTCAACATGTGGATCAGGATGTCATGTCTTTGTGTGGATGACATGCGCTTCAGATGGAGTCAGAGCAAAAGGCTCCAGAGCTCAGCTGTGTTGTTTTCACTCAGATTTGATGCTCCTTGAATGCAAATTAGCAGCTCAAAAGCTGAGACTGTGGTTCTCTCCAAGAAACGGAGGAGGTTATGCTGTTTTCACATGGAGATAGTTCTTCTCAGGTGAAGTTTGAGTAACTAATCACTATTAACCAGTTAGCATAGATCAGCTTAGAATTTTGGTGTATTTATTGTTACTGCAGTCACTTTATCATATCTTTGTGGTTTGAAGAAACATAAACAGCCCGATCTTTCATGTATTCTATGTTTCTGCACAAACCAATGGCCCTAATCTTTATGAATGAAAACACAAAGCTATAGCTACATCACCAGCTGAATGTAGATAGAAAATAAATTTTCCAGTACTGTGTAGTCAAATGGGACATTTGAAAATCCCAAAGAGGTCCCTAGGGGGAAGAAATATGCTGAACATCCACAATGGTACTTCTTGCAGTAGTCCAAGATCTAAAGTAAGATGCTCCCCTAGGAGGTTTACATGTTGAGGGCTACTAACAGATCTAGGACATGGTAAAGTAACCAGTCATTAAAGTCAGAAAAGTAGGGCTGCATAATATAAGAAAATTCATTAGATGGAAATATTATTGGTAGAAATTGTGATGGCAACCATAGTTGGGATAAAGCTACATCTTCCTCACTCACTTTTGGCAGGTTAGGTGCTGTCTGCTTCGTCAGAGGTGGGCAGCTACTGGCATGACATATCTGCCTGCAGCAACCCTTAAGGGAAGGTTAGAGTGGTTCGTTAACCTAACATGCATGTTTTTGGATGGTGTGAGGTAGGGGTGAGCAATTATTGTATCGTTTATCATTTATTGCGAAAAATTTCTTATCATGATAAGAATTTCAATTTATTATTGTCACGATAAATCAAAATTAGTAATGTATAAAAACCCCCAAAATTGTCCATATTGTCAGGATTGTTAGTTTTAGTATTTTCTCCCATGTTTGTTCAATGAGAATATCAATAAATATCAATAAATTTGAAAATATGATTAAATGCAGTTACTGTGAGCAGTTTAGTGATCCAAATCACACTTCTTTATATGACTGGTGTCCGAAAGAAGTGTATTACAAATTGTTTTGTTTCTCAAGAGCAGTATTTGTGTATGTGGAGCTATGGTTGAAATCCGTATCTAAAAAAATTACTAAATAGTTCTTATCATAACTTTTATGTTTATCACAATAGTACAACAAAGTATCGTGATAAAACTGTAAGTCCATATCGCCCACCCCTGGTGTGAGGTACTTGAAGAAAACAATGACACAGGAAGGCCCTTGCCAGGATTTAAACCTTGGTTAATAAATTTTAAATACTTTTCTTAACAATCCAAACAGGAGCAGGTTAAGATCTGAGCCCTGTTGTACACCTGTACTTTTAAAAGGATTATTTCTCACTAGACAGGTTAAAAAGGATATGACTTCCAAACATATCTTTCAAACATATCTTTAAAAAGTTGTTTGTTAATTTCTGATTAAGAGTCTTTCTTAGAATCTTAACCCTAGCCCCATTTTACTTTACCCTGACCAAGCGATGGTTTGACCTGTTCAATAAAGAAACAACTATCAGAAAATCAAACTAAAGGATGTAATTTTTCATGTTGAACCATCACCTTCTCGAAAAGCTTTTAAAAATACTGGCTAAAGATTTACCGTTGTTTTTATGTTTAGCTGGGAAACACAAACTCTTCAACTTTACAGTATTTCATTTCCACTTCATCACCTTTCTGCAGCCTTTGATTACACGTTGTCCTCAAATGGAAGGTCATTACATTCACTGCCTGGCCTCCACTGTGCTGGACATATTCTATGCTTACAGGGGGTGATGAGGTGCTAAGCCCAGTTATCTACACTGTGCACACATCCAGAGCTCTGTTCCATGTGAGCTTCCTGACCAAATTGCTCAAAACTCGGTGCTTGTGGTTTACTGTTTGCAGTGTCTCACACTGCTTTTGCTGACAACATGAATAACAAGGAGAGGCGGAGGATAAACCACAACTATGTGAGTGTTTAGAGTCGGAGAAGCTGTTGAACTGTAGGAAGGTCTCAGCTGTCCAGACTAAAGTGTCATATTGAGTCTTTTGTTCTTTTAGTTTTTTCTATCTTGCACAGCACAATCTTTTCAAAACACATGCAATTTTAAAGAGTTAAAGACAACATAACATAAAAAAAATCTTTTGTCAGAAAATTACACAGATTTATTTCAAATTAAAGATTTTGCCTTTAAATATTTCACATAAGTACAGGTTTGGTTCTCAGCTCTGTTGACCATAATTTTGTAAACAGAATGTCAGGACTTTAAGTCAACAAAAGAGATTCTGTGATATTATTTTAGGACCTTTATGGACTATTCATTGTCTTGCAGAGTCTTATTGAGCAAAAAAATTACCTAATGCAGTTACAATGAAAGCATTGTTTGTTCCAACACTTTCAAGCATTTGGAATAATCAGTGAAATGGTATTTATTTGCTCCTAAGTAAAGAATCTCATGTAAAGTGGAAAAACTTGCACTTTAGCAGAATTTTTACTGCAAGCACATCTGTGCCTTCTGTTGTCAAAAGGAAAAGCAGCAGCAGTGACGGCTGTGTGAAATAGGAGACAGAGAGCTGTCAGTTTGTCGTCTTTCCTGCAGTGTAGTTATGTGTGTGTGTGTGTGTGTGAGGTAGAGCAGTTTCTTTTTATATATTTTTAACCTGAGAGCTTTTGACAGAGTCCAAATTAGTTTCTTCAGCAGCTTCACTTTATAATCTCTTGTTCTCCTCTCAGAGTACTGTATGTGTTGGCATTTATTTAAAGGTTATTTATGATTGTGTGAGCTTATATGTTCTACTTCTATCTCCCCTGTCTATGTAATTGTATGGGTTATTGATTGTTTTTTTCTTCCAAGGGTTTTCTTCATTTTGTCCTCGGTTTTGTTGTGTTAGCTGCTGCAACGTTATTCTGAAGTCATCCTAAACATGTTCTTTTGTGGGAGTTTTTTGTAATGCAAGATTTGATTTATCTTTGTACCACATAAAAATATGATAGATATCCATAAAGAGTGTCTATCAAAAGTAAAGACGCTCCTGTTTAAAATCGATACCTCTGTAGATAAGAGATGTCCTCACAATCTGGTATGAATGTTGAAATCTTTCAATTCTTCCTACCAAAGAAGAATGAATGCTGTAATTGAATTAAAAGGGGTTTGGAAATAATGTTCACATTATTTTAACCATGTTCTCCTAAACAGGTGTTGGTATTTCATTAAACGTGCAGATATTATGTCAGATTGTAGGAGGTAACAATTTTATGACTGTTTATCACAGTTTCATTTTCACCTGTTTTAACAGGGATGTGTGGTTTCTGAGATAAATGTCAATTTACCAAAGGTCAAAAGCACACATATTTGAAATGATTGAAGTCAGGCAGAAAGGCACTGCTGAAACTAACCGAGAAGGGAGAAAAAAAGGGATGAGATAACAGAGTGCAGGTAGAAGCAAGACTTTTGTGTAAGGAACATTTTTGTGTCTATGCACTGTAGTTATTTGATGTTGCTCTCCTGTTTCAAAAAACTATAATGCGTGTGCAACATAATGGCAACATAAAGAAAACCTAATGTTATGGAGATGAACAGAACAGAAGTGTGTGTGTGTGTGTGTGTGTGTGTGTGTGTGTGTGTGTATGTTTTATACATGGAAGCATGAACAGACGGATGTTTTTAGGCTACCACAAGCTTTCAGTGAGGTGTGTTTGTGTGTAGACACTCGTTGAAGTGTTTCTTGTGTGAGCTACACCAGGTTAGGCCTCAGTGGGACAGATCCTGACCTGGATTTAATGAGCCCTGAACTCTTGCTGCTGCTCTACCTGTGAGTGACTGTTTTTGTGCATTTCAGCATCTCACCACTTCTTACTGGAGCAGCTAAAGCACTTGTTTCCCACCAGGGACCATGCAGAGACATCTATGTTTAGCCAGTGTTCTACTTTGTGGTCCAAAAAGCCCCTTTAAATGTATATTAAACCATATATTAAGCTATCAAATGTTACTCTGTGAGTAAAATATGATTTAATACTATTTAAACAACCCATTTTTGCTTTAAAAAATGTGTTAACTCCCATCAGGTGTCTGTATAGAATAGATAAAATGTGTGGAATGAAAAAAGTGTGCTTTACAGCCAGATTTGCAGGACAGAACGAATATTTTGTGCATTAAAGAATTCAGGAGTCTAACACCTTTCCTAAGTCATAGGCGGGTGGGATTAGGTGTAAAAACGCTTCAAAATTAGAAGGACAACCAACCAGTAGGGTCAGACAGCAGAAAGCAGGGAGGCGTATAGCAGAAATTAGTTAAAGAGACATGCAGTTGCAACAAGACCTCCTGAAGTGTGCCAGTAAACAACGCATACATTATAACAGTCTGAAACAGTCGCTCTCTTGAAATATTTTCCATCTTCACAGAGCTGTTACATTATTTACCATTTCTTCAAATACATGATACTCTGGTTAGGGAACTGCTAAAGACATGAAAAGTGACTCAGCAGTCATAAGTGGTAAAGTGGGAAGGTGCAGGTGTCGCTGGGATACAATCAGGATAGATAGATTGCAGCACTTGAACTCCCACATCCATGATGAATGACTCTAATCAGGAGGAGTGTATCATCAGGGGCAAGTATTCAGTGTGTTACAAGTTAGCTTATCAAAATACCACAGCAGCAAAAATTAATCAGTAAATATGTACTTATAATGATTTTGCTTCAGAAAACTTTCAGTGTAAACGTGATTAAAATCAGGGAGACACATTTAAAAATGATCAAATTTAATTCCATGTGATGCAATTGGATGATAACTATTCAAAAGTTTTGGAAAATGACTTTTTTTTTCAGTCTTAACAGTGATCTCTGGTGCTTAAGTGTGAGTCATTACTGCTTTATCTCTGACTGCACCTTCAGTTCAGTGGCAGTGTAAAAATAACCAGGGAACAACAGTTCAAAGTGCTTTCTAGTCAACTTCCACTGAGACTGGGATGAGCCGCTGCTGTGATTATGACTGTAGCAATGATTTGGCTCAAACAATCACATGTGAATCATCCACTGATGTTGCTCGAGTCAAAGCTTGAATACCTTTTCAGCAAAAACTTAGCCTATTACAGTGTAGCAGAAGAGCTTTAAAATAAGTGGGAAATAACAGAGAAGAAGTTGACTTTATGAGAAGCTGTTATACTTCATACTTGTGTTGTTGGAAAATATAATAATTACAGCAAACATTGAACTATTCTTCAGGCAGTGTTAGTAGTTTGCTCAAAGCTAAAGACTTTGATTTCGAGCAAATGTGTTGTATCCTCATTTCAATAATACTCATATTTAACCTATCTTTAGATTCTTAAAGCTAATTTTTCAATGCAGTTCAGCCCTACTTGGAATATTTTGCATATACAGTTAAGCTCTAAATTATTTATATCTGTGGGAGATTTAGATTTAACACTTTTTACAGTCAACAAAGAAGTTTCTGATAGGAAATGACACAAAAGAAGTCAAGGTAAGTTTCTTTATTTGGCACTGTTCATGCACAAGTCAATCCAATGTTCTTTATTGGGGGAAGACAAAAAGATTCTGGTGCTTTAAGGTTTTGCTTAAAAGAGAGCTTAATATGTCAAACATTTACAATCAATGCATAAAAAAACAAATGTTAAAATACAGTTTTAAAAGGCAAAGTAAAACTGAAGTTTATTTTTAAGTTTAAATCCAAATCTAACCATCAATATCAGGCTTCAAACTGGCAAACATGTCATTACTCTGATTCTTTGATCAAAAGCTGCAGTAAACAAAAAGGTTTTCAATCCTAATTCAAAGGAGTCAACAGCATCTGCACATTTCAAGTTTTCAGGCATCTTGCTCAACATGGTCTACATGGTCTGCACTTAACAAACTTTAAATTTTAAAATCTATCCTTTGACAAACAGGGACCCACATTAGTAAAAAAAAAAAAAAAAAAAAAAAAAAAAAAGGGGAAAAAATGACAACTAAATAAAACTTTGTATCAGTGTACTGACATGCTCCACAGCAGGGTTTGAGAGTGCATCTAAACGGTACTTCAAGTGGATGTGGGTAAAAATTGGTACTCTTAAAGCTGCAGTTGGTAACTTTGCACCGCTCCCAACCTAAAACAACCAATCAGAGCCAGGAGGAACGTCTTAGTGCTGTCAGTCATCCTCATGTTTGACAGCTAAATGTGCTAATGGTGAAAAAACAACTTACTGTTTCAGGAAAACCATTTATCCACCGTCATCGGTGGCCATGCTAACTAGCCTTAGCATTACTAGCAGGCTTTGTTGTGGTAATGTAGCAGAGAGCAAGGGGGAGCGTGTGAGCGTTATGTACATGAGGATGATTGACAATGCTAAGACCCTCCTCCTGGCTCTGATTGGTTGTTTCTGACAGCGTGGTGTATTTCTGCAGTTAGTACTGGGAGCACTGGGAGAAGGCAAATGAACTTGATTTTTGCCACAGATTATCTGTCTTATACTGTCACGACATAATAATAATTTTAACAAATATGTAAATCACATTTTTCATAACAGTTACTTACTGCAGCTTTAAGGTTTTGAATCATTATGACATTAACTTGGACAGACTTGTTCTGTTTATTGGCTCAGTTTTTTTTAAAGCAATGGCAAAGAGTAATATTTTAAATATTGCTCTTCATCTAAGGCTGTGTTTATGTAATTGTAAAATATTGCCACTACCAGATGATTTTTTTTAAACTTTGTCCTAATATGTGAAACTATGAAACAATAACACTGCTATGGACTGGCGACCCTGCAAGGATAAACATGACGGATAATGGATAAAACAATAACAAAGTGTACTTTTTCACTCTTTAAAGCTGACAAAAAGAGAGATGATCCTTGTAATTATATTATTTATTAAAATATGTATAAATTTTGTAACTATTCATAGTTTTACAATCATTTTTATTGTGCATGATGGTGATTTTTCCTGAGCCTAAATATCATTTTTATTAATTTACTAGAGTGCATGCAAAGTAAATAAATAAAAAATGCATGATCAAAACTTAGAGTAATATTAACACATCCTCAATTCATCTTCTTTTGGCCTATTTAACTACAAAAGTTGCTGACAAGTTACCAGTATCTTTCCATTCTCCCCGGTAACAAAATTCCACAGACAGCTCTCCATGTCAGCCAATCAGATTAGAGGTAGCCCCTGATTTCAAATCAGCACCTCACCCTTCTGCTAGAAAGCATTTTACAAGAAAGATAGGAACATATAGCCTTTTGCTGTGCACGTTTCTGGTTTTATTCTTCACAAATGGGGAGAATATACAGATTGATGATCTTAAGTTTAATTTTAAAGGCTGAGAAAATAGTTTTGAGAGAAGAGCAGAAATATAGATGAAGACAGGAGGGGTTACATAAAAACAAAACAAGAAATCAATACAGCAAAAGCGGTGATGAGAGCAGGTTGACATTAACTCTTTCAGATCACAACTCTCATGGCAGCTGTGAGGAGAGCTGTTATGAATGAAGGAAAAGACAGGATGTCAGTGAAGGAATCTAGAAGCCATTTATTTCCAAAAGTATCTCTCTTTGCATTTGTGTCTCCAATCAGATATTCCAGTCAATCAGGAAAAAGATCCTTGAAAATTCTGGCATACAGCTCTTTTCATACAACCACTCAGAGGCAGAGAGTTAGAAAATGAGAAGGTTGTAAAAGTGTGAAAGATGAGGTGGTGGCTGAAAGAGAAGTGAGAAAGCTGGATCAGCAGATATTTTTGGCAACTGAAATGATGGTTTAGGTAGCACCAGTACAATGACTCAACTCTGTCTTTTTTAGGGCACTGCAATCACTTCTTGGTCAAAAATAATGAAGCTACTCAGATCCCCAAACCAAACTTTTCATTGCTCTGATCTCTAGTTATATGGCAGATTCACAATAGACAGCAAGAACTTCTCAGCTTAAATTAGCCAGCTTTGTCTGTCAGTAGGAATTAGGTAAACCATTAATGGTAGGATGTTTCAGACTTGGAAGTAAAAAGAGGACAACCACTGAGAGGTTCCTCACTAGAAATACAGTATTTAACTCAGTTCAGTTTGCTTGCAGCCTCCCTTCATAGTACAGAGGAGTGTGCAATATCAACTAATGATGGAGAAACCAGGCATAATAAGGAGTAAAACACTAGCTCTGTTTCAGGATGATGCAATTATAAAATAACTATTACTTAAGTGTTGTATCTCAACAAGGACTATGGTACTTTTTGGGGGTTTAAACATATATCACCCAACACTGATAACCCTCTGTCATTTTAAAATGTCTATTTCATCAAAAACAAATGTATTGCTGTTGGTGTTTGTTTAGAAATGCTGAATTACAAATTGTTTTAGTAAAATTGCTGGCGAAACATAGGGTGTTACACTGCGTTCAAATTTGTCTTGGATGTCAGAGTTCAGATCTGGGAATGATTTCACATACCAGTTGAGCTTGTTTTGTTGCGTGCTGGAAAACCATTGGGATTTGCTATTGTAAGCAATAAAAGTTGATAACAACGTATGTATGCTGCTTGCCATGCAACTGGCTGTCGTTTGCAAAACAGCCAATCCAGGAACGCTATTCATTTTTAGTGGCAAGGAATCCCCAAGTCATCCCAAGAGGGGAGGTAAGAAATACTGTGGATGTTAGCTTCTGCAGTGGTTCCAAGATGGTTTCCACTGTGTGTATTAATGCATATTAAAGCATATTTGGTGTTTGAACTATTAAAATAGGCAGTAATAAGCGTTTTTATGAGGAGTCACAAGTATTCACGGATTTCATCTATTCGTCAGTGCCTGTGAATATCAGGGGTCCTCTGTATTTCTGCAACTTTCAATGATACTGACTTCAGGTCTGCTTGGAAACTTCTGATTTTTCTTGTCGGAAATGCAATTTCGGATTCATTTTTGAGAATGCACCATTTGATTTGTCAGTAAAGTTTTATCAATTAGATTATGCTCGCATTTAGTTCAATCTTTGTTTAAACACAGATTCACCATGGGTCTAACAAAACCTTCATTTAATTTTTGTTTTCTAAAAACATCTGAATTATTTGAAAAGTAATAAATGCCTTTTTATTGTGTTAACTGCAACTTTAGTACATTTGATACTATTTAAAAAACCATGAGGTCAAACAGACGGCTTTCAGCTTTAAATTGAAATGGTGCCCCATGACCTGCAGGTGCTTTTTGCAAAGATATTTAAGGCTGCTAATCATCTACTGTTCTCTGTAAATCCAGTGGGATTCACAGAGGACAGTGGGAACATACAATCTTTTCCATTTGAAGAGGAAAAAATAAATTTCTAAAAATGACTACCATTCCCACTATGAGACCTCAGCATGTAACAGTTTTACCCTGCTGTGTGGTCGTGCTGTTTCCCAGAAGATATCTAAAGTCAACACATGCTTTGCCAGCCTGCACAGATAGCAGAAACACAAGCCAGTAGTGACCCACTGTCACTTTGTCTTTCTGTGTCACGACGGAAGCATTGTCCATTGTTTGGTTCTGACTAAGCCTCTTCAAATCTCCCAATCCAATGAGGCAGTTTGGCCACAACCCAGAGCCCCAGATTTATCCCTAACCATTTGAGTTGGAAGAATCTTACCAACTGTGTCTTAATATAGACAGAAAATAACCAGCTTCCATGACAAACCCAATTTGTCACCAGGAGGAAGCAGATGGACAGCCGATCTGTTCATTACAGCCCAGATATGTCTTTATCTGAGCATTTTTACCGTGTTATGAGCTTATCTGACCCGTTCTTGTCATTCCCGGTTTGTTTATTGTGAAAACATGCAGGCTGTCTTCAGTTCCTCTGTTTTTTATCTGCCAGCAGATTTATGGGGAGCTTATGTCTTTTGTAAAGGACATCAGTATATTTACAGTATGTCTGTTTGCATTCATCCATCTTCTTTATTGATAATAAACATGATTCTCACCCTCAGTCTCCCTCAGTCCACCATGCAGACTCATAAATAACCCACACAAGTGAACAGAGAGAGGCCTGCTAAAATATAAACATGGCTGTCTGTCTCTTCCTCGTTCTTATGTTATTTTTAACTTGAATGGTGGAAAGATTGTGGGTCTTCCTTTCTGTGTATCTTTGTGCCTTGCTGACTTTTATCCTCCTTTCACATCCTCCCCCACTTCCCCCCTACCTATTTTCATCGGAGCAGTGAGAAAATGAATCTGCGGCAGAAGATAAAAGACCCTGAAGTGTTTTTTTCCATCATTATATGAATATGCAGACACACTAGATGTACAGTGCCTTGAAATATCTCAATACTCCTTGAATTTTTTCATTGTACAACTGCAAATGTTGGGTACCTTGTTGGGATTTTATGTCATAGACCAATATAAAAAGGTGGTTCTGAAGTTGAAAACAAAGGATAAACATTTTCCAAAATTTGTACTCAAGGGAAAAAAGGTTGTTTTTTTACAGTGGTGGCAGCATCATGCTGTGGATATCGTTTTCTTCAGTGGGGATAAGAAAGCTGGTCAGGGTTGATGTCCCTAAACGCAGGGCAATCGTTGAAAAGAATCTGTTAGAGGCTGCAGGAGACTTTAGACTGGTGTGGAATATTACTTTCCAGTAGGAAAACAACCTTTAATACACGGCCAGAGCTAGTGGAATTATTTAGATCAAAGTACTTGCATGGGTTAGAATGGTCTAGTCAAAGTCTAGATGCAAATCCAACAGATATTTTGATTCAAGATTTGAAATTGATGCTCAAAGATGCTTTCTAACCAGTCGGACTGAGCTTAAGCTGCTTTTGCAAAGACAGTGATGGGTTCTACAAAGTACTGACTCAGTGGTGTCATATACAAATTTATGCTACACAGGAGGGATTGCATCAAAGGTGATGGCTGACCTTCCTTAGATATGTAACTTTTTACAGATTTGCATTTTTAACTGAATTTGACAGCATTGCCTTATAACTAGGACCATGTATGTCAATGAATTTGAATAATTTTTCTTCCATGTCACAGTTATGCACTACTTTATGTTGGTTAATCACAGAAAATCCCAATGAAAGACATTGAAATTTGTGACTAAATTGTAACAAATTAGGTCACTGCATTGATGTTCTTCTTGCTGTTTAAATTACTTTCCAGCACAGTTTTGTAAAATTCACAAAAATGAAAAAAACACAATACAAAAAAAAAACAAAGCTATAATTTTTTTTTTAAATTTCCTAAATTTGATGTCTGTTTCAAATGTGTTATATTTTTTGGTGTGATTACATGTGTATTTATCTGTCAAAAATAACCAGGATAAGTGCATTACTGTCAAAGCATGACAGTGCATTTTGGTTTCTCACAAAGAATATGTTTGTGTCTGCGTGTGGGAGGGCACACAGTTGCATTCGTAATGCTGGATGTGAGTAATGGGTACACATTTGCATGCTGTTGTTGTGTTTTCAGGGCTGTGCAGTCTGCTTTTTCTTTGTTTGACATGTAATCCATCCAAAAATACAAAGCTGATCATCTCAAAATAACTTGATAAATCAAAAATATATTTAAAAACTTATAATCCGTAAGTATTTGGCACCTTTTACATTATCACTCTAGTATTTTTGGTTTAATGGCTAATTGATCAACTGGCTTCTATTTAGAACAACAACGCTGCCATCCTTTTAGCTTAATGGAAAAAGCTAATCACCGCAGCAGCCGCCAACAGTGGCCAACAACATAAATACCCTTCTTATCCCAGTTGCATTTGAATATATTGCCAGCTCTAATTTGCCTTGTCAGTGAGAAAATCCCATCCTACAGCATCTTAAAATTGAATTGTTGGTATACGTGATGCAGAGCTGCTGAGTGGGTACCTGACGTCTCTGAAGCCCAGTTGACACTTGACACGAAGCTTTCTCTGGTGCTTAACGTTGTGGTGAATGAGAAGGAGATAAGCTGAGGGGCAGAAAGAGCCCTCCTTTGATGCGATTAGTACAGTGGCAGACCGGGACTAGTGCTTTAGATTGATTAAAGTGTAATCCTGGTGGATAATCATGCCTCCTGATGTGACATGTGTGGCCATCACCCTCATGCAACACCCCCTATTTCTACTGTAGACACATAATTGCAAATAAACAAGGAGCATCTCTGATCACATGGGTCTTGACTCTCTTAATATGTAACTCAGATATATTATTCTGATTTTCTTTGACCTTTGAGGGAAGTTATTTTGTAAAAAGATGAAATGATCCAGTCAATGATCTAAGATGTTGGCAATGTTTTATGAAAATTGTTTAGCATACAACACATAAAATATTAGTTTATCTAAAGATGGAGGAACTCTCTGACTTAAATTTGTTATATTGTCACATATAATTTTTATTGGATTTTTTTCTGCTGGTATATACATATATGCACCAGCAGAGAAGATCTTTCATTGGGATATATGTATTTCTTATATATATATATATATATATATATATATATATATATATATATATATATATATATATATATATATATATATATATATATATTTCTTATATATATATATATATATATATATATATATATATATATATATATATATATATATATATATATATATATAACTCTTAATATTTTGTATTAAGAATTAAAGGAACTGTCAATTTTGTAAAAGTACAAACTATAATTGTTTGACTCTTGAGTAACAGTCACAATCTGATGCTAGAAGATTAATCTGTTCTTGCTGTTTGAGCACATTTTTTTCACAGATATATCTCAGCAATTAATGACCAATTACCCAAGACTGCTTTTAATCTTACCCAATAAAACTTGGCGCCCTCTCCCAGATTCCACAAAATCTGTTAGTGGTGGGGATGTTAACAGGCAGAGGGGCCTGTAACCAAATCCATACAACTTTGAGCCAGCTCTGCAGGATGTAATAGAAAACACAGATGTTGTAGTCACATAGCTGGGTTGGTGATTTGTTTAGAAAAACAGAATTTTGAAGTGAGCTATTTGGACAAGGGCAGGTGAGTGGATGAAGCATCTGTTTCCATCTCTCTGAAGTCAGCTTTGACCTGATGCATCAACAACGTACAGCCTGCAGGGATAGTCAGCTGCTCAAACCACTGTTGACCTACTGTTGACAGCTGCTGTGTCTAAAACATGTCCGTAGTATAGGAACAAAAAACTGAAAGCCTGGTTAAATACGTTATATTCTTATGATTGTGACTTTGCAAACATCACAAACTTTACATCTGTATGCCCCTATTAAGGAAAAAACAAACCAGTGATGTTTTTTCACTAAAACTGCATCAAGGAGCAAAGTGATTTAGCAATAAATAAATACATAAGTCAAGTCAAGTTAAGTTTATTTGTACAGCACATTTCAGCAGCAAGGCAGTTCAAAGTGCTTCACATCATAAAAACATCAATCAAGTATACTGTAACATCATCAAAACCATCAAGCAACTATACATCAAAATCATCAGGCAAATATTAATGCATCAAAATCATGAGGATCATCAAGCAAATATAAATATATTTATATTAGCCTTGATTTAAATGAACTCATTGTGCCGGCTGTTTTGCAGTTTTCTGGGAGTTTGTGCATAAAAGTGCATAAAAATGTAAAGTTGCTTTTCCATGTTTGGAGAAGCATCATGTTTGGAGATAAGGGCTCAACAAGGAATTGTTACTGCTACAGAAATCATAATCAAAATGTCACCCTAGCAGGTTGGCTATACTGTGTGTTATAATTCTGTGATATCTGAAGATCACTGGCTCTCTATTATATTGCATTAGTGCTACTTTTTCTTCTATTTTGTTACCAACAACTATTTTGTTACCAATGGATGGATGGATGCCCAAATGCTAAATAGGTGGTCTACTCAGGTTCAACATGTTAATGTGCCATTATTTTGAACCTATCTAACACTGACCTCATTGCAAATCTGTGGTGTGGTATACAAATGTATGCTGAACAGGAGGGATTGCAGCAAACGTGATGGCTGGCCTTCCTTAAATATGTAACTTTTTACAGATTTACATTTTTAACTGAATTTGACAGCATTGCCTTAAAACTGCATATATAATTGTATAATTACAGATCTGCTATCTATTTCCTTCAAATCAGATTATCAGATTAGATTGTTATGAATATTTATAAGGGTTGAGAGGGGTTAAAATTTTCAGTGTGACTGAAACACAGTATGGCCAACCTGCTAGGGTGACATTTTGATTATGATTTCTGTAGCAGTGTAAACAGAAAACCATCATAACTTTTAGCTGTTGGAAAATGATAGAAATTATGTAATTATCTATATGAAACAAAGTCTCATTTCTTCCTAAGTCAGCTGACAGACCTAGTTGGCACTCGAAGTTTAAAGCACCCAACAGCTCAAAATGTTTTGCTTTTCACAGGATGTCCTGCTGTTTCAGTTTTCACACCTCATAAGGGAATTCAAGTCATGACCACATTTACTTCACAGCAGGGGAATCTCTACATCCAATGCTGAAATAGAGTTTGGAAAGATTTGAGAAGAGGCACATAAAGATGCAAGAACAACACTGACGAAACCAAAAGCTTTGGTTTTTAGCAGGTCAAGATGAGGTTATATTATTGAAATACGTACTGCCAGTTATGTTTGAAGGTCTTTTGACAATCTGCTGTAAAGTGATGTTCAGGTTTGCTCAAAAATGATCTGAAAATCCTGCAGGGATTACCTGCTGTATTCACACTTGGTTTCACTTGATGTCTTACATGGAAGCTGGCTGGTTAATCTGACGTAAGAGGCCATGAGAAAATGCTGTTTACATTTGCATTTTTAGCTGCCCTGTAATATGTGTGTAGAAAACTTTCAGAACTGTGGTGCTTTAATGAAAATTGCTTTATTTTGAGATCTAAGGCTATTTGGATGAAACAAACAACAAAGTTTGAATCTAAATCTTTAAGAAGCAGAAAGTTATTTGCAATGAGCCACAAACTGGTATAATGTTTTCATCAGAGTTTACAGCCATTGTCTTGTGTTTTAGTCATACTCTGAGCTTTTCATTTAGGTTTTGTCCCCCTTATTTTGTAGATTAAGCACGTGTGACTGCAACAAAATGGACTGTGTTAGAGTACTAAATGAAGCGAAAGACTTGTAGCATATTTGATTACATTTTATTGAGGACTGGCATTATATATGCAAACTCAACCAGAAGAAGAAACGTGCACCCATTAATCAACTTTCACAGTACTTACACGAACTTTAGGCAACAGTTTCATGAAGATACTGTTTGATTTTGTTGTTAGTCATCCATTTTCCTCGCCTACACATGCTGTAAATTTCTTCTTTTTCCTTTTGCTCGAGAATTTTATTGAAGCTGTGAAGGCCTTATGTTTACATCCCATACTGCAAGACAAAGGAAAGGTCAGTGAGGGAACAGGAAGGAAGTCAATCATGAGAATAAAAGAGAGACAAGATATGGGCTGATGTGAGTGAGACCTAGTTGTTATATTAAATGAATCATCATAAAAACTCTTAAAGGTCATAGTTTGCGTTGTAGCACATGCACATACTAAAGCCTGTTGGTGACTTTATGCAGCCATATATTATATATTAAAGCTAAAGTCAGTTCAACTATGTCTCTTTCAATTGCTTTTAATCTTTCACATTTTGCTTCTCCACATTCAAAACTTGCTTCTAGGAATGTCCAGATCAGTTTTTTTTTTGTACCTGATACCAATTCAAGTCAGTTAGGAGGAGGCTTGGCCAGTCCCAGTCTGATATGACACTAAAGGTAATTAAATGAGTGTCATTTATGTGCTTTAAAACCCATCAGCTCAAAAGTGAAATAAAATAGCACACTACATTTTGTCATTTTTACAACTAACTCACAGATGAATGAAATTGATTTTGTTCCCATTTACTGACAGCAACAGATATTTTTCTCCAGCTGAAATTTCTACCGTAGAGGCTCAATTTGATGCTCTTGCACAATAACTCTGTTAAGAAATCCAAAGTGTCCTGACAATGCTTCATCCAAAATGGACACAGCTTCATCATTTGTTTATATACATCAATTTTCAATCAGTATATACAGCTACAGTTTTCTGTAAACACACATATCTTTCTCCTGCAGTCTTTTGGTACAGTTTTCTTTATTTAGTGCTGGAGCTAAGTGGGCGTACTCTTGGTTTTGATACGACTTGTTGACCAGTTGTTCACTTGCATACTTCATTGCATTTCCAATAGGTAGTGTATGGAGATAAACTTCAGCATCAGGAATTTTGCACTTTGCTTTGGGACCCCAAACTGATACCTGGGATCGGATCAGAACATCCTTACTTGTTACTTTATTGCTTATAATGTTTTTTTTCTTTGTAACTTATTAATCTCTTCATGCTTCATATTTAAGCACACATCTTTGGATATAGGTTTATTATCAACTCATCTGTATAATAAAGCTGTTGCCATCTGTTCTCTTAGCCCTTTAGTAGTCATAAGGGTAGTTCTTTCAATACAGCTGAGAAACAGACAAAACTTTTATTTTTTTTCCATTTTTTACCATTCATCCGCCAAACAATATTAACAGGAACATAGAGTTCTCTCACAGCAGCATCATGAAGAGTTAAAGGTGAGATTTAATTTGAGAGAAACTTCCCTCAGTGTGATTTTTCTAATAAACTCACATCCTCAGGTTCTTTGATGGAAACAAATCCATTACCTCCTCCACATCATCTGACACTTTGGAAACTGTTGACTCACTTTGATTGATTTTTGGGAAATAATGTTTACTTTGTGACTGAACAACAATTTGCTCAAAGTAGCAGTAAATCTCCCTCAGTGTTAAGTGGAGAGGACCCACATGTGACATTTAGCCACGTGAAAGGATGCAGGTGCTGCATGGTGAATCAATGTGACACAGTGTTCTGCAATTCATTCTTTGTGTGTCTCATGGAATAGCTGCATGAAACATTTAAATCATCCTCTTTCGCTGCATTATTTTTGATTGTTTACAGGAAAAGCATGTTGATGGTTGCTTCTGGTTAAATAATTCCAGACATTTTCCTATATGAATTTCTTCCAAGAGTCATTTTACTCATAAATATGTCCATTCATATAAAATACGACCTTGTTTTATTAACAAGTTTGGGTGGAAAAACAGAGTTAAAGCATTGTGGAAACCTTGGGAAATTGTTTTGTTTTCTCCTGAAAATCATTTATAAGTATAGGTATAGGAACTTTGCAAAGAAAAAAGCCACATTCTTCAGCCTTATAAATTGTATGGCAAGTACTTTATTGATTCTTTGAATGTTTTGCCAAAGTAAATTAGTGTTATGCCAGATCTGGTGCTTCACCAATTCTTTACTTGTTTTGTGAAATGACCTGTTTGGAGCTGCATCATTATGTCACTAACAACCTCATTTCCAGTGCAAGGTTGATCTTCCCTTTGTTGAATTCTGAATTCTTGTAGAGGATTGCAGAATTGAGTCAGTTAATTTACACAAATCAGACCATTTCTCCCTGAAAACATGTGTCTTAATATCAACGAAACAGAATATTAATTTTGTGAATCGTCCGGCGTTTACCAGTAGCAGTACTGTGAATAAGAACTACACGTATTGCTTCAAGCTGAGTTTGTTGAAACAATCTGGTGATATTAAAAAACCAATGTGGTATTTTAACAGATTTGGTAGCAACATATTCATCTGCAAATGGCTGTGGCTCGCTGGGGTGCATCGATCCCCATATTTCTCATAGCAGATGGTGTCAAAAAAAACGACTGAGTAATAGACCTGATTTCAATGTTGTAGCTGTACATAGACCTCATCTAGACATGAGGCTGGACATTTATGTGAAATACATAAATTCCATAGTGAGTAGGGGTTCGTCTGGTTGCCGGTTCAAACCCCTGCTTAGTCGTTTTGTCCCTGGGCAAGACACTTTACCCGCCTTACCTGCTGGTGGTGGTTAGAGGGTGGGATTGAATGACAGCCTTGCTTCTGTCAGTCTGCCCATGTCTTGCAGCTGTGGGTACAATGTAGCTGACCACCATCACTGTGTAAATGTGTGTATGAATGAGTAAATGACTGATAGTAGTGTAAAGCGTTTTGGAGTCCTTAGTCTTGATAAAGACAAGTGCAGGCCAGTTACCATTTACCGTAAATGTCCAACATATACAATAAACATTCAAAAATGTGCAAGGTCTACAAAAAAATGTAGTAAATCACGCAAGAAATGGCAGTCAGCTCGACAGAAACTCAAAGATAGCTTCATTTGTTTCAGTATTATTGGAATAATTTCATTTTTTTTCATGGTGTGATTTTGAAACTTAAATAACTGCTGAAAGAGAAATAAAAATAATGTGTGAAAAATCTGAAATTTTTTGAGGTGACAGTCTTTTAATTCTTGCTGTGCAGTTTAATTGAAATTTGGTAAAGTATCACTGTGAAGCTGTAACACCTTTTGAATGCAATTTATTTCAATACCTTGTAATAGTTCCCCTGGTGTTTTGAAATGCAGTCTTTTTTGAGTCCTGTGTTTTATATTCATGATTAAGCTTCAGAAAAAGTTCTCGCTTCATAAAATTCTTCACAAATTGGCCAATTCCATTGGGTTGACAGGGATCATATGTGTATAATGAAGACAAACGAGAGAAGACAAAAATGTTCAGTTTTTTAAACCACAGCTGTGGGTGTAGAAAGAAAGATGAGGCATAAATTAGAGTTTAGAGAACTCAAGGCCAAGCAGGACCAAAAATCAAAAGGTAGAAAATGCATGAGATAAGGGTTTATTTAATCTGATTATGCATTCGAAGAACCTTATTTAATCAACTGAAAGAAGAGATACTTTGTGTAATGTCTTTTGAAGAACAGGGGAATCCCATTGAGGTGACAAGCATTCTGAATAATTTTTATTCCAGTTTCCTGTTTCATCTGGATCATTTCATTATAAGCTGTTTCTTGGCCACAGAAAAATAGCCACGATGTATCTTTATGGGTACATAGCAGAACCTGAATTTTATGTGAAGGAACGCACTGATGTAATTTCTCAATATTAAATAATTGATGACTGTAACTGTACTTAATTACCAGTATATACAACCCTAAACTGTTTTTCTCTTAACTGCATGCATGTATAATGCTAAGATTTACTTTTTTCCATTGATTTTCTCTTAAGTTTTTAATTTTGTCACTTTTTTGTCACCTATTCCCAATAATTTCCTTGTATTCTTAGACCCATTAAGTCAAATTAATCCATGCTGATTTTTTTTTTTTTTTTTTTTTTTTTTTTTTTTTTAAGAATAGGGGTTTTTTTTTTCAGTTGATAATGTTTGGTAATGAGCCATTGCCAGATAAATCAGGAAGCCTTTGCATTAGCAAAAACATCTTCTCAGCCAGCTCAGAGGGTTGCCCAAACGCAGCCAGATTTTTTCAGATCACAGCCTGTTCTTTTCCCATTTTGGAGTCACCTAATACTGTCTCTTCTTGGAAAGCAATTTGTTTTCTTCTGAGGTGCCAGGACTCCCTAATTTAAATTGTAAAAATTGGCCTTTCCTTATGTAGAGAAATCTATTTTTCATCATGCTGTATCATGGCTGAAGCAGGTGCATTGTGCCTTTGTCTGTAACCCTCTGTTTACTGACATTTGCAATTATATAAAGCATTGACTAAATGTATTATGCACCCTCAACCAGCCTTAATTTTGTACTGTTTTTAATTAGTCATTTATTCACATACCCTCATCTGTCATGCACATCTTTTAGAAACATCTGAGCTGCCTCTAAGGAGTGTATCTGCCGCAAATCTGCCAACAAGTGAATCCATTATACTGCCTAACCAAAGCCACTGTTTATAATGAGTTCCTTTCAGGTTAAGCTACTCAGAATTCAGTGGGTCTGAATGCTTCATTAGGTGCCCATGTCCTTACTATGATACAAGTGCATCTCATTAACTTAGTATAAAATCCAAAATATGATTTATTTTTAGGTTATAAGTAAAACGCATATATCCAGTAAGTTCATTGGACATTGAGTAATATATTTAAATTATTGATTTATGTTAATTTTTATGATTTTAGCTTTTTGGCTGTCTGCAGAGTGCTGTATCCAAGCATATGAAATGATAGTTCAATGGAAGGAAAAACTGTAGTAAAAATATGCAAGAGACAACAGGGATGACTACTGCCTTGAGAGGATTCTGAAATAAAGCACTTTCAAGAGGTTAGGAGAAATTCACAAGGTATAGGCTGCAACTGGAGTCAGTTCATTAGCAGCTACAACACAGACAGGTATCCAGAACATTAGCTGACAATTGCAAAATCTTGCATCATCATAGAAGCAGTTCTCAAAAAAAAAAAGACAAAACTGTAACTGAATGCATGAGCAATTTATTATGGAGACTGATAAACATCAAAGCCTGTCATGCTGGGCATCAACATTAGCATATTGCTGTGCAATAACACTGTTCAGTCAATAGCTGCAATGCAGCATCTGGAAAGTAGGTGGTGTGAGCGTGCGCGGGTCACACACACACACACACACACACACACACACACACACACACACACACACACACACACACACAGACAAACAGTCAGCCACAACATTTTACCAAAATTTATGAAGTGCACGTGCTAGACTGTAATGTGAAGCAAGCATAATGTTACTAAGGAGAGAGCTTTTCTTCCATAGAACAACCAAGTCAGTATATATTTTCCCTGAGACAGGGACCCATTTCTGCTTGATTTACAGATGTCTCAGCCTGTCAAGCACACCTTCACCTCAAGGAAGCTGTTCCCTGTTTGCCCAAATTGTGTTTGTCTCCAAAGAACAGACAAGATGACAGCTGGTTACACAGTCAACCCTGGGGTAAAAACAATCCTTCAGGAAATCATGAAAGGTGAAAAAAGGGTAACCTATCAGAGTGTATTTTTTAAGCTTCTCTTGCAAAATAAATACTACAATATTCCAGAGAGAAATTGATGGAAATCCCTATTCTGTTAAACATTTTTGACAAAACTGTGTTTGGCCACTGGCATGTGTTTAAATTTCTTTTTATTCTCTTTTATTTGTCTTGCACTGAACCTAAATGAATGGATGTTTCCAGAGAGAGAGAGTCTATTTTAGGAAGATGGTAATTTTGGAAGCTTTGGAAACAAAAACCAGACTTAAAGAGTAGTGTGTTTTAGTCAGCTTGTCTGCTCAGTCTAGATTTACTGTCATAAATTTGAGGTAGCGGTGGCTCAGAAAGAGAGAAAAAAAACAAACCCATCTTTCAGTTTACTTGTAAACATAGAATGAAAAGATGTGTTTTTAGTTGTGCTCCACCAATTAGTTCTCTAGAGTTGTTTTCTTGTTATATTCACACCTTTGGTAGTGTTGTCGTAATTACTCAAACGTAAATTGGCCTCCCAGGTTGGGATCGTCCAGCTGTACATCTATAGGTGTTTACATTGCAGATTCAAATATGGTCTTTCAGGTACTGCCCATACCTTATGGCTAAAACCAGAAATGTACATACATGGTTTTGTGTTTATTTACAAACTATAAGCTGTTTTTGGTGCTTTTGGAGTAATGGCTTCTTTCTATCTGAGTGGCCCTTCAGCCTATGTCTGTACAATAATGACGCTTTTAAATTTGAGCAAAATCCTATGACTGTTTCTTTGCTTATGTAGGAGTCACGTTTCCTTTGCAGCAGGCTTTTTTAAGCCCAACTCCCACATTCACCTGAAACATTACAAGACCTCTTGTCTGAACGTTAATGTGTGTGAAATTGATTATATACATAAGAAAGTGGGGTAAAGAGAGAACAAAAGTGACCTTGGTAAACCTTTCTTCCTCTTTGTCTTATTTCCTTTGTAGAGCAAAGAGTGAACAATGAGAGGAGTGGGGGAAGGATTTTATTTGATATCCTTCCCGTACTCAGGGAATACTCCCTCATTCCTCTTTCAGTCCAGCTATCTCTGTGTCTTTTTTGGGTCAGAGCTGGATAAAAGCTGGAATTAATGGTTTCTTTGCTTCCAGTAATATGAATTCACTTATATGTTTAAGATTCATAGATGAATTTTACTGCACAAAATTAGTCTTCACTGACGTCAGTCTAGGTAGAATCAAGCAGACATGAGAGCACAGAATGTATTTTTTAGTGGTATTTTTTCTCACCTGTTAAATGCTGTCCTTTATGTTCAAGACTAAGGACTTTAACCATCTTTCCAATCTGTGCTAGGTTTGACTAAGCCAGGTGTGACTGTTTCATGGCTGTACTGAAATTGATTAGAGTTTCTATTATAACTCTTCCATAATAAAATGCACCACTGTGTCAGAACAAAAGTTTTAACACTTAGTAAATGCTACAAAACCAATATGTGTATGCAGGCCTTAAATGGATTTTGGAACGACTATATGGGTACTAAGTGGGTCTGAGCTCATGATGACTTTCTTGCATTGGATTAACATAGATTGGCTACAGTGCCATGAAAAAGTATTTGGCCCCATACAAATCAGAGTCTTCTTTTTTGTTACATTTAAATGTTTCAGATTATCTAACTATTTGTAATATCATACATAGATAACCTGAGTAAATACAGACACCAGTTCTTAATTGATGGTTTCATTTATTATAAGAAAAAAATATTCAAACCAACTGTAGAACAAACAAATCCTTCATTTTGTCATGAATTAGCTATGATTACATACATGTTATAAATTCAATTTCTCTAGCCACACCCACCCAGAGGTGATTGCTGCCAGATATGTAAAGTAAAAAAGTCACTGAAATAGTACTTGTCTGACAACATAAAGTACGATAGGAGACCTCAAAAAACCAAAATATCATGTCCCAATTCAAGAATACATGAGAAACAAAGGCATTTACATCCATCACTCTGGAAAAGATTAAAAAGCCATCTCTAAAGCTTTGGGACTCAAGTAAACCAGTGAGAGCCATTGTCCAACAGTGGAGAAACATGAAATAGTGGTGAATCTTTCCAGGTGCCTATTCAGTTTACTCTGAGAGCCTGTTGATGACTCATTCTGAAGGTCACACAAAACAGGACAAAATCTAAAGCACTGGAGGTCTTATTTTCCTCAGTTTAGGTTAGTGTTCATTATGCAATAAGAAAGAGAGTGGGTTAAAATGGCATCCAATGGGGAGTTCCAACCTGAAAGAAATGCTGACAAAAGAAAAAACAGAGGCCTGTTTCACATTTGCCAATAAACATCTTGATGATGCCCAAGACTTTTGGAAACCTATTCTGTTGATTGACGGGACATAAGTAGAACTTTTTGGAGGATGAGCATCCGAAAACTCGTTATTGAGGCAACAATGAAACCTGCTTTCAAGCAGAAAATCCTGAAGGAAAATCTTGGAACAGCAGTTCGAGACTTTAAACTCTAGCTAACTTGGGTTATGATTAAAGAACACCAGTAAGTTAATCAGTTAATGTTCCTAACAAAACAAAATAAAAGTTTTGGAGTGGCAGTGTATGTGATTAAATAAAACATTGCTGCTAAAAAGAAACAGTTAAAATTTCTCCACAGCATGTCACAAGCAGTTGTTAGGTTTAATCGACATTCATTTTTACACACAGGGCCATGTTTTCTGAAATGCTGGTTTTCCCTTGATAAATGAAATCTTTCTTTAAAAGCAGTATTTTCTTTTAATTCACAGAGCTTTTCTTTCTAATACAGATTTAGATTAACAGTAGTTTTTAATTGGACTTTTCCCTCAAGGTCAAATTCTATTTCACAGCACTGCATAGCACAGTGACAAAACAAAACATGACAGCAATAGACTTGACAGTACAACACAAAATGCTCTACACTTCACCACTCCATTCCTCCATCCTAAACCATTAGACAATTCTGATCACAATCAGCAGCGTCTGTTATTAGGCAATGTATTGACTGAGGTGATCAGGCTTCCAAAGCAGGCCCCCTGCACCTTATGGGCACCACTGCACTCTTTGTAGATCTTTGCTTAGTCCTCAGATAGCGATGAAGAAAATTTGTTCAAATTGCATAACACGTCGAGGACCCATTATGAGTACCACTTTGTATCCAGAGGTATGCTGCATCAATTTTTTAAAAAGCAATTACCTACTCTTGGTAGGTATTGGAATCAGTGAGCAAGCTCATCTGAGGCCTATTTTAAGCCCATTTCCTACACATATGGGCCCTATTAGTAAATATTGGTGGGGTATGAGTTGTCTATCTATTTGCCTGTTAAAACATAATCCCCCTGCTACTTGGGTGGCACACAGATTTTCCACTTGGGATTTTATATTTTAAAGAACTATAGGAACAACATGGAAACAAAAAGATAAAAAAATAATGGGTACACCGAGGAGCCTAAAAGGTACAGAAAGATGCTCTGTCAGCCATGGAAAAGACAATACAATTGAATTAGCAATGTAAGTAGACTTCATTGAAAAAAAATTAGTTTCTGGTTTATTTCATAGGGTCAGGATTTATATTGGAATCAGGATTATAGACTTAAAGGAAAACATTGAATCTGCATGTTTCTTTATATTACTTCAGTACATATTTGTGACCTGAAAACTACAATGAAATGATAAGAAACAGTATAAGGTCTCTAAATACCCTTGCTTTGTGAATTAGAGGTATTTTTTTAGTTAAAGTCCAAATTAATGCATAGACACTCAAATAAACATGTGTTCAAACAGGTGGTAGATATCTAACAATATTATGACACATTTATATTGTTTAGTCCCTCTAGTCCAACTAAGATGCTCACATTTTAAAATACTGTGTTGCATTTTGCATTTAATTATAACAGCTGTAACTTCATCAGTGGTGTTATCATGTTTGATCATGCTACAGTCACAGCAGAGCAGAAAATCTGAGAAAACTTGTGTTCACACCATCTGTCTGAAACAGATTAAGAGGTTATATGTTCCAAAGCTGAGAGGAATGAACCTTTAAAACAGTTTGTACAGTAAGTTTGTTCAGTTCTGTTCTGCTCATTAGGACAGAGCAAGGACAAAGAAGTAAAATTTAAATGACTCACAATCAGTGTTCTGGTTTGTACGTGGGTTTTAAATCGAAAAATGTGTGATTTAAGGATACCTGCAGTCATGTTCTAAAATTATGCCCTTGCAATTTTTACTGTTTATATCCAAACATAGAGAGAATGTTGCACGATGTTTAATTGGTATTTAAAAATAAAGCAGCTTGCAGAATAAGCCAATTTTAGTGTAAGATTTACAAACCATATCTTTGACAGATTTAGAAGTGTAATTAATAACAGATAATGAGCTGGCTGTCTCCATTTACTCAGAGTGAATTCATGCCAAATCCAAAAATAATTGACACCTCAGAAGGATTCTTTGTAAAGAATCTCTGATTTACATATTGGCTAATTTATAACTATTAATACCTCAGCAAAGAGACATATGATCCATGATACTGGTGGCATATGGAAAGCAAAGCAGCTTTTTTTGCAAATCGTGATCCCCTTTTCATCCTAAGGTTCAGTTTCGTCCTTGGCTCAGGTATGCGGAAAAACCTGACCGCATCCCCTTTAAAGATAGAAAACACAGGACATTTTAGTCCTTAAAAGACCCTATTCTACTAAATTACAGTTTGGGATGACTGTGCAAAGTGTTGAGCTATCTGCAATGCTCAGGTTCATATGAAATTTGCCCAAGAGTCACAAAATGATATTGGTGGGGTACAAGGTCAAAAGCCAAATTATTGACATAAAATCTGGAGCATTTTATGCTCCAGATTTCCAAGCATTATTATTCAAATAATGCTTGAATTTACTTTCTTTTTAGCTTGAACTAAAACTGTTAAATTTGTTTTTGGAATAGGAATAGTTACTACTATAAAAATTCCAAGTAATGAGGCCTTAGATCAACAGTAGATGAACAAATTTTTGTAATGCACCCTTTTGTGGCTATTCTAAATATGCAGCTGCTCTGCTTATTGCATCATTTGCTTCTTTAAAGAATCAGTGAGCAGAGGGTAAAAAGCTATCATTTTAAGATTTTTTTAAAACTATGGCTAAAAGTATTTAAATTTTCTAAACTGTGAAAAATGCTCAAGGTCTAATTAGGTGATGGCCTACGTGACGGTAATACGAAAACACTACAAATGCTTTGGGAGCATTCACAAGCCCTATCGACCACCAACAGGACCTTAAACTGGATGCACACTCTCAGAGGTTGGAAGGATGATGATAAGCTGCCAGTTTCTTTTCATAGCTACCTGGAGTTTATTTCAGTGGAAAACTTTTGCTGTTTGATATGGTTTTACTTTAGACTCAACTGTTTTTCGAATAAAACTTTCAATTTGCCAGTTTTGTTGGTTTGTTTTATTGTTAATCCCAGTTGGACTGGTTTAGGCACCAGAATAACATGAAACCCTAACCCTAACGCAAAACTTGCACATTCTGGATGCAAAGGGAACAAACTCAGAAATTATTTAATTGCTGGTGTACAAAAACTTGTATTTAGAGCATTTTATTTCTCTGAAAAGTGAAGAGTGATATGCCAAAAGGTGATGCGCTGCTGAAGGCGGCGTATTGATGAGGTATGGACAAGAGGCGTTGGAGCGTGTCTAGTACAGCTGACACTGCTGTGGGATTATCCTCCTGCTGAGGGGAGTATTTCCAGGATTTCAGAGAGTCTTGCCGACTTCTGATCACTTCAGTTGGTGAAATGTTACCTTTAAAAACTTCGTCACTGCAGAGAAAAAGTTAAATGTATTCAGCTTGATGATGATCACGATGTGCTTATCTGTTCAGCATGTTGATCATCAGCGTGTTTGTAATTTCCCCTCGGGTTGTAATTTCCCCTTGGGGATAAATAAAGTACTATTGAACTGAATTGAATTGAATTACTAATTAAACAGAATGAAAATGAAATGCAATTGAATGTCATTTTTATTACTTTAAAAACTGATGGGTAAAAATAGATAATTGGAGGCTTTTTTTGATACAGTTATTAAAAAAGATTGACAACGGAAAAAATCTAGTGTGACCCCTGCTCCAAACTACAGATATTTTTGCCCGCTCCAGCCATCTAACTTCTCCCATCTTCATCATTTTTATTTGTTTGTTGGTTTGTTGTTTTTTGGGGGGGATCAACAAATCACTCATTGTTGTATTACCACCACCTAGTAAAAAGTGTGGTTTAGCCATTGACTTGCAGCGCAGCGCAGCTCAGGAGGAAAATCCAGCAGAAACGTGTTATCGGTTTAGAGAATCGGCTTGCTTTAATGAGTATGAGTACTTGACACTGTTATCGGGCCCCAGACTGATACCAGTATCGGTATCGGGATACCACTACGTACAACTGTGCAGAAAAATTATCATGAATATTTTGAATAAAAAATTGTATAAGAAATTAGTTAATTTTACTTATAAATCATCATTTTAATCTGTGGCATTAAATAAAAAGTTTAGTTTGTCCTCAAAAGGGCTGTTTCGTAATAATCAGTAATAGTTAAACATATGAACATTTTGTTCATTCAGTCTAGATTAAGTCACTCTAAATTTCAGCTAATTCTTTGTTTATAGACCAGAACAGAAACAAAAGAAAGGTTCTTGTGCAGTTTGTGTAAAAAAAAAAGTACATATTAAAAAAATAATTTTTTCAACTGTCAAATCAAATATTGAGTATTTTCGTTAGTGATGAAGCAGTGTTTGAAGAGTTAGGTGTGTCACACTCCTAATGGCTGTATTTCCAGGCAGGACTCAATAAAAGTTGGTAAAAAGCACTTAAACTTTGCTTAATTAAAATGATTGCATGATTTGAAAGAATAACAGTGAAAGAAAGCAACACACTTCTCAAAGAAACTGATAAAGAACACACATTCAAAAGCCCCTTTGAAATCCTCTGAAAAAAAAAATTACAGGCTGACATCTAAGCTAATGACATATCTCAGCTGGCAGTGAGATGGGGGAAGATGGTGCTGCTGTCGATGTAAGTGTTCAATAATGAACTTTTCTACATTTTCACCTAGGCTGTTATTTCCTCTTTCTGCCCACTTCAGTAGTTGATTATTTTCCTCTTAAAGCGCTGGCTGATTTTTAAATTTTTTTTATCTCTGTTCTATTCACTTTCCTTATGTGTCCTATTATTCTTCTGTTCTTCAACTTCCAGCTAGACATGAACCAGAATGAGAGTCTCATGGGATGATTACCTTGAATGAAAATATCATGGTTTCATTATATAAAGGCAAAGATTTGAACCAAAATAGCTAACATGATCTAATTTGCAGAAAACAAACAATTATTCCTTCTGATGCTACAGTAATCATTTTTTGTTCAATTTATGCTAATCTTATAACATTTACTTATCAGTTTGATTTTGATAGAAAAACTTAAATAAAAACATTGAATGAATGGCTCATACATTAAGTAGAAGTTTTATAAATGTGCTTATTGTACAGAATATTACACCTACACAGTACTTCAACTGTAACACATTGATTTTAGCTGGTTAATTTGTTGACTATCTGTTTCAGTCGCTTTCCTGCTCTTGACAGACATGCAAGAGCACATAATGATTGTTCATGTTTTTTGTGAATGGAAATATTCCCAAGAAGCCAAATTTGTCTTTTTTCGAGGCAACGAGAATTGTAGTACCCTTTTTTTTAGCCATCTGTGTACAGCAACAGGTGTGGGAGGGGTAACACTTATACTCTATGTTCTATAAACGTGTCCAAAATAGTGAAATTTGTCTTTTTTGAAAGCAATGAGAAAGTGTAGCTGACATCTTTAAGCCAGCTGGCTGATAGTGTCCAGGAACAAGTGGGGGAGGGGCAGTGCTTCTACTCTGTACTCCATAACATAAAAAAATACTGCTAACTCTGGCATCTTATCTAGCCTGTCATTAAAAGCACCTTAAACTATAGTAACAGTATGACTGGATAAGTGACAGATTCCAAGATGTTCTTGTAAACAGGCAATATGCCCAATTGCTTGTCTTATGAGTGAACAAGCAAATTGGAAAGACCAGAAAGATACCGCTCAGTCTTTTCCCCCCTCTGTTTTATCTCTATAACTATATGGTTTGCTCAAGGTAGCAAAACTGGCTTGCTTTAGGCATGAACAATGGCTTCACACATCAATATGTTAACCTCAAGCGTTCCTAATTGCTCATTCATATCACCACTCTGACCACTTTCTTTTTAAAGGACCAAATGGTAAACTCTTTCTGCATTCTTAGAATATTGCAGAACAAAAAGCACAGTCAATCTCTGTTACCTCATTAATAACAGGAAAGCTTCATTTTTTTTATGACCATCTTGGTGATTATGTTCCTCATTTAGTCCTTCTGCCTGGAGTGTGCTGCAGTATTTGGTGTCCATCTGACTGCAGCTCGACCTAAAATCATCAAAGAAAATACAGTTAAAATAGTTTAACTCTGACCTATTGCTGTTTAGCCACAGGCAGCTGTTGCTCTACAATGTCTCAACTTTAGTTGCACTTCTTCCAGATGAGTTTGACTCTGAGGCTTTTTTTTAAGATAGGGAACTACAGAGAGTGTCAGGAAAGATAAGAGTGTGGGTGTAACATGCAGAGAGGACTGTTAGCCAAATCTGAACCTTTGTATCGCAATGTAGAAAACTCAATATGATCAGGAGTAAATCCTTCCCTTTCCCACTGTCCTCTCTTTTCTTATCTGGAAAAATCTTAATATTTTTTTCTGCATGTTTAAAAATAAAATGTACAATTAAAAGGTCTGCGTTAACAATCTTTTTTGTCTGTAACTGGATCAAGACCAAGAACAAATTCCCACACAAGACAGTTTATTTATCCAAAGAAGCTATTTCTATTGTTATCAACCATTATACAAATCCCCAAAGTCATTCTCAACATGTGCTCCCAATTTTCCACATTTAGAACATTTTGTTTGAATTATAAAGATCTACAAAGTTTTATTTGGTTTTCCATTTTTAACTCAAAGGAAAACACTGAAATACCACAAGGTTCTCCTCAGGGCTGATACAGCTGGCTATGGGCTTCTGCAGACTTTAAAATAGGATTATCTGTTTAAACCAATGATTGTCTTCATATCTTTAAAGCCTCATGTCAAATTTTTTTGTGGTGTTTTTATGGAAGTCATTCCAATGTGTTATCATATCAAATAGTTTTTTTTACACCATGAGGAACAACCAAGATATGTAACCACTTTAGCATTAAAACACCCAGCACGCATGATGCAGCGTGCTGGGTGTTTTTACCTACATAAGAAAGAATCTTTGGGAATTTTTCAGATAAGACTGTGATCCCTTGTAGATTACCGGGAGGATCAACATGCTGCATTTACTGAGAGAGTTGAGGTAACCTTCTGGGTAATACTGCTGTTCGTTACTTGTACTGAGTGAGATCAAATGTGTGTTTCCCCTTTTTTAAAATTAGTGACCCCTGTAACGTTTGGGGACATCAAAAACAATTCAGTTCAATTGGTACAATTTAATTCAACTTTTCTTCATAAGCTTGTTGGCTGATATAAAATCACACAATGCACAAAGAACAGACAGAGGGAGTTTAAATGAGCGATCCAGACTCAACATCCCTAAAGAAAACCTAATGGATCTGAGCAATATCAAGACATCAGCAGAGCTGCAGAGACCAGACAAGCAGATTTAAAAATACTCTTAAGAAGAATTGGGAAAACCTGGTTTTAGTAGGAGTGATTGATTGAGTGGAAACAGGTTTGCACATTGGCATCAAAAAAATAGCTGAAAGTATGTGGCAAGGTAATGTCAAAATAAGCGAAAGCAGTTGGGGATTACTAGCAGATAAAAAATATGGGGGCTAGATAAAAAATTAATGGGTGATTACTTACAATGCCTTGCAAAAGTATACGTACCCCTTAAACTTTTCTACAATTCGTCATGTAACAACCACAAACCTCGGTGTAATTTATTGGGATTTTATGAGATTGACCAACACATTATTATTATTATTTTATTATTATTATTATTATTATTATTATTATTATTATTATTATTATTATTATTATTATTATTTATTATTATTATTATTATTATTATTTTATCATTATTTTGGAAATGGAGGAAAAATGAAATGGTTTTTTTTTTTTATTAAAAAAACAAAAACAAACAAAAAAAAAAAAACCATGGTTTTTAACATTTTTTTACAAATAAAGATCTGACAAGTATTGGATCCATTTGTATACAGTCTCCCCAAGTCTTTACTTTGTAGAAACTTCTTTCTCAACAGCTACAACTGATTGGCTCTACCACTGAAAAGCAGCTGAAACTCAGTCAGTTTGGGTGGAGAGCATCCCTGAACAGCATTTTTCAAATCTTGCACCAAATTTTCATTAAATTTAAGTCTTATGTTGTGCCATTCTAACACATGGAAATGCTTTAATTAAAACTAAATCAGATTGTTGCTTTGGCTGTATGTTTGAGATCATTGTGCTGCTAAAACGTGAACTTTCACCCGAGTCTGAAGTCTTTTGCAGCCTCTAACAGATTTTGCCGTGCTTTTGGGTCCATCCATTTTTACATCAACTCTAACGCACTTCCTTGTCCCTGACACTGTACATTATGAATAAAAATAAACTAAAGTGACAAAAGAGACACATAATAAGAGAAATTATACATTTTTAAGGCTGAGGTACTTAAATGATACATTTTTGTTTATTTATTTAGTCCAAAAAAGGCAAAGAACTGATGTCTGTCTTACCACTGCACCAGATTTGACCACACAATTTTCATTTGCAGCTCTTGATAGGCTAATTGTTAATATTAACCATTTAGCACCTAGCCATTAGAAGACAAAAAAAAATTACAGCCTAGTAAAAACCTGGATTAAAAAAAATATGTAGCGTTTATCCTCTCAATACAGTGGTTTTAGATTAATATCTTCCCTCAAAGTGTTTTCGATTCAGATGGTTTGACTTTAATGCACTAGTCTCAATTATTTGCTTCGCCTCCCACGTTTGTGACATTTATTTACTCATCCTAAAATAAGATGAAAACCAAAGCATGTGAAGTTCACCACTTTACATCTATTTAGTCATTTTATATTCAGAACGGTGTTATTCTGCTATATTGCTATATATAAGCTGTAGAGCCAATTTTTAATTTGACTTCTGATCAAAGCTATCACTTCACTGGATTTAGGATCTAGTCATGGTCTAGAAAAACGCAATAAAATGCAAACAGAGACATAGAAATACATAAAATGGTAGTTCCTTCACAAGACTAATACAGTAAATTTTAAAAAATGGTTCTAGCTCTGTCCATACTTCCCTAAATTCTTTGTGATTGTGAGTGAGATCAAGGCCTGCCTGTGGTCACCCACACATCTTAGCACACATCAGCTCTGCAGGAGCCGGCCTGTGGCAAGAGGAAGGCCATATTTTACCCAAACATAACAATTAAACTTATTTAATCTTTCTGTCTGTGTATTCTAATTTTTTTTACTGGTTTTGGTGTGCAGCTGTTTTTTTGTCTTCATAAGTCAGAGCATTTTTAAAACAACTTGCACATTATGGTGCAAGTTGGCACTTTATGGTTCTTTATAAATGTAGTCAGACAGACTAAATCTACATCTGTAATCCCATACCTGCCATCAGTCCCTGTATCATCTGATTTTAATTAAACATGAGCATGTTTTGACTATTCTGTTATTATATTGTATTACACCTGAATATCCACATCTTTCTCCTTTAGCAATTTGATCAGTTGGTAGAGTGAGGAAGACCTTATAGATCTCTTACTGTTGTCCAATCCTTGAACATGATAATAGATGCCAAAAAGGCAAGTGTTGATGCATCAGAATTGCAATCTCATCCATATTAACCCAGTTATTTAAATTTTTGCGACTGTAAAAAGTGCTAAAGCTGTTATGTGCATGATTGCAATGCAATGTCACAGAAATTTTCTTTCACATCTAGGCTGTCTGAGAGCTGCATTGACACATGGTTATTGTATAGTATGGGTTGCAGTTAGTTTTCTAGGATATCTCATATTTCAGGACAAACCATGTGATCATGTATATATAATCCCCTCCCCAATTTCTAAAGCCTTAAAATAAAATCTTTTTGCATTGTATTATCAAACTCTGCACTGCAACAATTGCTGCAAATGCTGCTGATCTTTGGAGATTTTTTTCTACCTCCCTTGCCATGCCCCTCGCAGTATGTAGCAGTGAGAAATTTCGGCTGATACATTTCACTAGGGAAGCAATGCAATGTCGTGCTCTTGTTTTTTGTATTTTGTATTGGTCATTGTGTTTAAACGGCTTGTTTGTGAATCTCAAAAAGATGGTGCTGGCAATGGATTTCAGTTTGCAGTTGCCTTGCATATGGACCATTGCAGATTTGTTCTCTCTTTTTGTTTTTTCCCATGAACTGACACTGCTTGAAATAGTTCAGATCATTTTCACTTGTGCAGTGAGGTGTGTGCTGCGGTTAGCCTTGAGGGCATCTGTTTCAACGTATAAACAGTCGTTTCCCTGCCTGAAAGCCTTATCAGTAACTGGCCTTCCTCAGGATGTCTGCCAGCCACAGAACAGTAATACAAACACACCTTGGAAACTCCTGGTTCTGATTTGATTCCATTGTTAATATGTTTGTTCGAGGGTATATATTTTCATCGATATTTCTTACCACAGTGGAATGATAAGAATTTAAGTGCAGATTGGTATAGGTGTTCATTTACAGTACTTTGTAGATGTTGTCATAACCCTTGAGCATTTTCACATTTTGACCCTGTACAACCATAAACTTTAGTGTGGTTTTTTGGGGGGGTTTATGTGAAAAACCAATGATACGTAATGTATAATTGAGAAGTGGAACATTTTGACTGAGAAAAATCTGAAAAATGATGCCTCTACCAGCGTTACACATATAGATGCTGAAATTGTTACTCATTGTTGTTTGTAAAATAGCTCAGACTCAGGTAAACTCTGACTAGGTTCCCTGTCCTTGCTGAAGAAAAGTATCCCCACAGCATGATGCTGCCACCACCATGTGTGGCACATGGCATTTTTCATTTCAGCTAAAAGGTTTAATTTTGATCTCATCTGAAAAGAGAAGTGCCTTCCACATGTTAGGCCAAACTCCAAACTTTCATCTAACCATGCCTCTATAAATATGTGCAGTGAACAACTAATAGCTGTCCTGTTGACAGATGGTTTTCCACCTGAGCTGTGGATCTCTGCAGCTCCCCCAAAGTTACCATTGTGCTCTTGGTTGTTTCTTTGATTCATGCCCTCCTTTTCTAGCCTGTTTAGTTGGCTGACCATGTCCTGGTACTGATGGAGTTGTGATGGATTGTAAAGTTACCCATGATGTTCGAAGCTCAGGACATTTTTTCAAAACACAACCCTGCTTTAAACTTTTCCCCAACTGTATTCTTGATCTGTCTGGTGAATTCTCTTAGCTTCATGGGCTCTATTTACTAATTAGATGCCTCCTGAAGGCAACTGACTATCTTGGGTATTATGAGTAGAGGGCAGAATACATACGCATTCCACACTTAACGTAAAACTCCGATAAACATAACTGAAGTGTACGAATTACAAGAAGAATATGTAAATGTTTATGTCTCCATGGTGTAGCCCATCCTGTATAGCACAGCCTTTCATTTGGGAGTGTGTTTCTGTTTTGTCATGCACTGTTGCTGGCTCGAAACAAATGTCTGATTCAGAGCTCAGTCAACTGTCAAAATGTCAGAAGTGGTGTGTCATGTAAGTCCTAAATTATTTTTGACAATCTTTTGAAAAGTGTTTAGCTTGACTGATTCTTTGGCTTACTTTTGTGATGCACAAAGTAAACACTTTCACTCTGAAACAGAACTGAAAAAGGGTTGGGGAAAAGATGCTTTAGATGACCATCTAATGGTGGATGGTGAATTATATGCTTAGGGTTTTTTCTATGTATATGCTTTCATAGAAAAAGTAAGAGATCAGAGCAAAGAAAGAATGGGGAAGAAATACAGCTCACATTCTTTTTGTTTGGGTTCATAGGGTGTAATATCGTCGGCTGGTGTTGCAGGGTCAGGTTGAGGCTATATATGGTCTTGAGCTTTATACTGTGTGTACTTAAGCAGTGACACATGGCTTTAATTACACGTTCATTCAACATACATTACAAACATGAAAAAAATGTGTCTGGTTTTACATTAAGACTACTTTTCAAGATCCCTTAAGACAACATACTTGACTAATACTGTAAATCTTTGCTTTGATTAATAAGTCTACTGTAACGCTATGGGTAAAATGGCATGTCTAAACACTAATCTTTGGTGCAAGATATGATTTATCACTAATCCCAAAGCAAAATGTGGTCTTTTGAATAATTACATCACGGCATGAAGTATAAGTCCTTGCCAAAGGAAACATCTCTTAAGTTAAACTGAATTGTTGCCAATTAATGTTTTTAATAATTTTATCATTATGAGAAAAATTCATCTCACTTTACAGTTCATGGTATTTTCTTTTGACTTGACTGCCATGATACCTGCAACTAACTTGGGCAAAACAGTTCACCCTAGTGCAAACAAATTCACTTGTCTCCACCAAAACATGCACACTGCCTGCCAACACCACATGGGTAACTATATATTTTATGATTTTTTTTTCAAATGTCTTGTAAAAATATAGCAAGAACACTGAATAATTTTAGATAGTTTAGCAGATTAACTGCAGTTTTCACAACTTTCTCATCAAAATGAGTTTTAATTTTATGTCAAACCTATGCCTTGAAAGTAGTCAGTGATGACTACCAAAGTGGGCGTACTTCTATTTTGTGTTTTCTCACTTATACACAGCCACACTTATGCACATAGGTTTGGGGTGCCAGACTTTGCACCACACAGCTTGTTATTTTAACATTTCAGCACTGGGCATTTTCCAAAGCAGGAAGAAAGACTAGTGATATAAAGTATACTTTGTTTCATACAGCATATCTCTCTCTTATGCATGTTACATGCCTTGGAATAAACCCACTTTTCCTAATGATGGCATACCAGGAGTTATTATCACCTTATGAGACTGTTTGCTTGAGTTTTTATATCCCAAATGAGACTTCGAATGATGTGGTCACATGTGATGTGGTCTTTTGATTACAGCTGATTTTTAGGAGTTAGTGTTAGTAACGGAATGATTTTAGTAACAGGTAGTGGTGGACATTCAGATAAAGTCTGACTTTAATTAGTCTCAGATAGCCTGATGCAAATTTGAATAACTCAAATATTGTACAACTTTGGGAGGTCTGTATGGTCCGAATAAAAAAAGCCTTTTGAAAAAAAAAAAACTGAATTAAAAACCAGTGTCCTGTATGTAAATGCATGTCAGCACAGTAGTGGCACAAATGTCTCACAGTAAAGTGGGACCAAATCGAGGAGAACATGCATGCAGAAAGATGCAGGCCAAGATTCGAATCCATGCCTGCAAAACTACCAAAACATTGCCACACACCTAATCTGACAGGGCAAATATGGAGAGTATTAATCAGAGGTGCAACCAAGAGGCTCATGGAAATGGAAGATGAATAAAGATAAATATATAGCAATCCTGGAAGAAAATGTGTGGGAACCTCCCTTTCCAAAAGCAAAGCAACCCTAAACATACAGCCAGAACTACAATGGAGGATTTAGACCTAAAGCATATTCTTTGTCAGACTGGTACAGTTTGGGTTTAGGTCCAGACCTAAACCCAATTAAGAATCTGTAGCAAGACCTGAAAACTGCCATGCATAGTATATACTCTCAATACAGTTTTACTGATTTTGAGCTGTTTTGCAGGAATAGGTGCAAAACAGCTATAAACTATTGACTTAGGGGGTGACTGAATATATTTACATACACCACAGTTTTTATTCTTTTATGGTTTTTCCCCTTTTTTGGAGAGTAGTTTATCTGGGTTGGAGGAAAATAAACTTTTGTTCTTATATTTGAAAAGCATTTTACTTACGTGAACAATCATGAATATTCAGCCGTTTCTGCCTGTAAAGACTAAAACATTGCATCAGAGTGTAATTTCCTTATTCTCTCCTTTTCTCTTTGTGTTCAATCACTTACACTAAGTAAATGCAAATGCGCCAGCTGCTCATTTTCTATCTGGCATTGTTCTGAAAAGCTGAACTAAATTTAGTTTATGGAGGACAAGGCATACTGGAGCAATTTTCTGCTAAGTGTCATATGTGCATGCGAACCACCGCCATAAGTATGGGAGCAGTCCCTGAATTAGGCTAATTTTTAGTCATGCTTCTTCTTACCTTTTTTCCTTATACAGTTAACCAAATGATTCTCCTTCTCATTGCAATTTATTTATTTAATTAATCATTAATTAATTGAAATACCAAACAGATGAGGTTGGTAAACAGTGTCTTACGTGTACATAAAAAGACCAAACAGTGGTGGGATTATAGAGGTCCTGAGGGTCTGAGGTGGGATCTGATCCCACCTGACAAGAGAAGGCTCATGTGATCTACTAAAGAGAAGCTTAAACCTCCAAGGCCGCATGACACCCTCTTTCAACCCACTGATTTAGATGAAAGGATGTCGGCTGATTTTGTGTTGTGTTGGAGATTTACGCAGAGGATTCATCCTCAGAATCTGTCAACATTGTCTCGGATTATTGTTTTGCTTTGGTTTTATCTTTGTGAATAAAATCCTGTTAGAAAGATTATTTTTTTATCATCTAAAAAAACCCCCAAAACATTTGTACATACACTTTAAAAAGTTAATTCAATTTAATCTGCTGACATAGTGTTGATTCACAACAAATGTCATCTCAAGACTAGACTGTGCTTTAAAATACATCAAACTCATGATGAATACTCACATTTGCTTTCAGTAAAGTATGCTTATGCTCTGTGCGGCCACAGCAGCACCCCTGAGCCGAATGTGAGCAGGCTGCATTAGTTTCTGGATAATTTCCGAAGGGGTTCGTATGCAAAACTTGATGCTAGTTTATTGCAACTATTCTCATGCTCTACCATCACTCCCTGCAACATCTGTGCCCCAGATGGTCACTATACAGAAATATTGTTTACTGCACATTTCTTAAAAAGTTTAAATTTTTTTAACATGAAACTTTATTTTTGGAAATTCAGAAATGGAAATGCAAAGGAAATGTGAAAGAAATGCACCTCTATTTGTTTTGTATATGACTAGTCATTGCAGAACAGTGCCACTGTATATGCATATAAAAACATGTTGTCAGTTGATCTTTTAAGTATACAGGTGCATTTCAAAAAGTGAAACATCATGGAAGATTAATTTTATCCTAAATCTCAAATAATTAATCTTTTTTCTCCATAGTTTATGTGAAGTGCTTCTGGCATTGTTTGTAGTTCAGGAGTGATTTACCACAAACAGTACAACAGTCTGTGACTATTTAGAAAGGGACTATGTACAACTTAAATTTAAACATAACCTTTTGATGCACTGTATCAGATTCTAGCATTTAGCTGATTCACACCTGCAGTCATTTGACTGCTCTTGTTCTGGACTTAAGGTGCAGTCTATGACTTGTAAATCTTCCCCAAATTCCTGAAAGAACTTTGGTTCACAATAATGTTAGGGCTGCGGTTAGCATAGTTACTTGTGTGCCTTTTCTAACACACTTTTTCCTTCCTCTCAACTTTCCACTAATTTGATTAGACACAGCACTCTGACATTTTGTGGCTTTTGGAGGATGTCAGTGACTGTCTGCTGGATAAATGTGTAGGCCATACCAGAACACTTTGGTATTTACATACTTTTTATTGGTCTTATGTAATTTACTACTTTTTTGAGAAATAGAATTTTTTTGTTTTCATTTGCTGTAAGTCATATACAGCAAAATGTACAGAAATAAACATTTCAAATTTATAACTGTGTGTAATGAATTGATACAAATATGAGGGTAACTTTTTTAATGGAATCACTGAATCAACTTAACTTCTCAATGATACTCTAATTTATTGTGATGCTCTCCAGTCTCTCCCTCCAGTCTTGATTGTAACTTTATCTGGTATCCCCGTAAATAAATCAGCTACCCCTCATATCGTTCTGCTTACTTGATATGATCAGTAAACATGTGGATAGGCTGTCCTGGCTTCTTGACCATTGCTGCTCCTCATATTTTCTAGTTAGTACTGTGGAACTGATGTATTGGAGCAAAGGATAGATAAGAGTTTGGGTCTATTTGCTTGGGCAGTTACCCTATTTAAAGGTACTTAATAATTTACCTTATTTACACTATAGAGCCAACTGAGCTGGTTTACTCATTAAAGTTCTTTCTATTATTGAACCATTCAGATGTGTCTTTGGTGTTTACCTTTTAGATTTCACAGGAATGTATGAATATGGACTTGAAAATGGATAATTTGATGCTTCTGAAATGTTTTTGATTTTATCCAGGATGAAGCTCAGTCAAAGCTGCTCACATATGACAACATGGGGCTTGGATTTAAGAGCTGCTGTAATAATTAAGACTGATGTGTGGTGGGAGTTGAGTGTGGAGTAAAACTGATGCCCACAGGCAAACTCTGAGGGAAAAAAAGTACTTCACAACAGTGAACACAGGATAGTGTGCAAAGATTTTGCAGTGGCTGCAGACAGACATTTCAGTCTGTTCCCTTGTGATCATGCACACTCAAGGAAATTCCTGTCATACCTCTATTCACTCCTATAGTGGCTGCAACATGAAGAAGTGGTGTCTGTTTGCCATATTTTCATGTGTTTGTGTCTTATTGGTTGCAGCAGGTATGCTTTTGCTGGTAAATTTATTGTAGTGAGACAGCTGATAGTTTTACCAACTTCAGTGCCTCCTCGCCCTCCTCTCGTCTATATCATCTGCCAACACGTCAGCCCTTCCCCACCCTTTCACCCCACTGTTTTTCTGCTTTCTTTCTTTGTAGACAGGGCCAGTGGCTTTCAGTCAAACAGAGCAGAAGGTGATAACTCCATGGAAGGTGAGAAGCAATTTAGGCTTTATAAATTACCTATCTTTTCTATTTTCTCTACTCTTTTGTTTACTAATGCTCCGTTTTGCACTTATAATTTATTTTCCTTCATGATTAATTAGTCCTCCTCATCTCTAGGCTTTCTGGCATAATTTTTTTTTTGTTTACCTCACAATGCTCATTTGATCGGTTTACCATCCACTGCGCTTTTCTTACTTGTTCACAGTCTGTTTCTGCAGGGTATGACATTGGTCAATTGTTGTCTGGAATGTGTAAAATTGAGGAGCAGTGAGTGTGTATTTGTCTGTATGCATGCATGGTGTTTTTTTATTTTTTGTGGTTCCAAAGTTAACGCTCCCCACACAGCTTTGGCAGCTGACATAGCGCGGGAAAACCCGGTTTGCCAACAACACATAGCAATGCTTTCACACCCAATTCAGTGATATGAACATTAAGCTACTAAAAGTGGCAATTAGTCCGTTGTTTTTATCAGCAGCGGGCATGATTTGCGTTATGGTACATGTCTGTCTGTCTGTGTGTGCCAGCAGAAAAAAAAATTGGAGGGGAAGGATCAAAAGAATGTAAATGTATGTGCTGATTTGCTCTCAGCTGTGCAGCTTGCTCTGCAGAGTGTACAATTTCTCCTTTTTGTATGGCTTCATACTTTGGTACTTCTGGAAAGGTTATATATTAATACAGATATCCATGTGAATTTGCATGAACAAAAGCATTATTTCAAAATTGCATAGCATTAGAAAATTCTGATTAAAGTGCTTTTGAGTGTTGTTTTTTTAAGTTTTTTTTGTAAGTAGACAAAACATTACAAAAAATGAGCAAGGAGCCACATTTATTTGAGTCATTTTCTATGACAATATTTAAACTGATCTACAAAGATTGCTTATGCTCTATTTTCTTAACATACAGCATAATCTATCATGCATTCTTAGTCTTCGTGCAGCAGTGCTTGAAACCTTTTGAGCGTGTGCATATATAAAACAAATGAAACTATCTTTTAAGAGCACCTACTTAGACAAATGAGATAAAAATATGTTACTTGCTCATTTATTTATTTAGAAAAATGGTTTTATATTTTGTAAACTGTGGTAACCAAAAATATTAAAATGTTTTCTGGCTCATTGTGAAATATTGGTCCTGTTTACTAGATGTTTTGTTCTTTATCAGAACAGGGTCTCTACGAGGGCATCTAGGATTAAGATTGTGTCTTTGCTTCTTGTGTTATTACCTTTGTCTTTTTTTGCTCTTTTGTTTTGCTCTGGTGTCTTATAGACAGTTTTCAGCCTCAGATCAGTGTTGCCTCCCTTTCCTGCTCTGTTGCCTTTCTCCAAACCATGCTAGGAATGACTCATGGTCAAATAGAGTATTCCTGATGATATCAGAGAAAGTTGCTGCTGATCATACGTTTTATCTGAGCCATTTTACTTTAGGTAAAATTATCTATAAATGTATGAACCATAACATGAGTTGCACTCACTAGCAACTTTATTGGATATACACGCTCAATCGCTTATTAACACAAACCGTAAATCAGCCAATCACATGGCAACAACTCAATGCCAGTGAGCAGCAGTTGTGCGATCGAACAATGCCTTGTTGATTTAAGAGGTCAAAGGAAAATAAACAGAGTGCTTTAACAGGATCCAAAGGGAATAGTGCCTCAAATAACCTCTTGCTATTAAACCAAGGTTATGTTACCTGCTCCAATAAGTCTTGATTTTTGCCGCAACAGTTAGATAGTAGGTTGAGAATTTGGTGTAAATTCCATCAAAAGATCCAGCCTTCCTTGTATCAACAAATCAGACTGGTAGTAGAGGTATAATGGTATATTGGATACTTTCTTGGCACACATTGTGTTTCAGCCAGGCATTGTTGCTTAAATATATATACAGTATATATGGTGATAATATCATGATTTGGGTCTGTTCTGATTCATGTGGGTGAAGGTAGATATTTTCATTAGTAAAATTTTTTCTGATTAATTATAGTTTTTAGAAAAAAAGTACATTTTCATGAGTTCATTTATCAGAGCAACGTTTTAAACAAAAAAAATTACTTTCTAAAGATTGATTAAAGTCAATCTTTAAAAGCAGCCAGATCAAAGTCCTCAATTCAATCCAACACAATCTCTTTTAAAAGAACCTGAACAGTTCAAATGAGAAAAAACAGAACTATCTAATAGTTTAAGTACTCTTTTTTGGAGGAATAAGCATGGATTTCTCCCAAGCAACAGCTGAGCAGTTGCAGGAACTGTATTCTGATTACTGTTGCATGGGACAATATGTAAAGCAACATTTCTCATATTTCTGACCATTCAATGTATGTAGTACTTCATAATAATAATAAAAACAGTTCCTAATTTGTTCAGCTTTATTCTTGTTAATAAAATAATGTACAGGCAGTTTTTGTGAAAAAGAAGTCTAAAGAAGCTTTACAATCATTTGAGCTGCACTGCTTTTGTATGACAGTTTCCTGTAGCGTGAAGGACACATTTAGCTACATATCAGGTTTGTAATTGATCCACTGTTCCATTGTAGAAAACCATGTTTTTCCTTGTGGAACAAATATTTCTTTGTCATTTTTCTTTTTTAGTTTACTTCTTGCTCCCGTCTTTCTTTGCTGAGTGTTTTGCCACAGACATTTTTGATATACTTTTTCTCTCTATTCACATAGATTTATTTCCTTTTAGCTTTCTCATCTCTTTGTGTTATTTTTTTCTTTCACCTAATTTTCAGCTCCCTTTAACTTCTGAAGTTGTTGTTATAGTCAGATGGCTTAGTGTTAATTAGCTTTATCACCATCATTAACATCTATGAAGGGAACCAGCCATAATGGGCATGTAGTTTCATCTAGAATGGTTTGGATGTGTGCTGCAATTAATAATATTAGATATTCAGGGTTTTGTAATGACAGCAGTCTGCAGATTCAGATGAAAAAAAAGTAATACAGAGATATTTTGCTTCATTTTATGCAAATAATTGATAACTAGGGAAAAATGAATATAATAATCTTTTAAATTCATACCTTTCCATTCAAGATAAAATGTGCTAATTTTTGTTCTATTTCTAATATTATGAAATATATTTAATTACACTTTAGAGTCAGACCCAGACCGCATTTGTCCTATGATAAAAAAGTAGTCCATTTATTATCCTGAGGGATAATATTGAAGTTGTTTAATGAAGCATATGGACCGAACATCCCTCTGTCATTTTCTCTGTGGAGTTCAGGAACAGATGTTTTTTGGCACAAAGGGAACAATCTGCCCTCTGGTGAATTCAGCCTCTGTCAGACTGGACATGAATAAATCATTCTGGCTTAAGACTAAAATACAGAAAAATACCTGGACAATATAAATACCTTGGAGTTTGGAGAATTAGGAAAAAACTGTCTCAAAATAAGTGTTTTTGTTGGATAGTGTTCCATATGTGCTATACATAGATAAGAGCTAATCTTGGACTGGATGAACCAGACTGTTCTCAAATAGCTCTCGTAGAGCAGCGAGATTGATTGGTTCCTGCAGAGACACACACTCTGAGCTATATGATATCAGATAATGTCCCCCAGTACTGTCTTCATGTTCACACCATTCAATCTAGCTAAGCAATCATACACTTCCCTTGTTTTACCACTCAGGGCAGTGACTTTTCATACCAGCTATACATTTCATACCAGCGAAGGATCACCATTTGCCTACCACTTTTCATAGCTATTTTAACAACATATGATTTCAAATTCTATAGTCTGCTAGATGAAAATGTAGTTCTGTGATACCCCCTCCCCTACAAAAAAAAAATCTCACAAAAGAGACTTTTATAATTTTTTCAAGATTATTTATGCTCAGAGGTAGATGAATAACAATCACAAGATCTTGTGATATTAAAATGCCATGTGATGTGCCAGGTCTTTCTTGCAAAGTGTAATCCAGTGGGTCTCAGTACGTGACTTCTCATGATGTAGCAGATGAGCCCCGGATGTGAAAGTGTGCTCTTTAAGCTTGACTCCCTGTTGTCGCTATAGTTCAGACTCTTATTTTGAAGTTTAAAAGGAAGTTGTTCTTAAATTCCCTTGTTGTGTTTGACATAGTCAGCTAATATAGACTTATCAAGCTGGCCATCAACAATTGGTTGCAAAAACATCAAAACACCCATAACTACTTTTAAATCATTTATGTGATAGCATCTGGGTGCCCAGTAAAAACATCGATGTTGACAGTCACAAATAAGATCCAATATATCTCGAAGCTCTGTGAGAAAACAGTGACAAGCTAACCACTGGCGAAAGAGCTAATTAACCCAGAGCCTAAAATTGCCTAAAAGAAATGGTCCAAAATAGTAAATTAGGAGTCCTTCTAACTACAAGATTTTTTTCCACTGGCATTTCTTTATGAAGCTGAAGGAGTAGGGCTGTTTCCAATAAATCCTTCATATGTAATTTGATGACATGACAAAACAACAACAACAACAACAAAAAAAACAATATATTTTGCTGGATTCTAGAAAGCGCTATTGTTCTAAGTAATGATGGCTAAAAAATTTTTTGCAGAAAATATCTCAATGTCCAGAGTTAAAAATGCTTTAAATCAAAACAGTAGGTCTTCTGAATAAGGGGAGAGAAATCAGCTTTGTAAAGTAATTAGAGAAAAGACTACAACTACTTCACTTTAAATGATAACATTTATTCTGAGAGATTATGTTATCAACCATTATGTTAAGATTATGTTATAAAGTACCTTCGTATGTCTGTTATAGGATATGTAGTCTTTCGCCATGGTTCTTGCATGCGTTACTACTTTAAAATTAAACCCTGACAAGCATCCATTCAACAGAGATGTAGCAGATGTATTTGGTATCTTGCATGTATGCACGCTCTTATCTGTATTAGCATATTTGTCTGCACATGGCTAGAAATTGTTTGGTTAGTGATGGCATATTGGGCTGGACAGTCCTGCTTACTTTCTCAGGGCTCTACAAATGTAAACAGAGATAGCTAGCCCCTCAGGGCAGCGATAACGGCCTGAAACCTGTTACAGTTGCTTGGCTAACCTGTTTCTTTTTCATGTGCAGCTGCCTGCAGCTCCACTGCTTTTTTTCATACATCTGATGAAAACTCAGGTTTAGGGCTGCAACTGCAGCATGTTCAAAATGCATTCATATGCATTTTGAAAAATGCGGCAGAAAGTGTCAGATAATAGGGAGGAACTCTGGATGTATGAGATACAACGGCAGCTGCCACTCCCTGCTTGGCTCCTTTTTTTCTACTTTCTTCTCCCATCCATCCGCCCACCTCTTGTCCCCTGCTTGCTCTCTCCAATCTTATTTCCTTCCAGTCTGCCTTCTCTCCAATCCTGCTCTGTGTCAGTGTGTTGGACTAATTCAATCTCCACTACACAGGCACCCCAATGTAACGACCCATGACATTCAATTAATGCTTCTTGCTGGGTTAGGTCAGGAGTAATTTTATGTGTGTAAATGTGTGCTAGTTGGATGTGCATATGGGAATGTCTGACGAGGCGTTGAGTGTGTAATTTGTCAAATATGTATATTACTATAAACCTTTTTTTTTCTGTTTTTTTTATTTATTTTTTTTATTTATTTATTTTTTTTTTTTATACAAATTCACTTTAATTCCTAAAAATCAGATATTGCCTACAGTTAGAGTTTCTGTTTTCACTGTTTTTAGATTTCACATATTTTCATTTTTACAGCTTTTTCTATTCAACTCTATTCAGGCTTGTAACTCATAATAATTATTTTAATTTCCATGTTGTAAATTTGTAAAAAAGCTTGAAGCAAAAAAAGCAAGCACGATGCAGTTGAGAACGCCCCTGAAAGTTGTCAACCAGTGAAGGCTTTGCATCTGGAATACCTAACTCAACTCATACATTAATGCATAACCACGTAAGACAGAAACACTTATAGCAAAGTCTCCAGCTCAAATTTAGGTTAATTAGGTGAAGATTTGTGTGTTAATTTATCTGGTGAAGCGAAGGAAGTCAGGAGAACTGCACCCATGGATTTTAAACTGCACTGAAGTGAGTTTGGTCTGTGCAAATATGCTTATTTTGTTTCATAGTAGAGTAGCTAACTAATCTCGCTATAAGGTTTTTCATGTGTTCATCAGAGTGACAACCTGTGCCCTATAAGGCTTTGACAACTTTTTCTTTAAAATGTGTGTAAACTCCGACTACATTAGCACGGTTGCAGTTTTACTTTGTTGATATATATATTATATATATCTATAAGAGTCTGGCTGTCGTTGAGAACCTATTTAAACTACCATCATTACTCTTGTCTTTCGGGCCTTACATTACCGATGTCATCACCTCTCCTCCAGCTGTCACAGTTATTGTGTTGGTGCTGACAGACTGCAGTGCATCCTCTGAGAGGCTATGTGCATGAGTGAGACATGAAATGCTAAATGCGTACTGTAACCAATACTTGAGCGTATACAAAAAAGCTTCAACAAAGAAAGTGATTGCATGGGTGCTGACACAAACACAAATAGCTAAAACACACACACACACACACACACACACACACACACACACACACACACACACACACACACACACACACACACACACTTTTGGACAAAAATAACTGTGGGTTCATTATAGCTTTGTGTAGCCTGCTGCAAATACTTTCAATTTGGATTAGCATGCCTTTTATGAGCTTTCAGCTCGTAGTCATTATGACTGTAATCCTGTGTGGATTCTGCATCATCAGTGTCAACAGAAGGACTATAAAAAATTAATTACTAGCCTAACCTTGATGGTTGACTAGTTAGAGAATTATCACTGCCTCAATCATCACTTTACAGTAATCCTCCATATTACTTTGCTGATGGTCACTAAATGCAACAAGATTAGTCGGAGACTTTCTTCTGAACACACAGATTTCCACACACTCATTTTTTTACTTTTCATGATTGTTTTTTCATAGTCAAATGATCAGATGGCAAACAACTGAATTTTAAAAATACAAAATCAGAGTGTACAGGTTTATAAAAGTTGATTCAGTCTAATCCACAAAGACTCAAATACATGCTCAAATATGTACTTTCAACACCACTAATGTTTGGCCTCTTAGCAAATTGCACCTGGGCCACAATTAGGATTAAAACTTAATGTCAAGTCTTTGTCAAATTTCAACCATCTGAACAAAATTGTCACCCTTAGATGAAGGAAGTTCATTAGGATGTCAATGAACAACTCAGGAACCATCAAGGCTAGAGCTTGTAATGAACTGGAAACAGCTGGATGACCAGTGTTACGTCCACAATGAAGCAAGTTTTACATCACTGTGGACTCAGCTGGAATGATGGAGATGAAAGAATGGAGATGTTACCTGTCTCAGTCGTGGTGTCGTTGGGCAAGGCACTTCACTTGCTTTGGCTACTGGTGGTGGTCTGAGGACCCGGTGGTGCTGATTGTATGGCAGCCTCACTTCTGTCAGTCTACCACAGGGAAGCTGTGGCTACAATGTAGCTTACCACCATCAGTGTGCGAATGTGTGCGTGAATGGGTGAATGAATTAATGTAGTGTAAAGCACTTTGGAGTCCAGTGGACTACATAAATCTCTATACAAGTACAGGCCATTTATGATTTGTACAGGCTTCACTGAAATTTAATGCATATGACTTCTGGATTAAAGTTGTATGGTCACAGTGAGGCCTTTAAACCTAAGAACATTCTAACAATTGTCAAGCGGTGGCAGAATCATTGGGTGTTCCAAGAGGACAGGGATTCCTAAACACACATCAGATCTGGTTTTGGATTGGGTAAAGTTCACTTAAGGCCTATCTATGCTCCCTTTATGCACATAAATAGGTCAGTCCATTTCTAACTTTGTCAAGCGTCACTGCCCTCTTTCTTGTGTTTATCAATATGGTTTCGCTGTTAGAAGAAAATTTTAGACAAATACAAACATGGTGGGAAATCTTGATAAATGTACTGATACACTGCTGTAGACAGAGGCGGTCTGTGCCATTAGAAATGTCAAAGCATGTTGATGGAAATGTTCTGCCATTCCCGTCTTCATCTTCTTCTTTGTTCCTTTTGCTGATTGTGTGCTATATTGTGTGCTATATTGCGCCACACTGCCCCCACGATTACTGCTTGTACTGCTAGATTTGTTGCATTTGAAAACTGATGATGGACTAAAATACCTAAATGAATGCAGAAAATGGACAAAAGGCTTCATTTGTATTTGTCTGTGTTGTTAAGGTGGACCATAACTGGGCCTTAACAACAGGCTTCAAGAATGGGCATTACATCAGTCCTTTTTGTAATCTTGTTGGCTTTGTAGAAAAGCTAGACCCATGTAAAAAATCCAAGCAACAACAACAAAAAAACAAATACTTTTTTTTAGGTATTACAAGCTAGATGCTTTTTCACAATATGCAAATTTTGTTCACTGATGTTAGAATCAAGATTTAGTGTTTTAGGATGTTGAGAAAAAGTTTTTATTTTGTAATTGAAAACAAATTAAGTTAATGAGGACTTACATGCCTTGCATAACAAAAACATGTAAAGGATCTGCAAGGATTCTTTCCATGCAACAAATTTAAATAACTGAGTACACATCTTAGCTTAACTCCTTCATGCCTGATCAGAGAAATTATCAAAGAAACCAAGTCCCTGATTGTGATTTGTTACTTTTATTTTTGTTAATTCCATTTTGTTATGCCCGTCATGTGAATCCACATCCTCCTTTCTCCCTTCTTTTTAGCTTTAATCTCCCTTTAAGTCTCATCATTCCTCTTCCTCTGACTCTGTATCTTTGTAAAGTAATGATCTAATTAAAGAAGGTTTTGCTGCCTGCCTACTGTGTATAATTATCACTAGGGTCACCCTGTACTTCACTCAACAATTACTTACCACAGCATTATTTGGCTTCTTAATTAAACCTTAAGGACAGCAATTTGATCATAGTCACATTAAACATCATCAGGAGCAGGGAATACCTGTGCTCTTTTCCCTCCTGGGAGAAGAGCTCAGAAGCAGATTATAGAATGGTTGCCATGGCGGCAATCAGAGGATGTCTCATCCTGTCAGTCACTTGATCTGTGTGTTTGTCCTTGTGTATGTGTGTATGTGTTTATCTGCTCATCTGTAACAGAGACAACAGTTCTGCCTCAGGTCACCTGCTTTTTTCATTAATAAGGCTCAATCTGTGAAGATGGGACCAGGGCCAAATAGTGCTTGTCACATTTCCTGTTAAGGTTCCGGGGTATACTGACTGTCATTTTGACTGATTACATTGCCACCTCATAGAATGCTTGCCTTGCAGTGTGTCACCACTTGGCATTGCACAACACAGCTTTCTTTGTGACATGGACTGTGCACATACATACTTTGAAACTGCTGTAGATAATCTTTGTAATGTGTTCCAACATATGAGTGTACACACTGGAATGTTCGCCTGTCTATGCAATATCAGAATTTAAAATGATTAAAAATTAAGCTGTCTTATGAAAAAAAGCTTTGCAGAAATAAACTGCTTTTTCTTTTGCTCAGCAAGCATAATTTTGATTGGATAAGTTGACTACTCTTCTTATGAGAAAAAGCAAACCTTGTGTAAATACTGCAGTTCGATCCCTGACACAAACCCATCTTTTTAGCATATAAATGTTCAATAGGGTTTAGGTCAGCTTTGTAGGAGTTTAATATTGCTTTATCTGTATCAAAACTTATTTTAATATGTGTTTTGGAACATTGTCCGGTTGTAACAGCTATTTGCGTCCAAGTTGTTCATGATTTGATGTAAAGCAGAAATATTTAGTGTTGCTCATTTATGAGGGACCAAACATAGACAAGCACAAAAGGTGTTCAAAGGGAAAAAAAACCCTTCAGTTTAATAATGTCAAAAAATAGCTAACAAAGGGTCAAATTCCAATGCAAAATAAATCAAATGATAAATAACATGGATTTGGCCCCAACTCAACTGAGGTCAACTGAACAATATCTGAACTCAAAACTGACCTGCAGACAAAGAACAAAGGCTGCTTAAGGGAGGTACAACATAACAAAGGAACAAAAAATACGAAATTAGTAAAAACAACATAAAACAAATAAAGCAAAAATAGCTTTCACTTAGCACAAATAAGTAAATATTAAAGTAACAAAATAAATCACAAAGGTCAACTTTCACAAATAAAGTTTCCCAGCTTCAGTCCTTTGTAAAAGTGGTATGTTCCTGGCTTAAAACTGCTTCAACACCTCCAGCTGGTCTTTGCAGAATCTCAAAGAAAACAAACAAGTGTAAGTTAATAATTCAGAAAAATGTGCACCCATTAGAAAATACATCTTTAAATTAAATAACTTGAACTTATGTATAGTGTCATCTGTAACTAATATTAATGTAAATTATGAAAAAAAAAACAATACCAACACTACGTGGTGGTAGAAGGAAAATCCACCACATCCTTCTTTATTTTTAGTGTTATGGACTGTTACCACTGGCAAAACAGACGGTATGATGCTACCACGACCATACTTAAAAAAGGTATTGTGTTCTTAGGTTTATAACCCCTCACCTTGATTTCTCCAAACATTCTTTATATCATGGAGTAAAAATATGTGGATTGCTTCAATTTTCAGAACTTGAAGGTATCAATTTTGAAACATATGTTCCACCATCTTGAAGTTTAAAATAGTTCTGGGCCTTGCTAGTTTCTGGTTTGAACATTCTAACTGATGTCTTTTTGCCAGAGATAACAGTGGAAATAAAACCTTTTGAATGTTTAAACTGAATAAGCTCCAGGAATCAAGCTTTAATGAATATTTATAGACTATGCTTAAAAGTTATGTCCTGAAACCAACCAGTTTCAAGAAGCTGTATCAATTCTGATAAGAAGAGAGTCCAAATATCCAGCCTAAATAAAGCTAGGACCTTGTTGATGGCTACAAAATTCTGTGGTTTCTCTACAACTTCTGAAAGGACATTTTGGGAAATATTTGTGGGTCTGGATTTATATACAGTATTTGAGTCTTTAATAAATTCAAATTTATTCACCCGATTAATATTTTTAAAAATGTCATGGTGTTTATTGTTGCATATTCATATGACATCTGGAAAAAGAGCAATTAAAATCCATAATTAGAAACCCCCAAATAAGAGACTTGTATGTCAATGCTGAGTGTATGATATAAAAACGTCTGAAATGATAACTAGCTGGTTGCTAAAAAGGCACAGTTAGTGTCCTTCTGTCAAGTCATCAATGCATACTTCTTACAGGCAGATTCAATGTGGAGGTGCATGTTTTATTTTCTTTATTTGGGACATCAGATATTTGTTCTTTTTTAAATGGGAAAATGTTTTCCTGTTTGTGAAAGACTTCTGTTTTCTTGAAGTATAAAAATATCCTCATAATGAATAGTAAAAGAAAGCCTCCAAGGTAAAACTCTGAAGTTAGTAGGCTGGGATTGCACCAGGACTTCTGAAGGAAAAAGAAAAACAATCAAAAAAGATGTAAAACAAAATTATCTTTTGAACTGCTGTCATATTCTAAAACTTGTTTTACAGATAATGTAGTTCTGACCATCATAAAAACAGACTCACAGTAATTTAGATTTGACACCCTGAAGACAATGCTCAAACACTAATTAGGCTTGAGTTACAGACAATCTGATATTTTCCCCAGTTTTTGTCTCTGATTTTCATAGATAGTAAAATATATTGTGTGCCTCTTTTCTAAATAATGTTGAAATGATGCCTAGCTTTAGTGGCTTACTTGCTTATTTAAAATAGATTTTAAATATATTCAGCTCACTGAAAGAAGGGATCATTGCCTTGCATTTATTTGTTGTAAATTATTTTACCAGAGAGCTTTATAATTACTCAGTAAAATTACTGAGTACTCTTTCTGAATTTCTCTCCATTTCTCATTTGCTCCTTAGTTTACAGCTTGGTTTCTTGGCTCTTCCATTTGGAGCAAATGGTATAAAGTGGCACCGAATGGTCCCCTGAGTGAGCCTGCCAAGGGTTGATCTTGTTAAATTGAATTAGACCACTGAACAAAATGGCTCTGTGTTTAATTTTGTTATGCTGGTAATATAAACTTTTTCTCATAATAAAAATGAAATTGTGTCTGCAGTAGACAGCTGAGAAAGCACAAAACCTAACTGCCTATTAATCTGTAAATGTGATAGATGGATAATACATTCTCAAAAGAGTAAAAGTTAATTGAATTTCTATATCCTCAGTATAACTACCTGGACTGGTATTATCACTTCACAGCAGTGAAGTAAATTAATGTAATGCAGTTGGGACAGAAGAATGTGCTGTTTTACTGTAAGTAAAAAGTGCTGCTGCTCAATGGTCAAGTGGGGGGTGGAGATTTGCTTTTTTATCCCACTTTATTTTTTTAGCATACCATGTGTACAATTTCTGCAGTTTCTTGTAAGTTTTATGGTAATGTATGCTTTGGTTTGTGTGACTTCTTCTGTGTCTTTGTCCCAGATGTTACCTGAATTGTGCATGACTACAATGCCTAGGCACGGGAGTGTTGCCAGGGACCCTTGCTGGTCATGTAGTCGGCACATAATGGCAATGTTAATAGTTTTGAATAGTGAAATATGGGACTGGGGGGACTCTCATCTCCTTTAGGTAGATTTCTGGAGTTAGGTGGCATTCACTATCGGGCACTGTTCACAAAGAAGCAGTCCTTAGAAAGGGATGTGGCCAAAGGCCTCTACTTCTATGCTTTTCTATGACCTTTCCAGTATCTCCTTGTAACATGCTGAAGTGACACTAAGCTCAATGGAAACATCCCCCTTTAAACTTGCTGTTTGAAGCCTTGCAGTGGCCAGGTATTGATCGATTGATATTTTTGCCCTCTTAGTCTCAGAGAGCAAAAATGTGAACATCATGATGAAGAGGACTATTTAGATAAAAACTGCCTTGAACACAGAGTCTAGTGGTTAGCTCATAAATCAGACACATGACTTTGATATTAATCATCATTTTAGAATACATGTTATGCAATAAGTACTCAGACACTAACTGGTTGGACATGTGAACTCAAGTTTTAGAGAAGGTCAGATTTAGCTCCCTGTAAAGGTTATAATGTAGTTTAGGTCCTTTCTGAAATTTCATCCAAAAGCTGATAAACTCTAAAATTTTGTCAGCAATGTATGTAAATTACAGCCACAGCAAATGGCATCACATTCACCAGAGCTTTTTGGAAGTTTGTTGAATTAGTTAATATTTGAATCAACTTCATGGAATATATTTACAACATGATGCATTTATATTTACATGCATTGCGTTTTATCTACAAATTAAGTGGCTGATTGGCTTATTCCATGATCCGTTACGGTCTTCAGCATGCTTTAAAGACATCCACATATTATTCAGAAAAGATATTAAAAATAGTTTTCCTTCCTATGCAGTCAATGTTCTCACAGTTTTCAGTGTTGTAAGGATGTGGTGTTTCCTGTGAGGAAATGTCTTAGATCACCTCAGCAACTGTGATCTGACACAAAATAGATACAAATTGTTTGCATCTGCTGGCAATAATATTTTTGTTTCTGCATGAAATTAGAAAAACCCTGTTTCATAATTTTGGTGTAGAAATGAAGCAGATAGCTCATGCAAAACCTGTGCAAAACAACTGTGCAAACTGCATTGCTTTATGAACTTGTCCATGTGAGCTTGTTGGGTTTTTTCCAAACTGTTTTCAAATAAATAAGCAAAAATTAAGATATAGTCATACTTAACCAGCCAAACATTGCTAGGAAAAATCTAATTTTACCATTTTATTGTTACTGTAGCAAATCTGCAAAAATTGTCGGCACCTTTTGGAAAATCTCCTTCTGCTTCAAGCATTTCATTTTACAGAGCTGTCATTTCTCCCATTTCAATAAAAGTATAGATGTAAACCATCAAATTTATAATTCTCTCTATCTGCTTTATTCATATAATGATTCTGACCATTTGCTCAAATTCTCACATAATATTTGTTCTGTCTTATCCAGGCTGCCAGCTCAAATTGTACCGAACACAAGTAGATGACTGAGAACTCTGCATCTCATGATGGACAAGAAAAGTGGTGAGTGCCACTAAGCCTGTAGTTAAACAAACAATGTCCCTGTTTCTAACACTTCTCGCAGTTCACATCCTATTTCCCCAACTGTAACACCAGTAATTTGTCTTGTAGGATTCTATTTTTGTCCATTGTACAGTCATTATAAGAAATAAAAGGTAAAACAATTTGCCTGATTATTGTGTATTTGACTTAAGGGCTGCTAAGGGCTTATTTTCTTGAGGTTATAAATGTCTCCTGTCTCATGCTGAATTCATAAGATGGCACAACATGAACAGTATTTTACATGCTGGCTTGTTTGTTTTGGCACAATCACTGCATGCTAATTACTTCCCTGTAAGTGATATTGCTTTACAGAGTCACATGTACAACACAGTACAGCTTGTCTTTGCAAGAGGGTGAAAAAGAATCATGATGCTGATAACAATCTCAGATTTGATTTATGCTCATTTTACTAAATAATTGCAGATTACTTTGAAATATTTATCAGTTTTAGTTTTTTACAAATTAAAATAATTATTATCCTTGTTAATTCCTTACAGCCAACGGCTTTCAGACCAAGTCCAGTGAGGGCGGTGTACAGAGGAAGCAGCTGCCCTATTCAGTGGAGACTCCCTATGGCTTCCATCTGGATCTTGACTTCCTCAAGTATGTTGACGATATTGAAAAAGGCAACACCATTAAAAGGGTCCACATCCAAAGGAGGGTGAAAGGCCCATCAAAATTCAGCACTCTTCCCAGAAATTTTAGCCTCCCTGGACATGGAGTGAGGCCTCCACCTAAGGAAGGGGCATGGTCTGGGACATCTACCTTGGGCCCAAAACCCAAATCCCGAGTGACAGAGGTCCAACAAATATTTGACTTTAGACCAAGTGAAGGGGCAATATCCAGTCATAGCAGCAGAGTGACAACCAGTCAAGGAACTGCAAACGTTTCAAACAAATCCCGAGATGAAACAGGCACAGGCTTTCAAGGTACTGAAGATAAAAGTGCTGTGACTCAAAGTCGACCAAACCTCCTTAGAGCATCATCAATGCCCATCACCCTCCAGCAGAGAAAAGGTTCAGATTCAAGCAGCCCTGATTGCACAATGGGAACGCCAGAAAATGGATCAACAGAGAACATGTTTCGTGCCTCTCCAGACATACTGGAAAGACGATGCCTTCCACAGGATCGGGCGGGTCTCCACCAGCAGATAACAGTGGCGCTAAAAAGAGTCAGAGAGCTTGAAGAACAGGTCAAAACTATCCCAGAACTAAAGGCTCAGATCTGCTCCCTGAGGGAGGAGCGAGAGCAGCTGCTTCGTCAGATACAGACACAGTCCCAAGTTCAGGTTTCCACATCATCTTCTGCACAAGCAACAACTTATGAGACAGGGGGAAACAGCCAACGCCAAAGACAGAGACCTTCAGAAGGGCTCAGTTTATCTTTGGCAATTCATCCGGCTCGAGGTGTAGCTTCTGAGCACGTGCCAGTAAATGTAGAAGAGAGCCACAGGGAAGCAAAAAGAACAAAAGAGCCACCAATACAGAAAGATGCTTCTACAAACCAAAAGCAATGTGTGCCATCAGAGAAAGTAGACAAACAAAAAGAGACATCAGAGAGCCTGCTGGATAATGCAGTGGAAAGGCTATCACAGGACACTGAAGATGTTGCAAAAGAAAGTGAGATTTTCAAAGGTTATAATGCATCAAAAGAGGACCAAAATGGAATGCTAAAGCTCGAGGAGAAGCTAATGATATTGGAGGCAAAACTTACTCAGGCTAGCCAGGAGCTAGAGAGAACTAATGCTCTTTTGAAGGAACAAATGGAAGAGAATAAAGCAAAAGAGGATAGAATATTGCAACTGAGTGAAGGAATGAGAGTAGAAATTTGTACCACACAAGCACCTGAGAGACCAAGAAGAGAAAGTATAGATGCAGGAACAGTAACAGAGAGAATAGATCTCAGCCACCAAGAAACCGAGACAGAATCTCCTGTTAAAATAGATCAGGGAACAGATACAGATAAAATCTTGGTTGAAGTGACACTACCCAAGCCAAGGGCGAGAAGTACAGATCAAGGAACAGTGACTTGTAAACTTGACACACATGACCAGCAAACAGAAATGGAGGCAGGGGTAACAGCCGCGATACAACCCCGACCCAGAGCCAACAGTATGGAACGGGGTACAATAACAGAGAGCATCGTTACGCAAGATCAGACGACCGAGACACCTGCAGCTGAAAGGGTAAACCAAGTCACAGAGACAGAGGGAGAGACAGTTACAGACCATCCACAGAGACCAAGGGCCAGTAGCATAGATCAAGGGACAGAGACTGAAAGGGTGGACACTGTAGACCGAGTCACAGAGACCGAGGCAGCACAGAGGAGCGACCAGCAAACAGAAACAGAGACAGAAAGACGACAGGAAAACAACCCGTCAGAAAATGCAGAAACAGAAGGTCAAGTGGGTGAAAGTGGAACCAGTGTAAAAGAAGATATCGGTTATACTGTCACCAGCTTAACAGAAACTGAAAGAACCAAAAATGGAGTTCAAATAGAAAGTGAAAATGTTGCTGTGGAGGTGTCCACAAAGGTATCTGTTATAGATTTTGAAAGCATTGTTGTTCAAACTTTGGATTCAGAAGCCGAAAAGAAGATCAAAGTCTGTCCTAGTCCAGTCACTGTAACAGATAAGAGTGAAGGGAGCTCTGCACAAGATGACACGAAACCTAAAGAAATTGAATTCTTAACTGGTGCAGAAATAATAGAACCTAAAAAAACAGAGATGGAAACAACAGAAAACATAGACAAAACAATTGTAAGTGCATCAGTCAAAGAAAATGTGGTCCTTGATACTGTCGTAATAATAGCTGAAAATTCAGCTGTGAAGGCAGTAGTTCCTGTTAGACCACAAAGAGGGCGCAAGCCCTCAGCAGAGCAAACACAGCCATCATCTCCTCAACCTCAGTTTGCACCCATTCTCACTTGTATGGGATCCAGTGAACCTGAAACAGAGAAATCCACAACAAGAGTCCAGACTGCACCACGCCTCGAGGCTGAGTTATCAGCACAACCCTCTGAACCACAGGAAAATGATCAAATGCCATCTGTGCCTCAAGTTCAAGACAGTAGTCAAGCAAAGAAGCTGCCTGATGAATTAATCAAGAAGCAGTCTAATGCACAACCTCAGGGTGAATCTCAAAGCATTTCTTCAAGCCCTAGTGAGATCCAAATAAAGACCAAAATCATTCAACCCCATACTAAGTCTCAGACTGCATCTCATCGGGACTCAAAAGAGCAGAAAGCACTACAGAGGGGATCCAGTGTATCACACCCTCCAAGTCGTGAATTGGGAGAAATAAAGACCCGTCAAACCCGCCAGGGGTCAGGTGATACCCAATCTGACTCTCAGAGCTTGCGTAGAAGCTCCACTGAGGCTTCATCATCTCAAAAAGATGCCAGTGAGACACAATCACTTCGAAGAGGCTCAAGCGAAGTAGCTCAGCGTCGTGGTTCAAGTGAGGCAAAAGCTTTGCGACGGGAATCTGGAGAGTCTCAGTCAGTCCGCAGAGGTTCTGGTGAATCACCAACATCTCCTGCAGCTTTGGGACAAGTTGTAACTCGAATAACAGGTCTTCTTGGGGAGCAGTGGGCGCAGCTCGGGAGCAGCTCAGGAGCCCAACAGATGGCCAGCCAACAGGAAAGCCCCATAGCATTGAAACAGACTGCAACCAAAAGGGCAGATGCAGGAAAGGGAACCCCAGCCAAGCCTGCAGGCAAAGGTGTCCCTGCTGCAACAACTGGGAAACCAGCAGGGAAGTCTGGTGCTTCCAAAATGAGTTCTATTCAGAGCCAACTGGTCAGCTCCCTCAGTGTCCTCTCAGCCTTCTACTCCCCAGGCCAGAAAACAGCTGCCACCAGCAAGCAGCAAGAGCAAGGTAGGCATGCAGTGTATTAGAAAGTGCAAAGCTGCTTCTCTGTCTGACAATGCGTGGAACATTTTCCTCTCCCGTATTCCACATATTCCACATATTACCCATTCACAAAGCCCTGTAGTTACATTAGTCATGCTGCTTAATTGTAACACATCCCTTATGATCTCCTATCAAGGAGGAGTCTTAATATTAATATGTACACAGTTTCATTTCATTTTGTTGCAGGCTGAATGAGCAGCTGAATTTGTCAAGATACTTTGAATGCTTTTTAGATATCTGTTGTGCCAATCTGTGGTACAGGTAGAACTCCTTACCCTGCATGAAAAGCAGATTTGTCAGTTGATGTTAGGACTCTCATTATCAAGCTGACTACAGGACTGAGTTTTAATCATACACAAGTAACCCCATCTGTCTATTCACGTAATTAGAAACACTTCACTCAGAAGAGAAGCTGTCAAATCAAGTCTTGATCAATTATCAACAGAATGAAAATTATACATTATATTCATTAGATATTAATTGCTAAGTTTTGATAACAGTTATGATTACTGTATGCATTTTTATTGGCTGTCCTGAACTTTACATTTTTCATTCTGAAAATGGCAGCTTATTTGCATAGTTTTGTTTATTCTATTGTTTTGTGGTCGTTTATTAGGAGATGATGGATAAAACGGTCAAAGATACGGAAGAAAAAACATCTGTTTGAAAAAAACAAGAGATGTAATGTTTCTGATCTATTGTAGTGATGTGAATTGTTCAAAACAGCCAATACACTTAGGGTAACTGAAAAAGGGGCATAAATCCACAGTTCTGCTGCAAGAATCAATAGAGAGAACTGCTATTAGTAATTGTTGAAAGAACACAATAAGAATCCCCTCTTGTAGTCTTCTACAAGCCCTGTAGGGGACACAGCAAACATGTAAAAGAAGGTGCTCTGGTCAGATGAGACCAGAAATAAAATTTTCAACATTTGAAACTCAATATGTGGTAGAAACAAAATTTGTATCGTCCTTAACACACCATCCCCATGGTGAAACATGCTGGAATTCTATGTTTTGAACACTTGGCACAACCTGTTATTTTCTTCATCAAAAGTACAGTATTGTAATTAATATATATAGCTGTTGTGCTAACATACTTTTATGTCTATGTGCAGTACCTGCTGTTTTTCTTAAAAATAGTAACCACTGGTTGCTGTTACTAGGAAGGAAGAAAAAAATTAGTAGTGACCAAGCGCTGCTTAAATAGCCTGGTTCATTGACCGCCTAGAGCACATCAAATACTATTTCTTATTCCAGACATAATATACAAACACTCATTCACCCAGAAAAGTGGGGCCATGCTTATCAACTGTCAAGTGGACTCGCAAGCAGAGGCCCTCACGCATACATCAAACAGATGGTGCCTTTCTGTCCTCCCTTGATGTCACAAATGTTGGGGATTGAGCCAGGAGCTGGAGCTCAGAACCATATTTTTTTAACAGTTAACATGCAGTTCAGTGTTGGGATGACTGTGTACAGCACTATATTTAAACAAAGTGCATATGCCTGGATTTACACATGCTGTTTTAAGGATTTGTAGTGTTTCTAGAGTGTTGCTAAAGGCTTCACCCCTTGTTTTCATCTGAAGCTTAAATTAAGGTTTAGGAATTTTCACAAATGTGACTGATGTAATCAAATTGATCTAACGTATTTATTAAAAGTAAACTTGTATTTATTGGATGTTAACATGAGGATGTATTCAAATTTCAAATATGCATTAAGCTTTCCACTTTCTGTTTCTGGGTCTTGAGAGAAGCTTGATCTAAAAGCACTATTCTTCCTGGATCTTTTTAGATTGTGGTGTTTTGGCGGAAAGCCACATCCTTGTATTTGGATAAAACGTCATGGATCCACTGCACTACATCTGCTGTTAGGAACAATTAAAACCACCATACAAGGCCAAGAGCCAACAGCAAAAGAGCCAATGCAAAATCGATTATTTGATAGTTACATACATAAGTAGGCCTAACAGTGTCAAGGTTGCATGCTGTCAGTGAGGTGAATACTGCTGACTTGTGCAAACTGGCTTTGGAAAAACTTGTGCAGCATGTTGTGTGGTTTTATTAAATTACTCAATTTAATTCAAAATATCTTTTGTATCTGTCATCATTCAAGTAAAACCTTACTATGTAGTGAAATTTCCAATGTCACATTGTTCTGGTTTCATTAATTTGAATGGCTGCATGCACAGGACTCTGGATTTCCTTTTCTCTGCTGTCAAATGGTTTCCATACCAGCTCATCATCTTGCAGTTACAGCTGGTTGATTTCACAAATACAGTGCATTAGAAAAGTATTCATACCTCTTCATTTTTTTATTTATTTATTTTTTTTTTTAAATTTTGGCTCCATGCAAAGACACATTCTAATAGGATTTTATGTAATAGACCAACATAAAGTAGTGAGTAATGGTTAAATGAAAAGATTGCATTTTTTTACAAATAAAAAAATGTGCAGACATTATAGTCACAAAGAGTTTGTCAATATTTCATAGAACTACCTTTGTTGAAATTACAGCAGCAAGTCTTTTTCCAAATCTATAGATTAAGAATGTTACACATCCTTCCTTCTTTGAAAAATTCACACAAGCTCATTGGGGTTTGATGGATAACATCAGTTTCACAGACTAAATTGGATTTAGGTCTGCACTGTCACTGGAACATTTTCACCCACGAATTTGATTCTAATCTGATCTAAAACATTCCGTTGTCACTCTGGTTTTTAGTTTGAGGCTATTATCATGCTGAAGGTGAACCCTCGTCTTAAGCCACAGTTCTTTTCCCACGCTGCCCTGTATTTAGCTTTATCCATTTTCGCCTTAACTCTCACCAGATTCCCTGTCTCTGCTTAAAGGAAAGCATCTCCACAGTCTGATACTACCACCACCACGTATCATGGTAGGGATAGAGTTTTCAAGGTTATGTGCAGTTTGTTTCCCACCATCATATCATTCTGTATGTTGTCCTCAAATAAAATCACTTTTGTTCTCATCTGACCATAGTGTCTTTTTCCACGTTTGCTGTGTTTCCTAAAGGCTGGTAGTAAACTGCAAATATGACTTTTTATTGCGTTCTTTCAACAATGGTTTTTCCATTGTGGAGTGCATGACTGGTAGTTGCTGTGTTCTCAATCCTGAGCTGTGGATCTGTTGAGACCTCCAGAGATACTAATGGTCTCTTGGTTTTTATGAGGCTTTATGGTCTTCCTTTGAGGCCTTCACACCACAACTGTATTGATCCTGAGATCAGAGTACACTCAGGTAAACTCTGTTTACTGATCAAACGACCGTTTAAAATATCTGGTTGTACTGGATTTAGAGGTAACTTAAAAAGGGGTGTTAATAAGACTCAGATTTTCATTTGTTTAAAATTGCAAAACCATGCATTTTTTCCTTACACTTCACAATTATATACAACTCTGTGTTGGTCTATGTCCTAGATTCCCAGTAAAATACCCTGAAGTTTGTGGTTATAATGGGACACAATTTAAACAAGACACTGTGGGTTCCAGGTTTGCATATACTACCAACATAGAAGTTCATTGAAAAAACAGCACTCGCCTGTGCTATAATAACTACTTATTGAATTTGAAAATTGTCCAAAAATCCCCTGTCGTTCAGTGATTGAAGACAGTCAGGAGTTAAGTTTAAAGAAACATACTTTTCTCACTTCTTGTTTTTGCCTTTCTTTCTCTCTCCTCTTCACCAGGTCTCAAATCTATTATGAAGAAAAATGGTGTTGCTGACAAGCAGGGGAGCAAGGGAGCCAAGAAAAACCTGAAGTTTGTTGGGGTGAACGGAGGGTAAAAGTCTTTCGCTTTATGAGCATCTAGCTTGTGATGAATATGTTTCTGCATGTTGTAGTGTTTACGTTTTTATTTGTAGGTCTGTTGGGCATTGTACAAATGTACTGAGTCCTAAATACTTAGGTACAGTAAGGGGTTTTCAGGGATTTTCAGTCTAGGCAGCTTAGAGTCGTTCCTTTGACAGTTTTTGCAGATTTGGTTGTCTTCGTTAAACTAAGACCCTCAGATAATACATGGACAGTTTTTAGTTTAGGGTGGTACAGAGAGGACAAAGGATTGGCTTTTTCAAATAATATATTCCTGGGGGCACCAGGTGGCTCAGTGGTAGAGCAAGTGCACCATATAATAGAGGGTACAGTCCTTGACGCAGATTTCTGGGTTTGATTCTTGGCCCCGGCCATTTACTGCATCTCCTCCCCTTCTCTCTCTTCCCTTCTTCCTGTTGAGCGACTAATGAATAAAGGCCACTAGTGCCAAAAAACCTTTAAAAAACATGCCCAGTGTCTTTGACCGAAAAGAATATATTGGGGATTTCAATTTGATAGAGAGTTGTTGTCTTAAGTGGAGTGATATCTCATGGCCTGGTAAGGCATTACCTGCATAGGGAGATTGCACAGGGTTACTACGGGGATTTGTAGGCAAAAAAGGGGAGCAGTGATGGAGATGCTTTCTGCCATGTTTAGTTGGAGACACAAGTTGAGTTAAAAGACTGATTTACATTCTATCCATCATATATGGTCTTGAGCAATGGGTACCAAAAAAAATGAATTGGCTCTCATACAAATGGTCATTATGAGCCAATGGATGGTGGATGAGCTCCCCCTTAGGGATAGTGTGAGCAGGGAAGCCACCTATGGGTATTTCAAGAAGAGTCACTTAATTTTTGCATCCAAAACAGGTGGCTATATGGCCTTTAGATATCTTTCCAGAGAGATCAGATGGATACAGTGTATCCTGCTGGGTAAAGGCTTTGGGAAAGAGTCTAGACTTGCATGGATTATACACTCATTGGCCACTTTATTAGGTATACTTTGCCAGTAATGGGTTGAACCCCCATTTGCCTTCTCAACTGCACCAATTCTTTGGGGCATAGATTCAATGAGGCATCAAACAAACTCCTCAGTTTTGGTCTATATTGGTATTATGAATCATGCAGATGCAGCAGATTTGTCAGTTGCACACTCATGAAGTGAATAAATAGTTCCATAATACCACAAAGAGGCCCTCTTGGATTAAGATCTAGTAACTGTCAAGGGAAACCGTTGGAGTACAGTAAACGCATTATGTTGAGCAAACTAGTTTGACATGATTTGCAGTCTGCTTCAGTGTACAACAGGTTGCATGTTCAGAGATGGTATTTTGAATACACTGGTTGTAATGAGGGTTATTTGAATTACTGTTACCTGTCTATGATCTTGAACCAGCATGCCCATTCTCCTTTGACCTCAGACACCAACAAGGCATTTTCGTTTTTACACCTGCCGCTCACTGGATACTTACTTTGTTTCAGACCATTCTTGGTAAATCTGGGAGATGTTTGACCAGGAAAATCCCAGCAGATCAGCAGTTTCTGACATACACCAGCCTTTCCAAAACCAACACCATCCCATGTTCAAAGTCTCAGAAATCCTCTTTCTTCTCCATTCTGAAGTCATTTTCACCATATCTTAATACCTAATGCATTGAACTGTTCCCATGTGATTTGTTGAGTTGCTATTTGTGTTAAGCAACTGAGTAAATGCATACAAAGTAGCTTGTGAACGCATCTTAAGGTTTGTGGAACAGCTCAGTATCTCCTTGCATGCTAGTTTCATGTTTAATACACTCAAAAGAAAAAAAGAGAAAAGTTGAATTATTCTGGACATTCCTCTTACTTTTACATCCATAGCAAACAGATATCCAGTTTTAATTGGAAAATAAGTCTGAACGCCTTCCATGCTGACATCTAATCCCAGATAAGAGCACTTCTTTGGGCTTTCTTTTTTGTCTGAAATTCCTGGGAGGTATTATATGCTGCATGTCAAGGAAATGGCTGCTGTGAGTAAATTTATTTAATTCCGGCATTCCTGTTTTTACATTCCTGAGCTCCACTGTTTCATGACTGGCTCACCTCTGCTGCGTTGTTTTAGATAGTTTTCATGTAAGTTCCTCGCTGTTGCAAACCAATCTGCAAACATACTCCAGCAGTTAGTTGCTCTTGAAAATAATTAAATTTCATGGTAAGTACAAAGAACAGCTCATAAACAATCACAGATATTTTTTTGAGTTTTGAATGAGCCCATCCCTATTCTCTACAATATATGTATATCCATGTATTGTAGTTCAGCCCCTAATAAATTTGAGCAGATGATATTAATGAGACAAACAGGTCAGACAGTCTTGAGACTTCTCTCCACACCAGGAAGTGGACTGCTGTATGTGTTACATCTCTTCAGATCGTCTGCCCTATCTTTGCTCTGTCTGGAACTCCTCAGGAATCTGAGGAATGCTGAGATCTCTCGAATGCCTCATATTGGTGTGTGTGTGTGTTCAAATAAGCATGAATCAATGGCATTCATCGTAAGACTTATCTGATCACAGGCCTCACAGTGGTGCTTTCATGATGCACCCCAGTGATCACATTCATATACACCCCACTGGCGTCTACCCGAGCTTTAAATGGGGAGCCTTGCCTAGTGGAACAAGGATGTATTTGTCTGAGGTTGCATATGAGTGTACACAAACATTCCTATGGATAATTATGTATATAGTTAATTAAATGAGGGCTGTTGTATGATTTCTGGACCAAGGCTACAAAGGCAAACAGGTTTCTAATGATGGATAACCAGTTAGTATTTACTCAGCCTTGGCTCAAGCTGACATAGCAGTGTTTTTGATGTTACTGGCTTCATATTAATATAAACTCCTTACACATCTTGTTATTCATTTGAAGTTTGGCATAGATTTCTAAATATTTATAAATGTATTCACCTTTTTTTCACTTTTGAAGTAAAACTTGATAAATTCTTCTTCATGAAAAAGCGTTTCAACATTCACGTTTCCTCTTCTAGCTACGAGACGACATCCAGCGAGGACTCCAGCGGAGATGAAAAGTCAAGAGTAGAAGCGGAGGAGGAAGACAAATCCGAAGTAGCGTTAGAGAAGGAAACAGACAAAGAGTCTGAGGACTCAGTAGAGATCCAGGGGGCAGATGCAGAGGCTGCTGCTGCTGCTCCTGTTGTTGCTGCTGAGGGGGAAGGTGCTGTGGGTGAAGAGAAAGAGGTGGAGAGGGGCCTGTTGGATTTAGAAAGTGGCCACGAGCTCCTGCAGGTGGAGGAGGCTGAGAGGTGAGACAGACAAGAGTTTTGGATCTTTTAACCTGTTAAACAAAGTTTTACCAAATGCTTTTTTTCACAAGTATATTCACAGAGATAAACAACACAGTCATGCATATACAATGCATTTTAAAGGTATTCACATCCCTTGAACTTTTCCACATTTTGTCATGTTGCAGCCACAAACTTCATTGCATTTTTTTGGGGTGGATTTTGTGTGATAGCCCAACACAAGATAGTGTATAATTGGGAATTAGAAAAAAAATGATACAGATGCAGTTTTTAAAAATATTTACTGTTGAAAAAACTGCCATAACAAGTCTTTTGTTGAGGAGGCAACAGGTCTGGGAGGAAAACCCAGACATCCCTCCCTAGCTCATTGTGGTGAATCCCAAAGGGACTTCACACATGACCATCTCTTGGGTAAACAGAGAATGATCTAAAAAAGAGAAACTATTCAATCCAAGAAATTTGTGGAAAAAAAAGTTTGTTCCTGTCAGACCAGAGGTGAATGGACAGACTGGTTCTTGATGATAGAGGCAGCAGTAGCTCAGATAAGTACTTTTAACAACCAAGGTATGTAGAATACCGTATCTAAACATGCAACACATAAAACCTCAAAGCAGACTGGCTACAGAAGCAGAAGTCCACACCAGCTGTCACTGTTGTCAGCTAAAAACGGGAAACTGACACTGCGGTTTGTATGGGCTCACCAATTCTAGTAAAGAATTGAAAACCACTGAAAAAAAAGCACTGAATTTCAATATTAGCAGTGACTTTCAGATGTTTGGGTCGGAATTTGGTTTGGACAAAATGATACAAGGATCCATTTTGCCTTTTATCAAAAGTTCAACCTGCTGGTGGTGACATCTTGGTTAAGGAGATATTTTCTTGGGGCCTTTGGTAACAGTTGAGCACAGCTGAATCCGTTTACAGTCTTCCTGAGTAGCATTGGTGATGATGTCCATCCCTTTATGATGGCTACTTTCAAGCAGGATAGTACATCATGTCACAAAGCTCAAATCATCTTAAACATGAAAATGAGATATGGCCTTCACAGTCACCAGACCTCTATCCAGTGTAGCATTTTTGAGATATAGTGGAGCATGGAATTCAAATCATGGATGTTCAGTTGACAAGTCTGTCATAACTGAGTGGTGCTGTCATGTCACTATAGACCAAAATTTCTTAGGAAAGTTTCTGATATCATGTTGAAATTCTGCCACAAAGAATTAAAGACCCTAGGGGGTCCAATGCAGTAATAAGATGTACCAACTAAAGTTTCCATTAAGTGTATAGACACAGGGACAACAAAACAACAAAATTAAAAAAAATAATAATAATAACACTGACCCTCTGTAATATAAAGACTTAATTGTTTAAAAAGTATGTACTTAAGGCACACTTTTTTCCCTTTAAATTCGGTATGAACTCAAACATTTTAAAAGCAGTCGCTCCCACACATCCTGCGTTTGCACTAATTGTTGTCTCAAACAGTGTATTGATTAGTACTTGAAACAGGAGAAATCTGAAATGGAAAAAAGGCATTTTCTTCGAATTTCAATTGGATAAATACCTACTTTCCTCTTGCATGTGGTCCACTGCACCAACTGGTACATGGTTATGCTGCCAGGAATCAGAGGACAGTATTTAATAAGTTAATTATTCAGAACTAGTCTGATTGCTTTGAGTCTATTTAGAAAGGGTGTGAACTAATTTCTGCTGGAGTGCAGACGTTTTGTTCATATTCAGTCTAAATGTAGCCTCAGATACAGTTTAGCACTAAATGAACACGTATAATTAGCTTTTACTGCCACCACACTCAAAATTTGTATTTGTAAAAAAACATTGAAAACCATATTTCATTATCCTTTTATAGAACAAGTAAGTGCTACTTGCATTGCTCAGTCACATAAAATCCAAATTAAATATGTTAAAGTGATGTGACAAAACTGAGAGAAGTCCATGGTTTTTTAAAAATTATTTTCTAATTTTATTTCAAACTGAAATTACTCAAACAATGCAAACTTTGCTGCTGTATCCTTTTTCCACATTGAACACCAGGGAAATAAGATCAGTAGAAAACAGGAAACAACCGATGTTTTGCATGCTAACCCATACTTGGTTGGATTTGTCAGAAATATTCTTCAATGTATCGTGTGTTTTTTTAGGGATAAAGTAGACAAAGGATTCATTGACGCCTGCATATATGTAAAAGATCGCATGGAAGAGGTTTCATCTCCAGATAAGGAAATGGTAAGGTATTCTTTGACTCTACTGTATTTTATTCTTACTTTTTTATTTACTTCTTTGTAATACAAATTTATAATATAGACTAATTTTGATATACACACGGGGTGTTTTTTAAATGTCTCTCCACAGCGTCAGGTGTTAGTGGTGCTGTATCAGGAGTGGTTCAGGGTCTCCAGTCAGAAAGACTCCCAGGCAGATACAGTCAGATTATACCTGAGACAAGTGGGACTGACCACCCCCACTCTCCTGCCATATGTTGTTAACTTGACTGACGGCAATGGGAATATGGCTCTCCATTACAGTGTGTCGCATTCTAACTTCTCTGTGGTCAAGCTGCTGTTGGACACCGGTGAGTTCAGCCCTACACACTCGCCTGCATTAACAGCTAAATTCAAAATAGATTTGCTTATGATAAGGTGTTTTTGCATTCTTCTAGGTCTTTGCGAAACAGATAATGTGAATAAGGCGGGCTATACTCCTGTGATGCTGGCTGCCCTGACCGCTGCTGAAAGCCCCGATGATCTAGAGGTGGCCGAGCAACTGCTAAAACTTGGCGATGTCAACGCACGCTCCAGACAGGTAGCATAGAGAGCAGCATATGCTTTAAGTAATTAGTCGTCTGTCAAAAAATGAAAGGTGGCTTTTTAGGACTATATGTTAGGCTTCACTGTTTTATTTTGCGGGAATAATTTATAAAAAAAAAAATTTATTAAAAAAATATGTAGCTGTAGTTTTTGTACGAGAATCTCAAAGGGAAAGGGCAAAGGTTAAACAATTGTTGCCCCACAAACCTGCAGGCATTTGTTAGGACTGTTGCATTACAGCAAGAAGATCATTAGTTCAAATCCTGGCCTGGGGCCCCTCAGTCTAAAAAATATTAACAATGGGTTAAGGGGTCTCTCTTATTACCCCCAAGAGTGAATGTTACTGTTTATGGTTGTTTGTCCTGTGCATCTCAGGCTAGTATAGACAGTGGATTGATAATTGACATGTATATATTTTCTCCAAAATTTTCTAATGTTATCTGTTTTTTCACATCTGTTGAACTAGATCATAAAAAAGAAACGTGGCTGTCACTTGCTCTTATACTTCTGATTTTATTCTCTCCTCCACATTCACTCATATTTTCAAACTCCACACCCATCTCCATATCTTACCTCCATATCTTCCCTCCATTAACTTCTAATTCTAATTTGCCTCCTTCTCTCTTCCTCTCATTCTCAAGGCTGGCCAGACAGCGCTCATGCTTGCAGTGAGCCATGGTCGCGTTGCCATGGTGAAGCTGCTCCTGAGCTGCGGCGCAGATGTAAATGCCCAGGACAGTGAGGGATCTACGGCCTTGATGTGTGCCTCCGAGCATGGACACACGCACATTGCTTGTTTGCTGCTGGAGACAGGTCGCTGTGATATCGCACTCACAGATAAGGTATGCTGTTACAATGTAAAACTGTAAAATATGCTGTAAACAGAAAAGCTGCGAGACAGTTTAGAGTGGTGAATTCAAAACAGTTTTGTTTCTGAACCACAAAATACCAGAATAACAGATTTGTGACTGCAGCTGGCTGAACCATGTCATAATTTCTGATAAGATAATTGAACAAATCTACAATAACATCACAATCAACTTGGTATTGTTTTTATCTCTTGTAACAGCCACTAACTATTCTTTTTGAAGAGTATCTCAAGACATGTTTACTGCATGTGGCAAGTGGACATAAATTAAGTGAATATAACTGAAGCAAACCAAGGATTCATCTAAAAATTTGCTGTCTTGGTCCTGACCGGGGAGCTTCTGGTCAAAAATTCAAAAATCCGATCTTTGAACCAATCAGTGAGCTCACCATACATACGCACTACCAGATTTCACTACTTCAGTGAAATTCAGTTTCTTTATACAGTGCTCATTCACTACACATGTCCAAACACTTTGGAAAAAAAGTCATTTTAATGCAGTTATACATAAATTACATGATTGATCCTAGTTATCAAACAGTGCAGTCAGGTTCAGTTTATTATTCAAACTGGTTTAAAATGATTTCTATTTAAGGAAACACAGCAGATTGCATCGAGTCACTGACTTGCAGCATTCACTGCTCCTGGTTGAACATGTAGCAACAATAAACAATCGCTTGGATTGTCACTTAAATTAAAATTTTTATTCCAGTTAATTGCAGGGTCTATAATTAATTCATCGCAATTAATCAAATTTTAATCAGACACTATATAATGACAAAATAAGCAAGATTTTCAATTCAAAAACCATTTTTTTCTGCTAAATTATTTAATAACTAGACATATGAGCTCAACAACGAAGATATTTATTGTTTTTAATCTGTTATTTAGGTTATCCAACTATCAGTTTGGTATAAAGTGCTTCAGGAACCCCTGATCATTCATGTAGCTTCTTTGAGAAACTACTTCTTTAGAAATGTGAACTCCTTTTTGCACAACGTGCACGTCAAACTTTCCGATCAGAACCTTTGTATGTAAAATGATATGATTATTTGCGTTGAAATCTATGTGATTAATCAAAATTAACATTTTAAAGTCCCTGCCCTTATTTGTATATCGTATCTTTGAAGAGAAATAGGAGTCCCCAATAGGCATTAGAAAACTGGTGGTCTTTGTGCATTTCAGTACAAATGCAAAGGCATTGTATTTTTAAAGTAAATTGCTGAGTTAGGTGATTAAGTTTTAGTCAGATATTGTAAAAAAAAAAAAAACTGGCTAATGGGCTACCATAAATAAATGTCATCATTTCTGATAAGATAATTGAACAAATCTACCACTGCATCTAGAAAAAATGGATGTAGTTTTATATTTTAAAAAATGTCTTTAAATGGACTGCTGTAACAATAAGGTTTCTCACCAAACATATGCAGTTCCGTACATATGCAGAAATTAAGGACAGTGAAGCCTATGTACTACCCAAAGATTCCTGCACTGCCCCTATTACACCAGTGTGAATGCAGTGAGGCATGGCATAGTTGATACAGAAAAGAAATGGGGAGTAACATAGCTCAGGGACATGAAATGTCTCATGTATAAAATACAGCGCAGAGTCAGACTCAGCGGTGGTCTCCAAATGAATTCACTTTTATTTCTCACCATGATGTATTTATACATGGAGCATGAATTAGTCTTTAGTCTAAATTAGTTCACTGCTTCACTTCAATAATTATTTTAATTTTTTATTAGATTACTGATCACGTGACTTCTTCTCTTCGATTTACACACATTAAATTTTACTTGACATTACCATGGCTTTTATGTGTTAGGTGCTAAATTTATTAAAGCTGTTGCCATGGCTGGCTCATATTAAGGAAGAGTTTTTTCTAAGGCATTTTTTTTTCTGTTAAAAATCCTGGGATTATATTTTTTTGTAGGTTGGAGCTACAAAAGTGATACTGAAATAAACTGCAAAATATAGGAAACCAAAAACACATGAAGGTCTACCCATCAGTCCTCCCACAATCACCTCTGGTCAGTGTTTTGCTATGTAATATTATGGAGTACAGATTATATTTTGAAAGAAACATGATCTCAAATGTAAGAAAAAGAGCTGCAGTCAAATCCATCTCTTTCATCAGAAAACATAATATGAAATGGAGAATATATACCCTGAAATAAGGCAACTATTTTCTCTGTGGTTGACTCTTCTCTCTGCATACAGCTTCAACTGCTCTCATTAGTTATATCAACTGATATCTAGCCTTTGATTAGAGGAATAACTTGCCATGACTCGCTGCTTGATAGATGTAAGAAGTTACAAATATTACCACAGAACATTGTCTGTGGTGTCATCTGGGGAAATTTACTGCTCTATTAGTTTTGATTGATGTCTCGGTGTCAAGTACACAACACCTCTCCCAGTGTAGAGAGATGACTTTCCGAGTGCTCGCATTCAGAGAGATTTGTTCTCTCAGTGGCGGGTTACAGAGACCGTTAACCACAAGGTCACGGGCTCATAATAAGCTTTCTCATTTGTACTAAATTGCTAGTGGAGCATGATTTGAATGTTTGATAACATTCACTCAAAAATATAACTTCTTCTTTTTTTTTTTTTTACAGGGGACATTGAGCAGATTTTGCATACATAATTTACAAAACTAATCCTAGCAACAAGCACTACTTATTTTTGTGGGTTTACATGTTCGACTCTTACAGTAAATATGAAATCAACATTGGCAGATTGAGTCATTGCAGGGGCAACTTTTATCATAGTGCCTTATAATTACCAGTATTGTAATAGTCATCTGCCTGAAAGACTGCTATATGTCAAAAAGCAATAAATGAATCATAAACATGTATTTGAAGCAAGTCTTAAAAATCTATATTGTGTACTTCTTTTGACAGCTAGTTGTGCTGAACTGATGTTAAGTTTGTACGTAAGCAGAAAAAGGAGAGATTTGGTGGGTTTTTTTACACTGTAACTATTAGGAGCTATGCAAAAAATAAGTTGTTTAGAATATTTGCATTGTGTAATTTTGGTGGATTTGGAACCTTGTCAACTCACCGTTCTTAGTACTTGCCTATAATAATGTAAAAAAATTCAGTGACACCAATGTTTAAAACTACTGCACAAACTGTACAATATTACAATATTTATTTGTCCAAATTGCAGCCACATGTTAAAAAGCACTAAATGATTCATTAACATCCCAACTACATTTGAAACATTGTTTCATGAGAGGTTTTCTAACGTTTTTCAGAAACTAGCTGTGCTGCAATGCTATGGGTACATTTTTGCTGGAAAGAAAGTAGTGGAGATTTTATCTTAGCTGCTTTAAACAGTGCCACAGATAATATTTGTAGCGGGATCTCCACTAATGAAAACACTAAATGATATTTGTTGTTGCTTTAGTTTTAGGTGTACCTTTTTGTTTGTGGTGAAGTCCAAAGGGCTTTGAAACATCTTCACTCCCACCCTTCACCACCCCCACCTCCCATTTTTCACAGATGTTTAACTGGTGATACAGATGTTTACAATGTTACTGCATAAATAGTATAACAGTAACTTAGTGGTCACCACAAGGGGGTCTGGAGCGACTTTGCCCAGCCCACTTTCAACAGATATTTGATGCAGATGTTTTGTACCTTCTTAGAGTGCAACTAACTGGCTACTGCTTGTCAATAATAAAGAGACAGCCTCAGCATAATATCTTGAAACAGTAAAAACTACAAAAAAAAATCATTAAAATAAATATCTGCCTAATTAGGGGCAAAGTTGTAAAAAAGTAGAAAATGGATAATAAACAACTGCCTTTTTGAAGGAATAGGTCATATGAGTTTTCAGATGCTACTTTTCTCGCTTTCTGTTCCAGTCAGTAGTGCTGCAACGCTAATGGTAGCTTGTACATAAACAAGAATAAGTGGCGATTTGATTTCAGCTGAGTTATTTTTATATAACATCACAAAAATTAAAAACACTCTTAGTAGGACTGCAGCTCCTTAAGAAATGCAACGCTCTTCGTATTTGTTTCTGCTGAATGTATTTGCTATTACTTTTAGTAACTACTGTATTAGTATTAACTACATTACTGTAATGTAGTTAAAAAAAAAATCTATGAATTAAAATATAAATATGCAATTTTAATGGTGCACTGAATACACAGACAAAAAAAAAAAAAATTAAAGTGTTTATATTAGAGTGTTACCTTGTTTACCAAAAGATCTGAATACATGGTGCTTTAAAAATGTGAGTCATAATGTATTTTTCTGGTCAGTGGTTTGTAGATTAAAGCAGTAATCTTCATGTAAAATAAAAATAAAAGAATGTAGGTATTAATTCTTGAGACCACTTTTTTTTGTATTTTTTGCTTAGAAATTTTTTATGCAAGTAATTTCAGTATATTTGTATCTAGTCTGTTTTTGTTGTAACTGTTTAATATATAGTTCTATTCTTTTACATAGGTTGGTGTATGAGACTATGATTCATTCTATTTATAAAACTCTTAGCTGGTATTAAGCCTTTCAGAAAAGATAGAATAGTAAGGCTTTATATGAGAGTGATCTCATGTTCTAATCAGGGCAGGTAAATTATTCCTTGAGTTTCTCTGTGTAAACTAGTACAACACTGCCGCTGTGAGGATTACAATTGCCACTGCAGTGAGTTCTATGTGAAACCAACATTGTGTCTCCATTTTTTTTCTCCAGAATGGTCAAACAGCCCTGTCGGTGGCAGAAGCAGCTGCTCATCAAGACATAATTGATCTTCTAAAATCCCATCCATCTAAGCCCACGTCTGCTGCAGACCTCCTCTGAGTTCTACACAGTTTTCCAAACCATTCCAGGTCAACATCTGCCTCTATTTCCATGATCCTCTTCCCACCAACAGAATGGAAAAAAACTAAGTTAAATACTGTATATGATGCTATATGAAGATAAGCATGGGGCTGCCTTTTTGACCTCCGGGATTGGAGTGTTTCTTTTATGCCTCTGCCATAATGTCCTATGGGAGTTTTGCTGATCAAATGAATGAGAGTTGAACAGACTTAAAATAAAACATTGCTGTAGCAACAACTGCAGCCAACAGCAGATTAAACAGGGCACAGGGTGAGAATAAATAAAAAAAAAAAAAAAAAAAAGAATATACGGGGAAAACCTTTTGAACTGCTGCATCTTAATATAAACTTACTCTTAAAGCAAAATACTAAGCACATGATCTACCTTTCAGATATATAAAATATAACATTGTTTCTATTTTCTTTAATGGCGATGACATTGTTGGGTTTTTTTTTTTTTTTTTTTTTCATATTTGGACATAAGCCATTATTGAGAGCATAGTATATATAGAATGTTATTCTAACAGATCATGATCATACAAACAGAGACTGTATTTTCTACTGCACTTTTTTACTGTGTATGTGTACAGTGAATATGAATCTACTCAACTCCAGAGGAAACTATATAGCAAGGAGTTATAAAAGTGACATCAAATAATGAATCATTTCTCTACAGTGGTTATGTTTTCCACGTGGTTTATGGGTGATCATCATTTGTGAGTTATTCAAGAACTAATGGTTTAGTCTAAAATTAAATTCAGTATTTTTTCTAACAATATATTGAGCCTGAAAAAAGAAGTCAAGAGATTGTATTGAGCTGCATGCTAATACACTTACTCCCCCTACTGGCTGTTTCAAATATCCACAAACCAGTATGTTGTAATACTGTTTGTGATCCTCAGCTGTTTGGTTTATATATAAAATCACAACGGTGAGTACATCCCTCACATTTTACATTAAGCATATTATTATATCTCCTCATGGGACGACATTGATGTTATATGACATACTGAAACAGTGGTTACTTTGCAGCTTGTATATCTGTGTAAGTGTAACTAAATGAGTACACACCCAAGTGAAAATGTTCAATCTATCCAAAGTGTCAATATTTCATGTGGCCACAAATATTTTTCTTTACTGCCTTAACTCTTAACTTAATAGGGTTTAGGTCTGCAGACAGGCTTGGTCTGTTCAGCACCTTTTCCCCCAGTTTCTTTAGCAAGGCAGGGATCATCTTGGATTTGTGTTTGGGGGTCATTGTCATGTTGGAATACTCCCCTGTGGCCCAGTTTTTGAAGAGAGGGGATCATGTTCTGCTTTAGTGTGTCACAGTGCTGGCATTCATGGTTCCCTCAAACTGTAGCTTTCCACAGCCAGAAACATTCATGCAGCCCCAAACCATGACAGTCCCACTACCATGCTTGACAGTAGGCAAGACACACTTGTCTTTGTGCCTCCTCACCTGGTTGTTGACACACAGGTTTGATATCATCTGAACCAAATAGGTTTATCTTGGTCCTATCAGACCACATAACATGGTTAGTCATCCATGTTCTTAGTCTGCTTGTATGTTTGCTGGCTTTCTTGTGCATCAACTTTAGAAGAGGCTTCCTTCTGGGACGACAGCAATGCAAATCAATTTGATGCAGTGTGCGCTGTATCATCTGTGCACTGACAGGCTGAACCCCCACCCCTACAACCTCTGTGGCAATGATGGTAGAACTCATATGTCTATTTTCAAAAGACAACCTCTGGATATGACGCTAAACATGTGCATTCAACTTCTTTGGTCAACTAAGGCCTCTTCTGAGTGCAGCCTGTTATCTTAAACCGCCTGTATGGCCTTGTTAACCAGGCTTTAGCTCAGTTTCGGGGTGTTGGCAATCTTCTTATAGCCTAGGCCATCCTAATGTAGAGGAGTATTTCTTTTTTTCAGATCCTCAGAGACTTTTTTGCCATGAGGTACCATGTTGAACATCCACTGACTAGTATGACAGAGTGTCACAATGATAGAATCAAATTTCACACAACTGCTCCAAATTCACACCTTATAACACTAATGAGCCTCATGACACAGGGGAAGGAAAATTGCTAACTGGGCACAATTTGGACATTTTCACTTGAGGATATACTTATTTTTGTTGGCTATGGTTTTGACATTAATGTCTGTGTTGAGATATCTTGAAGGGACAGCAAATTTACACTGCTATATATGCTGTACACTGACTACTTTACATTACATCAAAATGTTATACCTTCTGTGCTGTCCCATGAAGAGATAAAGCAGAATGTGAAGGATGTACTTGCGATTGTGAGACACTTTATATGATATATATATATATATATATATATATATATATATATATATATATATATATATATATATATATATATACATAAATCTCATGGGCTGTTTGTGTGATTGTTCTAATCATGTATGCAACACGTACAGAATGCACAATGAATGTTGGGCTGGCTGACACATTCCAAGAGAACAATAATGTAGCAAGTTTTAACTAACCCTGCATGGATGATGAGTTGCAAGCCTTTGAATCAGTCTAGATATTAACTTTATTACAAATATATATCTAAAGACTTTAAATTAGTCCAGATGATGAAGTAGTCTTTAGTTGTAGAGCTTAGTTCATTAGGCTCTGGGATCCATGGCTTAAGCAATCAGACCTGACATATTAAAATCCTCAGCAGGGAGTTTTGTTTGCAATAAGAAGCAATAATAAGTAAAATATTACGTTGTCAGTCAGAAATCATGCAGGTGGTGGGACTATTGTCCAGCCTTAAATGGATAACTGTTATTATTCTAAAGCTGAGGTTTTATTTTCCAGGGAAACAGATGTTCTTCTGAGGAGCCTTTTCTCTTTGCAGGAGTGTGGTCGTATGAAATGTTTACAATGAAACATTCCTTCCACAGTGACCACAGCAGATGCCAAACATTTAACAATGTTTACATGATCAAAGGTGATAAGATAAAGTAATAATACTGTAAATGTTTAAACAATACATTGAATAATTTTACCTCAGTTTACCCCCTAGTAAGTTTAATAAATACAACAGTCCCCTTGTCAGTTATGAAATTCTGGTAAAAATGTATGAAAAGCCTTAAAATACATTTTATTTTAATTGCAGTAGCATAATCTTACATTTATTTAGTTGTGAGAAAATGCTATGGTAAGAAGTTGTTTTTGTTTTATCTCCCCTTAAAATTAGCAGATTCACATGAAATAATTGTGGTTAAGAATTTGTACAGCCCCTTTTTCCCAATTGGACAGCACTTAGCCTTTTCCTATAACAGTTTACAAGATGGGAGCACACAGGGACAGGGATCTTTGACTGTTAATCTGCACAGGACAGAGATGGTCGTGGAAGGGCGACTTGATTAACAATGTCTGTCTTGCATCTGCCATATCTTCTGGATCATTGCCCTGCTGAAAGACCTGACCCATTTTCAGTTTTCTGGTAGAGGCCACCAGACTTTCACAGCTAATTTCCTGATGTTCCAAAAAAGTTCATCCATCTATTATCTAAACCCACCTATCCTTGCAGGGTAACTTTAAAAAGTAATGCATAATTTAAAGGCTGAATAATTTTATAACATCTTTTTATAATATCTTTTGATAATTTTATAATATCTTTTGGGAGTAGGTGTGGGAATACTCTTGGATAGGTTCATCACAGATAATCAACCATGTTGTTGAAAACAACTATCTCCACCCACCTACTGAATAAAAGTACAGATAGAAAAGGATGATTTAAAAAAACAAAACAAAACATGTTTAGTGTCAGATTATGTTACTTCATTTAAAGATTGATTTAGTTTAAGGCTTTTTACGTGTCTTTGCCAGAGATGCCAATAAATGTGGAGGGCTATGTATATGAGGCCTTGTTAAATCTGATTTATATTGGGGAACATCTGTTTGCAAGGGTCAATAGAAGTAAAAGTCAAGGATTATTGTCATGCAAGGTAATAAACATAATATCCGTAAGTAGCAACCCAATGTGCATGACAAAATCAGTTTCTCTGTGTTGGGCGAAAACTTCAGGCAATTAATCAAACTCTGGAGGATTTCTAGCACAACTTTAACATAACTGCTACTTTACCAACATTTAGGCCTTAATCATCTCTAAAACTTGATTCATGTTGCATTACTTTTCCGTAATAATAAATTTATTTGCTTTCTTGACATGTCACCAAAGTTTATTCTAATTTTCTTTCGCAGTGTAGTCACACCATCAAGCTCAAATACCATAAACTAAATCAAGATTAGGCACAGAACTGACTCTTATTATAAACTGAAAATATTTATTTATATGAAGAAATATAAAGTCAGACTTTACATAGAACATAACTTTTCACAAATGGTCTAAATAATAGCACACATTTCTATGTAGCATTAATTAATCCCTGTGCTACAGTTACCGATTAAAACAAAAATGTATAAATATGTGTTCCTTTCACATGATTGAGGGATGGTCAAACCTGTGCTGAGACAAGTGTCTGGTCTTCCATGCCTACACATCTTTATGGAAATTTATGTTTAATCCAGTGTGACCCAGATGTTGTAAGATTTCACATCTGGTTGATCACCAAAGATCTGAAATCAACTTTGCTCCACATGGGGTTAAATTTGTGTGTTTTCTTCTGTAAATCCAGCCAAAAACATGTACATAAAGTATTGTGAAAGTATATAACAAGTATTGTCTGACAGTCTTACAATTATATGAAGTATTTATTCAAAATGCTATATTTTTTACCATATATATATATATATATATATATATATATATATATATATATATATATATATATATATATATATATAGATAGATATATATGACAAAATTATGTATGCATGGAGACAACTACTCAAGTAATAGTGCTCGAAGGGAACTGGATTGTCATTATTTCACTTAACTTTTACTGGTTGACTGTTTGTAATAATGTGCAACTTGATAAGGTTGTGGATTATTGTGTGCTCATCATACTAATTTGGAAATGTGCAGGAAAACAGCAAAAAGGGATCTCCTGCAGACCAGAGCTGTAAGGGGAATGTCTCCCTTGTTTGAGTATCAATCTGAGAGTCCATAAACATGACAGATTAAAATTTCAAAAATATTTACTTTTCTGTAATATTCTATGTGGAACAATCTTGTATCTAACAGACCAGAGAGATACTTCTAATTAAATAAACATTTTAAAAATGATCAAATGGTTTCCTAGTTTTTTTTAACCTGTCCGGTCTGGCAGTGTAGCACCTCTGCCACCAGCAGGGAGTGTGACAGGGCGAAGGAAAGGCCCCATATTTGGTGGGGGGACTGAGATGATCAAGGAGAGGGGGCAACCCAATACCCAATCTGACAGATAAACAGACACACACAGACACAATCATATGTTCCCACCATCATTCGTACACACACAGACACTCACATGCTTGATGTAAAGACACACAACAATGGGTGTCCTACACCTACTTGCACTCCCCATACACACTCGATACTCCCAGGTCCAGGTAACGATACCCCAGAGGGGCAGCCCCCTGACCCAGGAGGTGGTCCCCTTCATTCCAGGGTGGAGACAAGAAGCCTGCCCAGGCCCTCGCAGTGGCAGAGCAGCCCAGACCTTGACTGGACGGCCCGCTCCTCCTCCCGGTTGCCAAACCCAGATAGCATACAGAGAACGGGGGTGTGGAAAGACCCCAAGCCTCCCTCTGCTTTCTCAAACATGCCACTGATGTGTGTTGCTATAGAGTACATTTACAAAAAAAAAAAAAAAAAAAAAAAGGGGGGGGGGGAGAGGGGGTGCAGACACACACTCCAAACCTTAATTTTTTTTTAACTTTTGATTGATTCTGCAGTGGCTCCAAGTGCATTTGAATTTAAGGTTCCAAACTAATGGCCGGACATTCTCATACAGAATTTTCATCTATATTACAGCATATGCTGACTTGTCCTAAATATGTCAGAAAATAACATTGACCTATCTTCTTATACTCCTGATACAGATGGCACTTGGTCACTTGTAATGTGGCTCCTGCAGAAAAAAATGACTAAATAACTCCCTGTTTATTCTCTAATATCTGTTTTTTAAACAAGTAGGGACACTTCCACATAACAGCTTTGTTTAATATATTTTAAGTACAAAAATAGTGCATTAGAGGGGGTTGGTAAGTAAACAGTAGATGCTAGGATTGGAAATCCTCTTTAAAGAGCTGGTTCTTTCAGAGTTTCTTGAAGCTAGACAGGATGGAAATGTTCTGGTAGCACTGTAATGTGATTGCTCAAGCAAAATACAATCTGTGATATAGTCATTTCATTATTGCCTCACTATTTAACTATAAAAAGAATTGTGCCAAATGCAGAACTGAAAATTACTGCTTCGGGAGAGCATTAAATGAAGGCCAGTGGTTCTGTAGCTGCTGCCAGGCCTAATTTGAGGTTGGCCCCCAAATAAAAATGAGATGGCTCTGCGAGGGATATATTTCTTTTCTCAACAGTAACATATTAAAAATATTGATGTTAATTTTTTATTAAATAAATCAGAGATTAAGTTAATTTTCATGAACTGTTGACTAAAAGAAAAAATATAATTCTAAATTATTAATTTTCTCTGCCATAGATGATATACATTTATGTGCAAATGCCAAAATAAAATGTCAATATTTACCACTCTGTTCAGACTCACAAACAAGATTTTTTAAGTACACTATTGCTATCCTTTCCTGTCTTTAAAACTGACTTTACACGTAAAAAATGATGAAGCTCATATGATACTATAAACAGAACTGTTAAGAGACAGGCTTAGAAATCCCCCATAAAATGTTCAGACTAAACACTCCATTGTACTTAGGTTGATTTTATACTCCTGTCCATTAAGCCATTTCACAATCTTAATTTTCATTCTGTTTAAGCAGACTCTTTTAAATCATCTGCAGATGTTCTAAAAGGGAGGTTTGTCCAAATTTCATTTAATGTTTCCCCAAAATATTTGTAAGGACTCGGGTGTAATGAAAGTGGGTGACCAGCAGATGGTGGTGTACTACTGTGGGTGACAAACAGAGGGTAATAGGAATCCTGAAAGGTGAGGACTGTTAAGGTCATGTGTCAGCTGTTAAAAACTTATCTGTAGTTTACTGGGACAACAGTAATGAGAAATTTAAAGAGACTTTTCGAAAGTGACATGGCATATGGTGGAGAAATATAACGAAACATGAGCCCAAAGGTAGATTTTACAACATTTAACCTGGCAAAAGTGAAAATGTAAAAAAAAAAAAAATAAAAAAAAATTAAATGATCAAATTAAAATGTATCTAAAGCAATTAGCTTTAAAATATTAGTGGTCCATATCGTAAATTAGTTAATAACAAATTTTAATTGTTAAATAAATGAAATTACAAAGTAGTTAATTAGATCATGATTAGTTGATTAAGAAAGGAAAGGATAGGGGAAAGCACTTTAGAATTGAATTTGTGATTAAGCCTTCCATAAAGAAGTAGTGCCGTATAGAGAAGATACCAGCTCTCTATAATGGAACAAGCAAGAACGTATTAACATTTATCGAGGCAGATCTGATTAAGTACCTGATTAAACTCCAAACCAATAGATAAACACTATAAAACTGTTGACAACCTAATTATCACTATGTTCTCTGGGTTTTTTTTACTACTTGTTGGATGCATAAAAAGTGGATGTCATCATATGAGAATGATTACATAATGAGACACCAATCAATAACTGGTCAGTGTTAGATGAATTGCTTAAATAAGGAAAAACCCAGAAACAATCAAGCAAGAAACAACAAGCCTAAGATCTGAATTGAATACATTAAGAACTCCTATAGGTACTCTGAATGGTGCTAAGGTATTACAGAAGGGAGCGCAATTTTCTCATTAAAACTAGCACAATTAAAAATATTGAGTATATTTGTGCTTACTCAGTTCTGATGCTGATGATATCCTTTGATGAACTGCTATTTTTTTTGGAACAAAAAACCCCAACAACAAACAAACCAGATCTATTCGCTCTTAATTCTGTATGACGTATGAGCATTGGCCTAATGGACATTTCAGAGTAAGGGTCTGCAACCTTTACAATCCAAAGAGCCATTTTGGCCCTCAGTCTAGCTAAATAAAACTTGTTTAGAGATACAAATATTAGATACAATTTAGAAAATAACAGTTCATGATTTTTGATAAATATCTACTATAGAAAATTTGCTGTCACGTTCAAAGAATGGTAAATGGTAAAAAAATTATTTCCCATTTCTAAAGAAGCACCATTTTATTTCTATTTTTAGGTTTTAAAATAGGGAAAAACATAAAACTTTTACACAAAGAAAATGGATGCATCTTCTTTTCTGGAGTGTTGGTATTTGTAGAAAATTATGGAAACAAAAAAAGCACAGTTTCCGGCCTAATGACAAGAAAAATTATAATAAAATATTACTGGTACTTTTAGTGTCATTCTGTTATCAATGCAGTTATTCCATTAAAATGTTAAGAGCCATTGTGAAATATCCACCCGCACCAGCACTTTGCAGATCCCTGTCTTAGAGACTCATTGAACAACGTTGAGCCAGGTTTTGTATTAATATTTAAAAACACACTACATTGTTTTGTTCATATTTTTTGAATGTCCTTTTAGCTTGGGTCTGGTGCCTCACTTTTTCCCGGGATCTGTTTCTTTTTAAATGCTAAGCAGTTGAAAATAACTTAGGCATAAACTTACACAATGAATTAATATGCTTTTATGCATAACAAGTAGCATTGCAGAGACACTGTTTCAAACAAGTTGTTTCCTCAGCTTAATTTTCATCTACTATAAAATGCCATTTGACACCAATAAACATATCTTTACTGTAACACAGAGATTTGTCAAGATGGATTAGCCAAAAGCTTGACATGTCTTTGCCATGTGTGTAATGTGTTATTGTTATGCAGTCTCTATAAAAAAATCGGCCAAATGTAAGGAAAGATGGCGACTCTAAAGAAATTACTTCACACAGTGCCTGTTGGCCTCAAGTTGAACCATCTGTTCTCTCTAAATAATAAACTCTTCTTACAAATGATCAATATTTGTGCTGATGTGTTGCAGTATTAGGTATTTTTGGGAGTTTTTATTCCTGCATTGCTTTGCTGATGCTTGCTATGCACTTATCCCACTTGATTCAGTTTTTATCTTGGTACAATTTAGGCTGCAATATAATATCTACATTTATTCTGTAAAAAGAGGAAGAGCAGTTTGTGGTTTCACAACTTTCAAACTTCACAGAGGGGTGGTCCAGACAAAGCGAAGACTTGAATTTGACAGGGATTCTGGGGAGGTAGATAACTTGCCGTAAAGGAGGCCTTCCAGCTCAAAGATTTGGAGCTGATCACAAAAAATGAGCTCCAAAACATTAGTGAAAACATGCAAAAAGCTTGTCAGCAATTTTATTATGCATTTCATTGTGGTTGTGGCAAAACGAGCTTTTCCTTTATTAATTTTCAACATAGATTTTTTTTCCCCTTTAAATAAAACAAATGAATTCTTTATACACATACAGCACTATGAAATAGTGTTCATCCCCAAACAGATTTAATCGGTTTCTTTTTTTTTTTTTTTTTGTCATACTTACGTGTTTCAGATCAAAATGACTTTAAAACTGAATAAATATAACCTGAGTAAAATACAAAAAAGCAGTTTTCAAATGATTTCATTATGATAAAAAAGCTACCAGATCAACCTAGCTCCCTGGGAATCTAAAAAGGTTAACTTAAAAAAATTCTGTTAGTCAGAAATGGCTTTGCAACCCTTCCCAAAGACTTTTTGGATGCCAGTGAATCACAGTGAGAGCCATAATCCACAACTGGAGAAAACATGCAGCAGTTATGAACCTTCCCAGGAGTCGATGGTCAACCAAAAATTACTCCAGAAGCACATCAACAGTTCAACTAGGAGGTCCCAAAACAACATCTACCAGAACATCTTGCCTCAGTAAAGGTCAATGTTTAAAATGTAGACTGTTCAAGACAGAGACAAAAGTGGAACATTTTGGAAAGTGTTTGTCATGTTACATCTGACCTAAAACAAGCTGCATTTCAGAAACAGACCATCAAACTAACAGGTGGTAGTGTGAAGGTTTGGGGTTGCTTTGCTGCTTCAGGACCCCAACGACTTACTGTAATCAATGGTAGCATGAATTCTGATCTCTACCAGAAATCATGAAGAAGAATCTCATGCCATCATTTTGTGACCTCAAACTTAAGCTCATTTGGGTTATACAGAAGGGTGATGATTAAAAACATACCAGAAAGCCAACATCTGAACGACTCAAAGAAGCCAAAAGAATCTGAGTGGCTTAGTCAAAGTGGCTGAAATAACATATTTCTGCAAAGTGGGTCAAAATTTCTCTACAACAATTTAAAAGCTTCATTGGCAGGAAGCAGTTTGATTGATTGGGGGGAAAAAACTATCCAAATAAGAACTAAGCTCTATGTGAGACACTAACTGCACCGTAAGGTTAATTACTTGTTGTGCCATCCAAGTTGGCCACAACTGTTGTCAAAGGATTACTCTCAAAGTTTCATACTACTACAAGCTGTCATGCTTGGATAGATTTTATTAGTTACACCAGAGTTGAAATGATTTTAACAAGAAAAAAATTTTTTTTTTCCAAAACAGATCTGAGCTCAGCTGAAAATACCAGGTAGCATTAGTTTTGTAAATTTTGGCTTTGAAAATACACGTAAGCAAACAATAACACAATCTTTTCAAATCAAACACGCACACAAGCAAACATTTAGTATTCCCATGGACAACGTGGTAAAAGAGAGGATAATGAGTAAAGATGATGCTCCATCCTCATCAGCTCCTGTTTGCAAGCCCGGGGAATACAAAATGAGGCTCAACACACAGATTGCAAATCAGATTTGTGGAATATCCTGCTCCAAGAAAACTCACCGGTGATCCCTACAGGTATTTAATTAATTTCACCCAAATATGTGGATATAACACCTCCAAGACAAAAGGGTAACATATTTCACAGACATTTATGTTGACTTAGATTAGAGATAAACCCATTAGAGGCATCCTGATGTGCAGAAGTGCATGCCCTTAAACTCAACTCACACTGAGCCTTCACTGGACAATTAAATTGATGTATTGTATGTACTTGTGAGGCTGCACCTAGCAAATGCAATCTAAAAAGGATGTTTATTTTTTAAAAACGTTAATATGAGTTGTTGTGATTCCCATGTGCCCACATACTAAACACAACCAATGGTGCAACATCCAAGTAAAGGGGAAAACTAATGCACAAAAATATTATAAACAATAACCACATGCAGTGAACACACAAGAGCTCTTGGTCTGAATTGCAGATGCTTCTTTGTGCCCTCTAAGTCTGCCAGCATTGTGATGATGAGATTCCTCGTTAGCATAGAGACTTTTTAGCTGTAATTATCCCTTAATGGCACTTAGCCCATCAACTCCTCTTGTGAGTCCCACTGCAAGCACACAGTCTCTTGCTGTCATTTAGACACAAACACATGTGGTGGCATGTGGCTAGACAGACCAACAGATAGACACGTGCACATGCAGCTGGGGAGAAATCCATTAACGCAGGCAAACACAGACAGGCAAACATGAAAAGCTGCACACACAATTACAAAGTAGTCCACAAATCCAAGCAGAAACCCCCAAACTGCAGCAAATATGCACACGCAAACACAGAAACTCAGCCCTATTGCTGCTCCCCTGTCTGGCCCCATGGCTAATCTGTGCAACTTATTATCCAGGAGATAATAGGAACTGTCATCCGTGAGAGGAAGGTGTGAGGTGCGGAGGGGTGACCGTGTATTTGCTGAATTTTTAAACAGGAGGAGATTTCATTGTGATAACTTTATGAGAACAGATGTGGCTTGTTAGATGCAGCTTTGACAAAGTCGAAACACCAACCACTGCAACAAATGGCCTACCAAAAGCGAAGTGCTATCATGAGAGGAGCAAAAAAAAAAAAAAAAAAAAAAAAAAAAAAAAAAAAAAAAAAAAAAAAAAAAAAAATGCTGAGAGAGATGTAATAAAATGGACCAAAAGCCACAGGGAGGGGAGGACAAGAGCAGTGCAAACATGTAGACTTCAGAGGAAAAGCTGTGGTCGATGGAAAGAGCTGAAAAGCAAGATTAACCATGCATTTTCATGGTTGTGAAACACCTCAGTTGTTAATTTTGTGAAATTGCTCCCAAAGACACAATTGACCTGCTTCTCAAACTAAGAGAACACAAAAGAGACAATTTTATTTAAGGAAGAGAAATAAAGACATGAAAAAAGAGAGAACAGAGGAGAACCATTTTAAGCTTAGTTATCAAAGGAAAATGAGGCTAATATATTAAACAGAAAATGTGACCAAAACATGAAATGGCAGATTCATTTCTCTTGGGTCAAGACAGGTGTAGCCAGCAGGGGCAGTAGAGGATGCAGACTGTTTAAAAAGGTGACACAAACCAGAGGCAACACTGTCTGTGATAAACAACAGCAAAACTAAGAGTTGTTTGTTGTTTCTTCAAAGAATAAAGAAGAAAATCTGAACACTGCATTGAACCTGAAAAAATGAAATAAATGTATCTGTAATAAATCACAGTTCCATCACAGCTGGTCATTAATTTCAATATAGTTAAAGGTTCAAAAAGATTTACATTTTTTGTGTTGTTGCAAATAGTTTAGTCATCACCTACCTCCAGTAGATCCATCAGTCAGCATCCATCTCTAATGAAATGTTGGACGTTACATCTCCTGCCCCACTTGACCAGAAGGCAGAAACACCAAAGCAACCAACCTCTAAGTGCTTGTACTCATACCTGAGTTCGAAGAATTTATCTTGCTAATATACACTTTGCTCCCTAAATATGCATTTCAGATATATTTTTTGTATCTAAAATGTACATAAATTACAAAATTACTGTTACTTTGAAACTGCTTTTTATACTAATGGTGATAAACGCTGTTTGGTCATGAACAAAGGGCTGGTGGTTAGTAGTTGTTTTTTCACAATAAAAGACATGATTTTGTTCGTACAGCATCAGAACTGGATCATAAATCTTAAGAGATGATAAAAAAGAATGACATGGACAAAAAGACATAAAACAAATTGCCATTTAAAAATGATCTAATAAATAAAGTGTAATCTCATTTTCTGATGTATTATTGCACAGATACAAAAGAGACACAAGCAAAACTCTTTAGAAATTAAGTATGTGACAGATGGAAAAACTAACCCAACATATAGAAAATCATGGTTAGAGTGTGCTAAAAGGAATACACTGCATGTGGTAACCAACACAAACATCTTTTTTCCTTCAATTAAAAAAAAAAATAAGTACGGCACTGAAAAAAAAAAAAAAAAAGACTACAGTATTTTTAAAAAGTTTTCACTCTCTTGCTAAAATTCCAGTAGATCAAGATACTGTTGTGAAAAATTTAGGAGACCCTAATACAGTTTTTCTAACATATGTGTAAATCTGGATGGTCAATATCAACTTAAAGAATAAATAACACTAAGTAATATAAACAAACTCTACAATTGGAGGAAAATAACTAACATTTTCTGTAAAATGTAATTAAAGAAAATTTATTTCTAGCGAGGAATAAATTACAAAATGTACAAATTTAATAACGCTTAAAATGGTTACATTACACATAGGCCTATGATATTAGGCAAAAGGCAAATTATGAAGACATTAATTCAGCATTTTCAAGGTTTAACCTTTAAAAACCTCAGACTTTTAGTCTGGTTGGCTTCAGACAGCTGAGATAAGAGTGAACTTCGTGGTAAGATTGACAGTTGTTTGAAGCCTTCGGAAAGAAGATTGTCGCAGCTTATAAATCTGGTAAGAGATTTAAACAACTCTCAAAAGAAGGCTTAGCACTGTAAGGAAAATGTTCAACAGCGCAAAACTGCCAAAATGCACAGGTTTACTTTCCCAAGCAAGTTTACCTTAAAAGATAAAGCAATATGCTAAAAGAAGTCTCCAAGACACCTAAAATGTCATAATGGGACCTCTAAAATTGCCTTGCAGCAAGAAGGTTCTGGGTTCAAATTCGGGCCTGGGGTCTTTCTGCGTGGAATCTGCATGTTCTCCCCATACATGTGTGGGTTCTCTCCAGGTGCTCCTGCTTCCTCCTACAGTCTAAAAACATGACTATTAAGTTTATTGAATTCTTGAAATTGTCGTTAGGTATGATCATGTGCCTTTGTGTTGTCTTGCAATCAAGTGGCAACCTATCTTAGGTGAATGTCACCAATGAGTGCTTTAGATGGGTGCCAGCTCCCCACGGCCCTGCAAGGATATGCAGGTACAGATGATGGGTGGGTGGGTATCTCTAAAATTAGAGTGCACCCTTCTAATTACCATGCAGGTTGTGGAAGGAGGAAACCTTTGGTCCACAAAAAAAACATGAATGCAAGACAAAAGCTTGCCAGACAAATGGCAACAAAGATCAGAACTTGTGGAATAATCTTTGGAGATTCTTGACAGTTTGGACCTTCTGGTGAATTATTTGAACACCAGAACAGAGGACATGTTTAACATACAATCCTAGAAAAGGAACCACATGTAATCCTTGGAAGTGAAATGGCTTGGAGATGTTCTCTTGAAGCTTAAATTTTTTTAAATTCTTTGTTCAAACTGAGAATGCAGGACACAGCTCGTACAATCTTCAGTACTGAGGAACAGAAGCCCTGGAACAACTTGTAGGGCACAGAGCACCCATACACTGATCTGACTCAGCATGAGGGCTCATCTATCAAACCAACAGAGCACAGTCACTCCTCAGCACTCACCTGGGACTTTGCTACTTATTCCTGGCTACACAGTCAGTCAGTGTTACTGTTCTTCTACAAACCTTTGCTTTACCTTCAGTTGTATTTTTCTGGAAAAGGTCAAGAAATCAAGACAGATGGTGAATTTTGGAGAATTTACACGTAATCTTTATTGAACATAAAAAGAAAAGGTAAAATCATGAAGGACAGAGCCACCAAAATTTTTCAAAAAGTTTTGCTTTGAAATCATTCGCTGTGATCTTTACAGGTGAAATTCACTTAAATTGTGTGCTTTAACCCTTAGACAAAAATGTTCTTTAACATCAAAAACTGACATTTCTTTTTTTTTTTTTTTTTTTAATCCAAAGCTTAGTGATGTATTCAGTATGAAAGATAAGCTTACTTCAAGGCTGAGTCTTATAAAATTAGCAGCAATAAATATATTTTTAAAAAGTGCATCCCAAACTCACTTCATCCTGCTGAGAGTGACCTGGAAATCAATCTCAGCAGCATCTTGAAGAAATCACTTTAAATGAAATGCACCCTAAAAAGAAGAAGCAATTTTGTTAACAGATATGCAGTATATGTAAAGTTTACTCTATTTGGCAATGTGATTTATTGGATATGAGGTCCATGACATTATCAAATGATGTTAGTTAATTTAAAATTCAATAGTTCAGTTGTCACAATCACCATTAATGCAGAGATTAAAATGCAGCTAAATGCTTTCAGGGAGTGATAAGCAGATGGCACATCTGGCCCACAGCTCATTATTATTCACTATTGTTTTTGAATGACAGATACAAAGAAATAGCATTTCATTTAATAAAACACCTACTTTTAATTAAATTTGTCTTGTATCAAAAAGGTGAAGGAAGATACACTGTTGTTTCTTTGAAATTTGGACAGAATTCAAACTTTTTACTGATCTCATGATACAACTTTCCTGCATAAACCTCATGACACTTTTGTTCTTCTGCACTTCTCATATTATATATATATATATATTTTTTTTTTTTTTTTTTTCCAGTTGTGTCTGTTCCAACTTTACACATCCAGAGATAAAAAATGTTTTATCCATTCTGCTTTTCAAAATCAAACTCAAGCTCTGTCAGATTGGATTAAGAGCATCTGTGAACATCCATTCTCTAATCTTGTAACAGATTCTCAACTGAATTTACGTTTGAACTGAGCCATTCTAATACATTAAGATAGTTTGATCTACCATAAGTATCCACCTCCAGTCCTCAAGGGCTGGTGTCCTGCCAGTTTGAACACCAAAATCCAAGAAACATTCATGCAAGAACTGCCACTGCATCACATTTATTTTTGTAAACATACCCACCATCATATTACATGTGACATTACATCTTCTGTGCATCTGGGTCACTTAAAGTCCGTGGACTGTTCACAACGGAGCCTGATGGCAGTCACATAAATATTACAATTGGGACATCTGTACGTACACACACACACACACACACACACACACACGCACAAAAAAACCAAAAACCAGATCCTATAACAAAAATCTGAATTGAGCATTAAGAACTACAATGTGAATGTAGCTTAAGATTTGCAACGACAGCAGAAGATGATACAGCTGGTTCTATTAGATTGTCTGGTAGCCTGAGAGCAATTACCTCATGTTAAATTTCCAGATTTATGTTTTAAGATAATGAGTCTATTTTTATTCTGAAGTGGAATCTAAATTATGTTCTGTATGTCAAGCACACAAATGGTTTATAATTAATACCAGTTCAAACACTAGATCATATTTAAAGCATTTATTCAATATTTCCGGTGATGAGTTACTTTTAACCATTTCAAAGCTAATGATCCGGGGAAAAACGCTGATGTATTGGAGATTTTCTGATGTGAAAATGAAGAAAAAGAAATAATGAATTCAGAAAGTTTAGACAGTTTTTATAAATTTAATATATCAATATATAGTGATTTATCAACAGCTTGATTTCATAGAAACGTGAGTGAGACCATTTTGGCATAAAGTACAGAGATTCCATGTAAGTACAGAAGTTGCTAAACAGTTTAACCACCCACCCTCTGGTCCCTCCCAACCTGCAAGTTAATCCCCCTGGAACTCCCACAGACACACAACACAGAGAAACAGAAAGAGTGAAAGTATACAGGAGCACAAAACAAGGAACCAATAAATTAAAATAACCCCCTTCTCATTTAAAAAAAACACAGCAAAATTAAATTACAAAGAATTAAATACTACGATCTGCTGTTAAAAGGTAAAATAAAACAAATGGAACAGACAGGAGAAAAAGTAAAAACACTTTGGCAGATTATTAATTTTTAGTTACAATCAAATATTAAAGAAACCCAGTGCGCATGTGTACAAATAAATTTATATATAGTCTACACTTCTTTTTAACCCCAGAAGTTTATGTACACCTTTTTTACAGATACATTTAAAACATTATGAAAAAGTTTTTTTTTTGTTTGTTTTTTTGCTTTGTGAAAACGTATTATTTACACTTCATGATTCAAAACCATTGGTCTGTAACTGCCAGACCCCAGCACCACCCCACCCACAACCCCTTTATTTCCTCCCCCTCTACTAAGAATGTAACCTCTTTACACAGTGCAGAAGGCTTCTTGAAAAGTTTTGTGCAACAAACAGCGTTTTAAAAAAATGCCTGTTGTGTGGAATGGACGCTGAATTTTCTTTTAGATTTCCTTGCAGGCAATGACAAATTTCAGAGAAAATACAGCTGGGTGGTTCTTACAAAAGCCGGAGAATTTCTTTTACCTCATAGACTGTCCAGACAGCAATGTGTCTGTAATGTTTTATATCAAAACGAAAGAGATACTACAACCTTCTTGCCCACAAACCTTCATTAAATGCTGGCTGGTAGAAAAACACAGTCAACAGAGCGCTTCCCTTCAAGTAATCAAACATCAAGTAGATCAAATATGACAAGTAGGAATGAACTGACAAACGTTGAGGAATCACAGCCCAAAAAACCCCACATAATAAAAAGAGGAAGCGGTGGATTAAGGAAAAAGTCAACAACAGGGTCAACGAGAGCTAAATGCCAGGCAAGTGTAGTGAATTTCTTTCCACAGTTCTAAATTGTAGCTGGAGGCAGAGGCCGCTTCTTCTTCTGGCTGATTGTTTGCCGGTCTGCAGATTCATATTCAAGAAAGTAGTTTTATTTTCAGCTCTGGGCATTTCCAAGTTACTTGTGGGGCTCTGGGTTATTCCTTCCAGTGCTTTGATTCTTCCAGTGTATTCTGTTAACAATAAGACTGAGAGCCCTTGTTGGAGAACATATGACTGAGATGAAGATGGGTGGAACAATCCCCCCGTTTCCTTGCTGAAAGCTGTAATTCACTAGTCTGATAAGGAAAAGGAAGATTGTTGCCATTGCATGAGATGTGATAGAGCATGAAGAAGTGAAGAAGAGGAGCGATGTTAAAAAGCACTACTATCTACTACCTTAATCAAACTTAACGTAGCAGAAGAAGTCAAGATAGCTGTCAACCCTGTGGCATACTTCTAAGATTAGTCATAAGGACAGTTAGTAGTTAGTGTGATGAGGTAATAACACTCATAATAAATAAACCACCAGTGGTTGTAGATGGAAATTCAGGTGACCTCTTTTTGTTTTAAAAAAGAAGGTAAATGGATTACATGTTGTTAAAAATAAATTACTAATTTATGTGTCTAAATCAAAAGTTGAATATTAACATTAGTAGTTTTTAACCGAAGAAGTATATACAATACTTATTCAACATGGTGAAATCCTGGCTTTTATTCTTGGATACCCTGTCACCTAGAAACCATCTGGAGCAGCAAATAGGAATTTGCTCCCCCTGCCTTTACAATAGAAATGAAATTTGTCCGAGTCTAGATTAAATCATCTACGAAGTAAAACAAGACATTCTTTTGACATGAATACAAATCATCAAAACCAATCTGGGTTGCACAAAAAAGCTGCTTGGTCTGTATATTTTAAAGTTTCTTAACATAAGAGATCAATCTGGTTCTCAAATCAGCTGAAAACTGTGGTTGTACTAAAAAACACAACAGAATAATCCCCCAAAAAACACTAACCAGACCTAAAGTACCGACACAACATAGTAGCTACATTACAGTAACTGAATGAACTCTCACAGTACATTAGCACAAGACAGAAATTACCATTATAACCAGATTCTGCTGTTTATGGGCTAAACACAGTGAAATTATAAATAATCCTGGGATTTGAGCACTGAATTGTCTTAATGGTCCCTGTATGTATGTATGGAATGGTTTTGTGTCAAAGGTCACGTCTAGCACTACACTTCCACATTATTGCCTGATAAAATGAACCGCCAAAGCCGGAGTTTGGACTTTTACTGTGTCCTTCAGAGTAGACAGCTCAACTGGAGGTGACCACAAAGTGGACCAGCCAATCTGTCTTTTACACTGGAGCAATAATAACTTTCCCACAATGTCACGCTCAGGCAGCTAAATAAATAAGCAATTTATCCTCCTAACTGCAAATTTTCAGCATGGAACTGCATTAGTCCTGAGGCGAATATGGACAGAAAGGACAGAGCTGGGCTGCAGAGCTGACTCAGCTTAGGGTCCCGTCAACAGAGTCTGAGACTAATTCAGTCTTAGAAATTACAAAGATATCTGATCTGTGGCTTTTGTTCTCTTAAGGTTACTGTTCTCTTTTAGCACTGGGAGAAATGGATCACAATAACACCATATTCCTATTAATTCACAGTTCCAGTTAAAAGTTTCCTCATAGTCATCATGGATGAGCAGAAGCTTTTTGTATCCATCAACAATAACAATTCTGCTTAGATGTTTGACTACTCTTCTTGGCAGCCCTACTCAGAGAGGTAACCTAACTTTCGAAGCTTCAAATATTTCCAATATCCTATAAAATCAATGAGTTGAAACAATTCACTAAGGTATTTCAAGAAGATGTGGCATAGCACATGGGTGTAAGCTCTGTGCACTCTTTCAACTCATAACTGTAGTTAATAAAAAAAAATAAATATGCAAAGCCAAAAAAACAAAGTTCTGTGTGGAATGTTTTTAGATATCAGAAAAAAAAATTGGGTAAAGTTAGCATACAATGATGCAAATTCCAAGCTAATGGGTAGAGACATGGTTTCTGGGAGGGTTTTTTTTTTGCAGGTAAAGAGTTTATGTGGTTGAACTGAATTGTTTAGTTGAATTTGCTGAGCTGGTGTTTATAATTCAAGAAAAACTATTACGGCACAACTGTATGAGGTTACAGCAAGTAAGCTGATCTGTGTGGACTTAGCCAAAGCCGAACAATTGTAACTTTTGTTACAACGTTACCAATAAGCATGTACTGCAGGGTTGGATGAGTGAAAAGTAGGATAATTAACAATTAAATGGACAATATAGAAGTGATGTTTGGAAAGTTTTTTTTTAAAATACCTGTCCCTGCTATTAACCATAGCCCATCATATTTTCAATGGGGCTGCGGTCAGGGATTTGTGAAGGCTTTTCCATAAACTCATGCAATCTTGTTTCATCCATTCCAAAACCTTTTTTTGATTTCTATTTCAAGATCATTGCCTTGTTAGGACACCCAGTTATATCAAAGTTTTAACCACAGGAGTAATTTAAGGATAGGCATTATTCCACCTACTCTGCACCAGTGAAACAATGAAACCCACTTAAAACATAATGCTATAATGCTTGGCAGCTGGTGCAGTATTCTTAGGTCTGAAAAGCTTCACCTTCACTCATTCACATATACTTCTCATCACTGTAGCTCAATCTTTGTTAAATCAGACCATGAAGGTGTCCCAAGAATGAATTTGGTCTTTGGAAAGCCTTTGGCCTTGTTGACAGCAGCACATTTAAATAGAATCTGGATGTACTCATTTTTTTAGAAGAGGCTGCTTTCTTGTTCTGCACCCTCTTAGTTCTTGTTGATGACAAACAAGTTTAATTTTGTTTTATTCTTGGTTGTTCCTGGATTGTTTTTGAACATTGTGGACAAGCAATTTAACTTCATTTGAAGGTTTTACAAATAAAACTTGGACACAGTTTGGTCTTCTAACAAGACAATGTTCCAAAACACACATCAAACAGGTTTTGAAATGGATAAAGCAGGCAAGCACTAAACTTCTGGAATAGCCCCCTCAAAGCCCTGACGATGCTGAGAATTTGTGAATGATGCCTAAAAGTCAGGTCTGTGCCAGAAAATCAACCAATTGAAATAAACTCTACCAGTTCTGCCAATAAGAGTGATCAAATATCCAATCAATTGGACTGGAATGAGCACAATCATTCCTAAGAAAATTAGAGTGTCAGAATGCCAGAATACAACACTGCTGGAATTCAGGGAAATAAATTATCCACAAAGATTCTTCTGTTTTATCTTGTGTCTTCCTCCACTGGGGTTACTAGTTATTTGAAACTCAAACATTTCAAGAAAAAAAAGAGAAAAACACAAAAATCCCTGAATATTAACTTTTTTTTAATTACTATTCAATGAATTCATATCAGTCTATAATACTGTAAGCAAGCACAGGAAGACTGTATCATTTTTTGCAGGTTTTTCCATTTAGAACTTGCAAGAAAAAAAAAATGTTGTTTTCAAATCTTTGCTCCTGCCTATCTGAAACACAATATTGTTTAGATTTTTAACAACTGGTGTGGAAGACAAATTTTAATGCTTAGACAGTCAAACAATTGAATGATGTCCAGAATAAGTGAGTTGCTTCTTGTAACAGCTATTTTGCCATTTCTATAATTATAGCCTGTAGTTATTTACAACTGGAACATAAAAAGAGCAATTATCACTGTTTTCAGTGGGCATAAATTCCATCTGATTCAATGGGCTGGAAGCACGTTTGAGGCGAGTCACTGGAAGATCGGCTCTTTACGCTGGCTCACACATTTCTTCCCTATCCATCTCTAAAATCAAATCAGCGTGCCAGGATCAGCCAAGCATGATATTCTACTGATCTGCTCACACAAAACCAGAGCGAACGCTCGGTGACAGCAGCGAGTGATGTCTTTCAAATGTGGGCTGTTTTTCTGCATCATCTCATCTAGTTACATTAACAGGAAGGTGGCTATACCAGAAACAGTACTGGGGAAACCAGTGCTGGGAAGTCACAGAAACAGGGTTAATGAAGTTCAGCACTAACTGGTATCATACATCGACTTTAAGATGAGTCAAGTTAAATCAGGGGAAAATAAATTAAATCAGAGCTGAATAGAAGATAAATACAGAAAAGAGAATTAAATGCTAACTCCAAACATGTGTCTTTGCCTGTACAATTACACCACTATGAAATCATAACATACCAAAGCAGGACATTCTTTTAAAATCTTAAAATATTGATATCTTTTGTGCATAAATGCTTCAGGGTAGCAACTCCATGTTCATATCTAAGACAGTCACAGGAAGTAAAATATTAAAAGGAACACAAACAGAAAAATGTAGGAAATGTATGAACTCTACCCATCACAGTTAATCGACCAAGTCAAGCTCATTATTGACTCTGTGCATACCTCTGATACAAAGAGAGGGATTACCCACAATCCATTGCCCTTTCAGCCCTGCTGCTTTTTACCTTGGGGCACAACCTTCTGGAAGCACAAATCAGCCAGAAAGAAAAACTGCTTCCACCACTCTTTCACCCCAAAATCACCTCTAAACATCCAGACAACCTCATCACTTTTTTTCTTTTTTGCTGTCCCCTTGACTATGTTTAGCATTGCAGTATGTCAGTAACAAATAATAAATAGCCTTTTTCCTTTCATAGTTTAAAAAAAGGCTTGAGAACTTGTAAAGTTAAGGAAACCAGAGAAAATATGACATCCTTGACTGCTGCACTGTGCAGAGCATGCTTGCAAACTTGATCAAGCAATCTCGCCTTTAGGACTATGCACTGACATATACTGATTACATATTTAAAACGTATAAATAAATAAAACAGTCAAAACATGAGGCATTTCCCCCACTTCTGGTGACCAACCTTAGCCATCTTTCTGCACAATTTTCAAATGAGGTTAGTGTGAAAGATATCATCGAGCAGCATTTTCACACACCACTACTGTTAAGAAGCAGCAGAAGAGGGAAGAGAGGAGTGGAGCAGAGGCTACTAAACTGACACTAATGAAAGTGGTAGTAGCTAGTAATAGTAGTAAGAAGGAAGGAGAAGAGATGTGTAAGTCATCCCTGCTACTTAAAAAGGGGGAGGCAAAATGGGGACTTCATCTCATTCTCCTCTGCGTTGTACTGGCCTCATTGTAGTGGTGTGGAGGCTGTGTTTAGAGAAGGGACAGGAAGGGACTGGGGGGGGGGTGAGCAGGCTGCATCCCCCGCATCAGGGATAGCCATCATCCTCCAGACTGAGTGCCACGCGCTGTAAACAGCAGATAAAAAGATGGTTACCACAGCAGGCTGAAGGAGTAGACAAACAGAGCGACACAATAGATTCGACAAGAAAACCAAAAGAAAAACGCAACCTTTATCTTTCTTCTGGCCTTCCTCCTCAGAATTATCCCTCCCCTCCATGACCTTCTCTAATTGTCTTTTCTCCAATTCCCCTTTCCCCCCTGTACAGTAGACGAGGAATTCAGAGTTCTTGCTTATTGCTGCAAATGTCTGGCCAATATTTTACCAGAAAGATTTCTCGAGCTGCCTGACCTGCCTTCGACACTACAGGCAAGAGAAGTTAAGGACAGACAAAGAGAAAGAGATTAAGTGTAAAAATAATGGAGATTTTTACAGACATAAATAATTAAAAAACAGTGAGGAAGAGCAAAATAGTCCCCTTTCTCCCGCTCTTCACTGAACAGTGCTCTTCTTTCGTCCTTGAATCTTAATCATGCACCTGTTTTATATCTATGTGTGCACGCTTCTAGCATGTCATCGTGCCAGGGATACCCACAATTCTTTCTTTTTTTCCCTCCTCGACAGAGCACCACAAAGAAATCAGTGTTACCATGACAACTGATCAAAGCACACCACTTCCTTCTCTCTTAATAATTACGTTTTGGCCGCCCTCACCAGAAGTCTTCCTATCAACCTAAACATATAACATAAAATAAACATCCTGAATGTCCTGATAATTCAATTTTTTGCTGCATTTATGTGCATTCTTCCACAGGTGCATTCTAGGAAATTAGAAAACCTTTGAACAATTAATTAATTTCATGAATCAGTTCAAAAAGTTAATCTCACTGTATATAGATTCATTACACAAACACAGTGACATGTTTTTTTATGTTTATGTTGGTTAATTTTGATGACCATGTCATGCAGGTAATTGAAATCCAAAATTCAGTTTCTCAGAACATTTGAATATAACATAAGAACAATAGCAACATATGTTGTACCCATATACACCCTCAATACTTAGTCAGGGCTCCTTTTGCATAAATTACTGCATCAATGCAACGTGGAGCACAGAGGAGATCAACATGTGGTACTGCTGAGGTGTTAAGGAACCCCAGGTTGCTTTGATGGTGGCCTTTGGCTCATCTGCATTGTTCACTCTGGTATTTTTCATCTTTCTCTTGACAATACTCCATAGATTCTCTCTGGGTTTTAGGTTAAGTCAGTTTGCTGGCAAACAACTTACATCATGGTCATTAAAGCAGGTACTGGTATTTTTGGAAGTTGGGATGGTGTCAAGTCCTGCTGGAAAATAAAATAAGCCTCAGTGGAGGGAAGCATTAAGTATTATTTCATTAGATGGGTGCGTTCACTTTAGACCTAATGAAACACAGTGGACCAGCACCAGCAGCTGACATGACTTTCTAAATCACCTCTGACTGCAGATGTATCTGATGTACTGGACCTCAATCAGTTTGGATTCTGTACCTCTATACTTCTCTTACAGACTCTGGGACCGAGATTTTCAAATGAAATACAAAACTTTAGGCCACTGAGAATGAGTCCTGTCCTTCGACGAGGTAAGATGCTTCTAACATTGTCTCTGGTTCATGAGTGGCACGGGGAATGGGACAGGGGTAGCCCATGCCCGTGACAGATCTGAGTGTTGTTGCTCTTGAAGCATCAACTCCAGCCATAGTTCAAGCCTTCTAATTCTCCCCCAAACTGCTGAATAGACCTTGCTTCAAAACTTTCTCAAAGCTGCGGTTACTCCTGTTGACTGAAGTTTTTTTTAACCAATTGTTTTCTTTCAGTCAATTTTCAAATGGAGTACTTGCATACACCATTCTGCACAGCCAGTCAAATTCTTTAGCAATAATCTTTTGTAGCTTCCGCTCCTTATTGAGGCTGTTAATGAATGTCCACTGGACAACTGTCAAGTTGACCATCCGTTTTTTTTTTTTTTTTTTTTTTTTTTTTTTTTTTACCATCGCCATTTCTGTGTTAAGTTTTTTTTTTTTTGGTACAATTTTCTTATAAACTAAATTTTAGATTTTCATTAGCTGTAAGCCATAACAAAAAATAAAAGACATAAACATGAAATATTTCACTTTGTGTAATAAATCTATATATGAGTTTTGCTTTTCAATTTAATCACAGAAATAAATACTTTTTAATGACAACCTAATTTATTGAGAAACATCTGTAAATTGTTAGCTGGATTAATCAGAAATACATCCACATCATCAGGAAATCAACAGGCAAGCTTGTGGATTATGATGAGGAGATTTATAGTTATTGGCCTCAAGCTGGGAAAGTGAAATCAATTTAGTTTTAGCCTGTCTTTTGTCCTGATTTGAGCTCCCTTTATATGTTTTGAGTATTATTTTCTCAGTCATTACAAAAAAAGACATGCACAGTTGGAAAAGCCTTGCGCTCCATTGTCCAGCTTTCAAGACATCAGCAAAGCTGACCTACTTTGTCCCTCAATAATGTCCAAATAGGAATAATATTTTGCATCATAAAAACAAAGTGCCTAAGTGTTGGTGTCCCACTGTTTGGATAATGCATTTTTTGTTATTATCCAATTAAATTGTTCGGTTTATGAATTGGCAAACATCTGGTTATTCTGCAAAAATAAAAACATCAACAGAAATCTTGAACTGAACAGCTCCTTCTGTGAAAAGATGAGTTTTAACAGGAAACACAATGACAACCAGATGCAACGACCTCAACGCAAAAACAAATGGGATGAGGGATGGTATTGGGAATGTTGTGTAATTGTTGCCTAATGTGAAGGACAATGCCTGATGAATGGCTTAGGTATGTTTAATTGGTGCTCTCAGTGACTTAAAAATGATATGTAAACATCTGGAAATGTGCATGTGCGAACCTGCTCTATCTTCCCTCTAGGGAACCTTGAGCATCCTCTCAACTCTCAAAAATTTTAAAAGACCTCCTTTTTCCGTCTGGTTTGCCCTCATTTGCCACTGGAAAGCATCGGTGCCCCCGAGTACCAGTGAGAGTTGCTGTCTGTGACGCCGCCCCCTAGTGGAAGTGCTATGAATGGCTGGCTGTGGCTGCCACTCACTGGCGGATAGACGTGACCGATGGAGTCGCTGTGCCGGCCGATGTGGATCTCGTCATCGTCGTCCTCCGTGGTCTTGCGGTACACGGGGTTGTCGAAGTTCATGCTTTTGGTGTTCTTGCGTCGCCAGTTGCGCCAAACCAGGTAGCCGCCGGTGCAGAGCAATCCGATGACCACTGTGGCAAGGATAGGGACTGCATGTGTTTAACACACACACAACAACAACACACGGCGGGAGCGTTAACACAGCCCAGGGGACACGGAGCGGCGCTTTAAGCACTAACACAAACATAAACACAGCTTGCATCGTTTCTTGTATCAGCTGAAGGCTCACTGTTTTCTTTATTTTTTTCTGAAATAATTATAGCAGAGAAAGTTATCCCAAAACTAATCTTATTTTTTCAATCATTAAGCATTCAATGAAAAATGTGTATTTCTATGTCCGGCAATTTAACAAGAGTTGTGGTAAAATATGGAAAAATATTGTAAGGAATAAATATCTTCTAATATTACACCAAAATTGCACCAATAGAAAACAGACATGGGTTTGCTCAACAACAACACAATTTAATCTAAATCCATTAAAAACCCTGAAATATAAAAACAATGAGCCTTCACACTCATTTCACTACAGTACAGTGCAAATATTTTAAAACCATCACTAATTTCTTTATATTTTGCCTCCAGAGAGCCTTCAGACTTTGGCTGCTTTTTCATAAATTTTCTGTCCAATTTTGACCAAAGCAGGATTTTATGTGGTGTTTGCTTGAAAATAGGCAAAAGGAGAACTGTCAAAGCAAACATATGATTAGAAAATAATAATGAATTTTTTAAATGACGTAAATATCTATATCAGAGTTAGGGAAATAAAAAAGCAGTTAAGACCTGACAAGACATGAGTGATGAATCATTCTTTAGTTGATAATGTAATGTGTACAAGATTTTCAGAAGAAGAACAATATCTGTTTTAGTCCCCCAGAGGGTATATTACATTTCAGTACAGCCCGTCCAGGTAGACAGGTGTCTGATGCTGCAGCCATCTTGGGAGGCGCTGCTGTTTGGGAGTGGATAGGTCTTTGTGAATCACATTGGGCAGTATGTGTTAAAATGCTGCAGTGGCTTGCAAATGTATTCATATAATAAACTATATGCTGTCAGGCCATTTACCATCTAAACTTTTTTGACACCACATTTTTTAATGTTACAACCAAAAACTTCAGTGTACTTTATTGGCATTTTATGTTCTATATTAATGCCAAGTTGTGCCTTTTTGTGACTTGGAAGTAAATGATCTGGATAAAAGGATGGCTGGGTCTTGACAGGTTTGCAGCATGGCTGCACAATATATCAAAAATATTGTCATAGCAATATCGGTTCAATATCAGCGACCAACTCCCAAAGCCTGGGGTATTGTTTCATCCCCTAACTCTGCTTTAAGTTTCTCCACAACTTTAACCCAGACCTGTTTGATGTATTCCTTGGTCTTCATGATTTTGTTTGTTCTCTAATATTCTCTAACAAATATTCACAGAGCAGCTGTATTACAGTACACCCCACTTTTTGGAATTCTATTTGTAAAATTGTTTTGAAAATGTGATATATTCCTTTCATTTTATAATCACACTTTTTTCTGTCTATTAAATAAAACCCAAATGAAATGTACTAAATTAGTGGTTGTAATACCCGAAAAGTGCAAAAGTTAAAGAGGTGTACAACATTTAGCCTCAGGTAACATGGTGAATCTTTTGTGTGTCATGTCAAGTTAAATTGATTAACAAACAAAGGACATTTTTCTGGAAATGGTTAGTTGCCAAGGCAGAAAATGAGTGAAATAAAGCAAATATCAAAAAAAAAACCAAAAACAAAAAAAACCAACAAAAAACCGAAAGAACTTTAAAACTCCAGCTGAAGACAACTTGAAAGCAAATTATAAAGAATTAAGCTATGGATCCAGTACTGCACGTTCCTCCTCATATCACAGAATGATCAAATACACGTACACATTAATCAACATGCACAATTTACCTCAATGAGTGCCTCCATTCACAATCATACGTGTACTATAAAACCCCATCTTCAGTATGCACACACACATCAATAGAGGCAAACATAAGGGTTGTAATATAAAAGCATGTAGCATTCAAGACGGGAGGCAATTGATTTAGCTCTTATTTTCTTTAATAAAAATGCTGCAAGGTTGCTTAGCTGTCATCAGCACATTATCCCGGTGCTCCATTTGGGATATGATTTATAATTTTGTGCTCGACTTGACTGCAAAATGAAAGAGTATCTGCAGACGGTCTGGCTGTGGCGTTTTTTGGACAGGGTTATTAGAGGAGAATGGAGAGGGGAAGAGAGAAAGGGGAGGGAGGGCTTTGGAGGATTTGAGATAAGCGCCGTCTCTCTCCACTCATTACCATATTGGCATTAATGCCCAACTGCCCTGCAGAACCAATGTGTGTGTGAACAGAGTATGTATGAGAAACTAACAGACAAATCAGTGCGAGAAAAATAGTTATGTTTGCGTATGATAATATGTCTGCTCACACCGTTAGATGTGCTTTCATCCCCGATGGAAGCCCCATCTAACTGCACTTTTTTAGTACAAAAGACAAAAAAAGATCCCAGTGTGACTAAATCCATCTTTGTTCTTGCCCAAATGCATATTGGTTATAAAAAAAAAACAAAACAAACAAAAAAAAAAAGACAAAAAAAAACCCATCAGCTTTTGGGTTATTTAAAATGTTTCACTCCAATTAGAGAGCATTGTAACAGCCTGACTTCTGCTAAATACTGTTAATCAGGGCTGGTACGCTTCCCTCATATGGAACAATGAGTGGTGCATAACTGGAGAAGAGTGCAGAGTCGGGGCTGCTGAGATCCCAGCCCTTGTGGACTTCCAACAATAATTAATGTTTCAAAGATGCCAAAAATTTATATTGAGGGATTTGTAGCAGCGACGACTGGCAGAAGCGCAGAATAAAGGATGAGGTTGAAAGGGTTAACGGTCTCGGAGGGGTTATTTTTTTAATGAGCTCACATCTCCACTGTTGAGCATAAAACAAGGATGAAAAAAAGTTTATCAAAAAAAAAAAAAAAAAGAGTCTTTGAGCTCCCATGACTATTCAAAATTAGAAATGAAAGAGATGTCAATTAGCAGCATGTTCTGGAACTATAAGGTCATTATTTGCCCATTTAGCTTTATTCTCATGAAATTATTAAATATTTCCAGAAAATACGATTTAATTTTAATGAGAGCTAAAAAAATAGAATAACTTTACTGAATCGGTTTAATTTCTAATAAACAACAGTATGTAATGTAGTTTCACAGTATACAGAACCCTTCACATAAAGTGTAAAAAAGCCCCAAGAGAAAAGAAAGTATTTCCAAATATTGTTAATCTCACACTAAATAATGTTTTAGAATTCCATGCCAAAGAGTACAATTATTCAATAAAAATAAAATTCCATGTTAAGAACTAATTGCTTTTTAACAAAATCATCGCTGGGAAAAATATAGGACCCCTCTCAATTCTTTGCAAATAGTTGAACGCTAAAATACATTTAAATTTATACCCCAATTTCTATTGGGTATAAATAAAATATGTCAATATCTGTTAATCTTACTCTTCAAAATGAGAAGGTAAAGCAAACATTATAATAATGTATGGCAAATCTGTGTTGATCTTCACAAGTCAGGAAATGGTTCCAAGATTTTTTTTATTCACCAATATTTGTCCAATTTATGTCTTAAAACCCAAGTTTCTTAAATTTATCGTGCCAGCACACAAACAATGTAGAGGATTTTAGAGATGTAAAGGAGATCTTGAAATGTTACTGTTGGAGAAATGCAGATAATGTCAGGTTAACAGCAACAAAAGATCCATGTATTTCAGGGCTTTTACCACATCTCTCCCAGCATGGTGCATGTATACATGTGTGTATAACTCAAGAAATGCTGTGTGTTCCAGAAGACATTTTAACTGAACTCGTTAAAGTATTTTAATTATTAATTATGCTTATAATTTAAAAAGTCAAGTAATTTTTATCATTTATAAACAGATTTAAGCAACTACATAATTTGTCAGCACTGTTGATTGATATAGAGCCATGGAACAATATTATCACAGGAGAAACATGAATCTAATGTTGTAACAGCTGGACCAGTCTGATGAAAAAAAAAAAAAACCAAAAACAAATTGGTTCTCCATTTCTCATTAATATCATAATGTTCACATTACAAAGGCTGAGGCACTCACTGACTGATGAGTGTACCACATTACACACATTTTTTAGCTGCGAGTCTGTTGTTGGATAGCATTACAGCTCATTTTGGTTGATGTTAAAATATTTAATATTCAGAAGTCACTGTTGAGCTTAATAGGTGTGTAAATGTCCAATAATTCTGTACAGGTTTGATATATATTTTACAACAAATATTCTTGTCATTCATGCATAAACATACAGGATCATGCAGCATGCAGACAGAGACACACAATGCAAAACGTACAATTTGCAGACCTTTTGACACAAGCTAAGGTATAGGAGCAAGGAGGGAGAAGCAGGCAAGCAGAGAGCATAAAACAATGTGGAAATGTAAAGTGTACTCACCAATCGGAATGACTATTCCCAAAACAGCAACTGTGATGTTGTTACCTATGAGGTAGTGATCACTTGCAGCTGTGATGAACAAAAAAAATAAATAAATAAATAAAAAAAATTAAAATAAAATGAAAATCAGCAAGAAGTTTTGCTCAAAAGTACATCCTCAACCGCATCTTAAAGAAGAATTAGAAGTTTGTTTGGACAGGAAGGTATCCTGCTAGAAAAGCGTATTTGCATGATAAAAAGACCAGCAGCCCATCTGTGGACTGTTTTTGTTTTTTTTAACAGCATGTGTAAATGAAGTGTGATTAAATCATACCAGAATGCAATAAAAATGCAATGAGTTTTTTTTAACACAAGAAGAAGAGTGTAAAGCAATATGAGAAAGCAATGCATCAGAAAGTATATGAATGGAGCTCCAAAATATAACTGGTAAAAAGTAATTCACGCCAGATCCAAACCATGTTGAGAGGTTCCAGATGACCTTCAGCATACAGTATATATATATCAGGTAATTTTTTGCTTTTTTGCCTTTTCTTTTAGAATATTGAAGCAAAACAATACCAATGTATTCTAGAGAGTGATGGACTGGTATGGAATTTTCAGTATGATAAACTTGAGTAAAACAATAAGGTTGCATAACAGTTGCTAAACAAAATTGTATAACAAAACAATATAAGATATGAAAGGTAACTAAATTTATTTCCTCTAAAATAAACAAAACAAATTTCTAAAGTTGCAAAAACATAGCATATTTATAATAACAGTTATAATGGTATGTACATTGATTGTTCTTTTGGGAGAGGTTTGACTAAAGACTGAATGCTTACTTATTTTACAGAATATTATCTTTTCTCCCCATGTCACTCTTTATGAAGCAACAAAAGTAAAAGAAGCTGACTGATATTAGCTACTTAAAAACTCAGACTCCCTGCTCAGCTAGTCAACCTGCAATCTACTTCTTCACAGACATATCACTCTAGACACCTGTAGCTTTAAAACTGCACTACCTTCCAAGCAGAGATGTTGGTTTTACAAGATGACCATCTGTAGTTTTCCAACCCAGAAAAATTTTCTATAGAAAATGTGTCTTCTGTGTGCAACAAGCCTTCCTTCAGCCATCTGACCAGCAGTGTGCAGAAACAGATGGCGGAGAGGCAGTGCTGCACTATGCTCCTGTATTGATATTAAGCTATGTTAAATGACTAAGAGTCTTATAATTTATTAAAATTAATCAGAAGGATGAACCCAACAGCAACCTCTATTACACAAAAAGAAGCACGAGAAGTTATTTTGCAGGATTAGAGTTAGAGCCAGACAAAGATAAATACACTTGAACCGAAAATTATAAAAACCAACGAGAGCAAATAAGAGATAGATAAGATAGATAGATAGACAGACAGATAGATAGATACTTTATTTTCCAACTTAAGGTCCAACCAAAACATAAAATGAACAAAATAAACACCCAGACAGATGCTCATATTCACAACCATCCAAAAAACAAATTACATAAAATTTAACATAAAATCACCTTAAATTTAATAACAGACAACTGTATCAGTGTCTCCACAGCTGTGTAGAGGGGTATTATTAATACCTTCTCCTATGATTGATTAAGCAAAAATAATCACCAACCAAAATGTGACTAACAAACCCTACTACGAAAGGTGACAAACTCCTATACTTTGGATATGTATGGATATATCCTAAGGCCTAAAATCTATAGAGTTTATAATGCCTAATTTCCACTGAGTGGTATGGCACGGGCAGTGTGGATTGGTACAATATTTTATAGCCCGGTATATTCAGGAGAGTGTTTCCACCATCAGTTGGACTCTCATGGGGCAAGTGGCCTAAACCCAAACATCTAACGTGGCAACATGCTAGTGCGATGACAAACGTGACACGTTTCATGCTTGTCTCAAGCTTTGACATTTTTCTGTATCCCCACCAATGGACTTTTTTGTGTGATGCCAGTAGCTCCGTCCTAACCATACTGTAACATTGTTCTATGGACCTACAACTGAAGGGGATCCAGGAATGGTACAGTACAGGTTGGTTATATGGGCTGCTTTCACAATGGAAACAGACAAAATAGCATACCGAACCACACCGACCCTTGCCATACCACTCAGTAGAAACGAGGCATTAGTCTTCCAGAAGAACTAAGGCATAAGTTAATGACCTATGTCTGAAGTATGAGTCTGATGTATTTATTTTGCATCATTTTAGAATATGATGCAAACTAAAACATTTAATACAACCACATCTTCAAAGGGTGACCCATCCTCTCTGACCTGGGCGAGCAAATGTTCTTGATGGAGTTTGTTTTAGGTTTGGTCTGAATTATTGAGTTCAGCTACTTGACAACATGTGCCTCTGTGGAAGGTGTTGCCACAAGAACTAATACACCAATTAGGAGTGGACTTGGGGTAACATGAGTGCTAGGTCATGTCATATTGCCAACAGAAAACTGCTATCTATTACTGATGTCATAATAACCATCTCACAATTAAGGATGTTCTGAAATTGCATTGACTAAAAGACAGATTCAAATGTAAAGTTGGACCCTGACAATCATCAGTATTTTAGGTTATGACTAAACATTAGTTAATTCAAAGTTTCCAGAATTTTCTTAAATCCCAGAGTAAGATTATCAACTTTCTTGGAACATTATCATCAACTGTCTGGCAAGCAACCTGAGCATAACCTGGCAAAGTCATGTGCATATTTTAGGCATCCCAGGCCACCAGCCACGGAAACACAAAGTTGTTTTGACAAGACCACATGGTTCTATGAGGACAATTTTAAGTGACCTGAACAAAAGCAGTTAAAGTACTTCACAATTTACTTCATAGGAAGCCAGGTCTCGTTCTGTGCAGCCCAGAAAAGTCTGGTAACTTTACCATAAGCATACAACATAAAAAATGCAGTTTTGAAACTGTCACTTTGTAAAACGTTGGTATACTTTAATACAGGTAACTAGCCCATGTCTAATTCTGAAAATGCATTTGAATCTGAACTTACTTTCAGTTCTTACCCCAACAGGTTAGTACTACGCTTTGGTACTAACCCCTTCCTCAATCTGTCTATTAGCAGCAGGCTCACGGTTTGTCAAAGTGTGATCAGATGGCTAGTGTAAAGTCAAGTGAAGAAGATTAGCAGAGGAGATCACGGCACTGGCTCTGCATAATGATTGGCTCCTTCTAGGAAGAAGCTGTGAAGTTCTGTGCAAAGCAAAAAAGGCACAGATGGCATGTGACAGATGAAAGACACATTATTTTTTATAAATGTAATAATGTAGAGAAAAAAAAACTCACTTACACATGTACACACATACATACACCACTCTAGACGGTGCACCAAACCCAGCGAGTCCTGAGTCAGTGGATATGATTTAGGCTTTTTATAAAGTGTGACTGATGTCCAATGGGTCTCTAAAACTCTAAAAGGCGGATTAATAGAATCTTATAAAAGAAATTGTTATAAAAGAGGGAATCCTGGAGAGCAAAAGCAGTAAGAAACAGTGAGAAATGCTTCACTCATAAAGACTAATTACTGGAAGGACTTTTTTTTTTTATTTCAAAAAGACTGTAAAATACAAAAACACTTCCTAGTTGTATGTCCATGTATGGAAATATATCTATATTGTTTGTTCAAAATGTGTTTGAAAGCAAACTTTAAGAATTTTTTGGGGAGAGAAAAACCACAACATATTTTTAAAAAGTAAACCTTATTGTGAGATTTCTTAAGGACAGGACTTAACACAACAAGCAAAACCTAATTTCAATTACCATAACAAAACTAGCTAAATTGAAGTTAAAAGAAAAAGGTAATGATTTATGAGACTCAAAATGTTGTGGGCTTTGGTTACCAGCTTTTACTGTTTGTTCGCTGCTTTTTCCTAAACTACTGGCTCTTCCACACCTGCCCCCGTGCCCCATATGTACAACAGCTGATGTTGGCAAACTTGACAGTGCTCACCGAGTTGAAAATTATAACTCATGGCTCATGGGTTTGCAGACACATCTTGTTCATGCCCCATTTTTTTAATGTGTGTCTCTTGTGATTAGCATTTGTGGTGCAGTGAGAAAGCTGACAGCTTCAGAGACTTGGAGACAAACACTGTCTTGCATCTTTGGGGCTCTGGAAAACCAAAGCCCCAAAAGTGATGCAGCTGGCTTACTTTCAAGTTCCTAGAAAATCACTTCCACTCTTACTTGGTTTCCATCCCATCAATTCTTATCTCTGTAACAGTGTCACTTTTTTCAAGTCCCACTTTCCAGAGTTTATTTTATTTTTACATTCTAGCATGTAAGCCCAATCTGTGTTTTCAGAGAAGTCGAATACTCAATTCAGTACGTCTCTGTCTATGTCGGTTTAATAACGTGCCTGACATCAAAATTCAATTTTGAAAAAAAAAAAAAAAAAAAAAATCATTACTGTAAAATCAAGAAATCAAGAGTTCACATGATACAGAAGGCAGACTTCACTAAATTCCATTGATGTCCTTGTACCCTTGTAGTTTTATCCGTTGGCAAAAGTCCACAGGAAGCTGTTATTGAACTCAAAGTGCTCATGACCTTATTTTTAGTGCGCTTTTCCCAAGTGCTCAACCTCTTTTCAGCCATAGCCAAAATCCGTTTCTCCTTGACCACAGCTGAAAGTCTGTACAAGTCACATTCAGTATTTGTATTTGAATCAGTGAGAGACAAGTGACATTGATGAACTTGGCAGGGTTCTAAAAGTGAACCCATTTTTAACTTAAAGCAAAGCAAGTAAAAAAAAAAAAAAAAAAAAAAACCCCAAAAAAAACCAAAACCTAAAATTGGTGAAAAGGTTATCCATAAAAAACAGAGCATTATCTTGCAAGCACACAATATTCGAGTGATTTCAGTGCGATGTAAATGTGTCATGCTTTTTTGGTAAAAGGGCTGCCTTTTCTGCTTGACATTAAACAACATTATTATTATTCTTATTATCTCAAGGAGCAGTCAGAGGATTTTGTGACATCTTGTCAGCAAATTGCATAACACAAACAAGCAACAACCTTGACTAACCCTCCAATTCCAAGCATATAAAGAGAATAGTGCATAGTAAAACATTACACTAAGTTTACAGTGCATACTCTAAATGTTGTTTTGTTTCAACCAGTGGATTACTATAAAATCATGAGAAAGGAAATCTGTCATATTGTTTCTTGTGTTGAAACATACATTGACAAATTGAGAAGTTGTTTTTACGTGAGTTCATACATGAAGAAATACATTTTGCTGCATACTGACCAAGACAACTGCAGTGTCAGACAACTTTAAGGTTTAGCAGATGGCTGGGAATGAATCCTCATCAATTCAGAGAACGTTCGCGAAGCATAGCATGAGATGGTGCAGCATAAATATAGAACTCTATAGAGTTTCAAAGCTGTAAGTATTCCCTTTTTGCACATGTGAAATTGTAGCATACATATTTTGACCTCCATCTAAGGCAGGCTGCCAATGCATTTGTTTGGAAATGTTAAAAAATTCCAATGGCATAAGCATTATAACTTGGAGATACATACATATTAGACCTATGTCGAAACAAAATTTACATGATTGTATGAAATTCATGTACAGTCTACGCACATGTTGGCGCACTGACCTGATAATGTTACTTGAGCTCACTCTATTCGTTGAATACATCCAGTCTGGATGGAGAAATATTTACTTACCTCCATATGCTAAATGCTCGACTTGGCTGAAATAACAGCTGGGTCCAGTTTATTTTCCAACTAATTTGCTGTTAGACTCTGCTTCAGCGCATCTAAATCCATGTTTTTTTTTCTGAAACTGGAACACTGAATGGTTTGTGCCCCTTGTCCACACGGAAACAATGTTTTAGGGGACCCTAATTTTTTTTTTTTTTTGGAAACAGGTTCCAGAGTGAAAATTCCACCTTTGTGTATTCTTGTGGACAGCTAAAACGCCTGTTTTGTGAAAATGCTGAGGTATCAGCCCAACCTCTAACCTGACCTATAACCCCAAATGTGTTGTTTAACAACAATGGTGAATTGCATGTTGAGATTACATTTGTGCTGCAGTTTCTGCAGAAGCTCTTTAAAGCTGCAAAAAGTTCTACAAAGGACTTCACTCGTGCTTTATTCTTTGGCGTTCATACAGGTGGGCAATGATGATCAGCTGGACCGACTGCAGAACAAACGAGTGAGTCCTGGAGAATATGGGCATGGAGCTGCAGTTTGTGGCAAGTTTTAAAAGGCAGAAGCTACACTACATCTGCCATGTTATCAGGGCCTGGAACCTCTGCACCCACATCCTCATGGGCAGAATTGACAGGAAGTGGTTGTGGGGAAGACAAAGATGGTGCTGGATGGACAACATCAGAGACTGGACGGGAAGATCAGTGGAGAATGTAGAGCTATCACCAGAGAGAGTGGAGGGCGGTGGTGCAAGCTGCATCCATGGTCCCCGACCCTCAGCAATTAGGATGGAGACTAAACTAGGCTAGTTCACCGCTAACCTCGTCTGGAGGCTTTATGCACATGTCCTATACTCCATGTTTAGCACCACATACAGGTCTGGGGATGTTGTTAGGATTTCCCTGTGGATAAAAACATTTCTGAAAATATTCCCATGTGGATGTGAGTGTTTTTGAAACTGATAACCCATTTTAGAAAAAACATTTCTGTGAGGACGGAGCCTAACACAGTCATTAAGCAGGATGCTGTTGAACTTGGCAGAATGCTGAGAAGGCAATTCAGCTCTGATTCAGGTATAGTGGACCTGGCACACATGTAAAGATTGCAGGACACTGGACCTCAAGGACCAGAGTTTGACACCCCTGAGTTAGAGCTTTCCAATTTCTAATGGTAATCTGTAAAAATCAGGGAGTCAGTTGACATTTTATTACAACCTACTAGGTTTAGAAAAGAAAATTATCTGGTTTAGTTTTGGGTCCTGATGTGGATAAGTAAAAATTCTCTCTGACATCAAATTTATCACTTAAGTATATAACGTTTAGAAATAATTGAAGTCAGAGCATTTCCCCTGATAAATTTGAAATTGATTTTTATAAAGTTTGCTTAATATTGAAATCAAAGTCCTTTGGAGTCTGCAAGTGTTGCTGTCAACAAAAAGGTGAAAAGTAAAAAAAAAAAAAAACCCAAGATAAATGTAGTTTATATTTTCATAAAATTAATTGTTCAACCAAGAAAAAGTCCAAACCAGTTATTTTGGTCATTGAGAAAAATATTAGCCTGCCTTTGAAAAATGGAAAAATATAGCAAGTGAACAGTGCCTATATTTTTTAAAGATGGCATCCTCAAATTAAATCATGTGTGAATACTTTGCAAACACTCAACAATGGTGTTTTAGTCTGTTTTCTCAATCCTGTTAAGGTTGACTGGTGTCTGTAAAAAATGTCAGTTTTCAGGAGTGAAAGACAGAAGCAGAAAGAGTGAGAGTGAGAGGCAGAGATGGGGAGGAATGGATGAAGAGAGGCTGTCACAAAGTGAGGAAGAGTGATGAGCAGTGGTTGTAGAAAATTCAGCGAACTATCGTTTGTTAACTCTGACACCTCCGTTAGAAACTGGTGACGAGCGACTAGGAATAAGAAGGCTGACAGATTTACTGGGGTAGGATTTGCTGTGAATAAGTGAGAAAAAGAGGACAAGAAGAGGTCACACAGCAGATAGACAGATGGTCAGAAGGAGAGATGAAGGAGAAAGGGAGCCAGAGAAGAGAAGGCAGCTGATGGAAATATTGGTTTTTAGCTTCCTGCTGCTGTAATGGCAGGTGGTAATGATAGTGTGGCTTCGCACACACACCTTGCTTTCACTTCAAATACAACCCTGCTCATCATTATACATACCTCTGTGGGAAAGGTTAGCATTGGTCTCTCTCTGAATGCTGTCTGGTCCCACTGGGCCCAGTAAGAGTGTTTGTGTGGACGTCTGACTGATGCTGCTCAAACTGGTTGTTTTTGTGCTTGTAACGGCTTGTGTCACAGGTGGCTCTGTACTCCTGCTGCTTCTGGAGGCCTGAGGAGGCGTCAATGTCATATGGTGCCTGGCTGTGGTCCTCGGCGGGGTAGCAGCAGGGGTGGTAGTGCTTATTGTGGTGGGAGTCATGGGGGTAGTGCTGGTGGCAGGAGTGGTAGTTGTAGTTGTCATGGTTGTTGTGGTACTTGTGGTGGTTGGGGCAACTGTGGTGGTTGTCCTGATTCGAACTGGACATGAGAAAAAAAAATCCAATGTTGATAAGTACTCTTTACTTTAGACGGGAGAAAATTAGGGACAAGATGTAGCGTTTTTTAAACTTAAATAACAAGGAACATATGAAAAGACACAAAGGTGGATGACTGGATGATTTTCATCTTCTTCTGTTGGACTTGTTGACATTTTTAATCCAGCAAGTTGTACTGTAACACTAAAACTTTGGTGCAGATTTCTTTTACCTAAATAAAAATATCATAATTCAACTTTTGTAATATCCATCACCTGTTTAAAGCAAAAATTAAAAAGGGGACAAACAGCTGAAAGAGGGTACTGAATGACAACTTAACCAACTATGAAAAAGTATCTATAGAGGCAGCTTCATGTTTCCTTCATACAGTAAGCTGCTGCTTAATGAGGTAAAAAAAAAAAAAAAAAAAAAAAAAATCACCTAACATAGTATGTATAAAGTGACATCAAGTAAGTTAGTGTACAGTTGAAACCAAATATTTACATAGACTGTATAAAAATGAGAGAACATTTTTTTCCCCACTGTAACATGAAATCAGACCCACTAGTTCCTGTTTTAGGTCAGTTGGGATACACAAAAAAGAATTCTCTTTACTAAATTATAGAATAAAGAGGTTTTTTTTTTACTTTCTTGAAATTTATAATTTCAAAAAATATTTCCATAACATGTGGTCAAACTGTCTTTTTAACTGTGTGACTTAGGTCTCTTGTGACTTAAACATTTTGGGTACAAGATTTTCACAACTGTTTTCTGGAATTTCTTCTCATTCCTTCAGATAGAACTGGTGGAGCAGAATCAGGTTTGCCATCAAATATTCTATGTGATTGAGATCAGTGCCCTGTGATGGCTGCTCCTCAGCACTTTGCATCTAATCTGACAGTCTGATTAGGGTCATTGTACATTTAAAAGACCCATTTGTGTTCAAGCTTTAATTTCCTGGTCTATGTCTTAAAATGTAGCTTCATCATTTTCTTATAATGCAATCTGTTTTGTGAATTGCACTGCTCCCTCCTGCAGGAAAACATCCCCAGAACATGTTATTGCCACCACTGCACTTCACAGCTCACATGATGTTCACAGACTCACAAGTATGTGACAAAGGTCAATATGGTCAAACGCATGCCATAAACAATTTGACTTTTTTTCCTGAGTGCATTACAGATTCTAATCTGTCTTTTTATATTGTTTTTGGAGTAATAGCCTTTTTTTCTCTGAGTAGCTTTGCAGCCCATGTTAGTACAGGACTTGTTTTATTGTGGGTAATGACACTTCAGCAAACTTCAGCCATCATCTTCACAAGGTCTTCTGGTTTCATTCTGAGGCACATTTTGCACCCACTTTTAGCCAAGGATGAACCAGCTATGTGAAGGCCCATATCTATTTTTCTGATATTTTGTCAGCTCTTTCTGGTTTTTCCATTATGTCACAAAAAAGAAGCAGCATTTTTGAAGAGTAGCCTTAAAAAACATCCACACATATGCCCCAATTTAGCTTTAAATGTTTAGAACCTTACAGTGTATCTGGTTTCTGTAGCCATTACACCACAATCTGGGGTTTCTAAACTTGTTTAAAGGCATAGTAATCTTGGTGTTTCTACAGTTTTAAATGAATGCTCAACCATATATTTGTTTTTCCTGGTGCTGATTAATTAAAGAATGATTGTCAGGGTAACACTGGACTCATCAGACCACATTAGCTTTCTTCCATTGCTCCAGTGTCCGATCTTTATGCAGCCTTATTCTCCAGTTAGCCTCATTGATAAATGGTTTTCTTATGGCTACACAGCTGTTCATTCCTGCGAGTGGAGATGCTTTACTTTCACTATTAAACAAAGTCTGAGTTCCATTGTTGCTTTTTTTTAACTTTTTTTCCAAACACATTTCTTCCTCAGTTTCTGCAGTCTCCTTAGATGTTTTCTCTGATGCATGCCAGTGATTTGAGTCATGTTAAACAGACTAGCATATTTTCCACAATCACGAGATGTGTCTTTCAACATAGTTTGTTTGAAATGAGAAGCTACTCATTGCATTGGCTGTAGCAATTAATTATCCAATAGGAAGCCCGTACCTACTTTCTTAGTTAAATCCAAGTGGCAACTTTTTTTGGGCTAGGCAGTGTATTACAGTAAAGTGAGTAAAGTTTGCAGACAGTTACAGAAGCAAATTTGCCTCACTGGCTGCTTCTTATAGTTGTCAAAATGAATGAACAATTAAACATATTATACAGAGTCAGAGATTGTTTCTGTGTTTTAAGTCATTTGCTTTTTTTTTTTTTTTTTTTTAAGCTATGTTCACTGCTGCTCTTTTTTTTTTACATTTAGATTTGTTGCAAAACCTAAATTTTTTTTCACATGTAGGTTTTGAGTTTCATGGAGATATTAGAAAGGTAGGGATGTATTTGTTGGCTATAGAGAAAGTGTGTAATCCAGTTTCTTAGACCAGCACTTCCCGACCCAGGTCCTTGAGGCACACTGCCCTACATGTTTGAGATGTTTCCCTGCTTTGACACACCGGATTCAGATTATTCCAGTTCAGCAAAAGCCTGTTAGTCAGCCATCAGTTGAAATCAGGTGTGCTGAAGCAGCGAAACACCTAAAACATGCCAAGTCTTGAGGACCATGGTTGGGAAGCCCTGACTTAGACCACTTAATTTAAAAGACACAAAAGTTGCATTATTTTTGCCATCACGATTGCTTTATCTGATACCATTTTTTGCATGTGTATAATCTAAATCCAAGACACTGTGTTTTTAGATGTATTTACTGTTTTTGAAACAGGGCACACATAGCAAACAAGCAAGAGTGAAGTGCCTGGAAATGTAATTTTATTGTATAATAAGTGAGAGCTCAGCAGTAATACTTGAATTTTAAAAAGAAATCTGAAGGGCCCTGCAAGTGTGCGCTCGGTGCTCATCTTCCCCCTTCTAGAGCAACTATGAGTGATGGGTCACATACATCATAATCATCTCTTTCTCCCTTTTCCCTGAGTCAGCTCCCTCTGCCTCACCTGCTAAAATATAATGTGTGAAAACAGAGTGGATCCATTAAGGATAACAACCCCACAAATGTTGCGGCTCTATCGAGTCAGTGGACAAACTGAGCTGTGAAATAGGGTCAGTGAAATAATGGACGTGTGTTGGGGACACTCAGGAAGAATCCCTGACCCATTTACTGAGATAGTTTCCTATTCTTTGGAGGGGTCTGCTTTTTAAATTCATCACAATCAACAGAATTACATGCATGTATTACACTGCTTAGAGCTAACATTAAAGCATATTGAAAATGTTGGACTGAATGTAGGATTTTTTTACGTGAGAAAATGTAAAAGCTTTAATGTACTGCTGTTTCCTTCAGCTTGCTGTTATCATTCCAATAAAGAAACCCTTACAATACATAAAAGCCAAAAAATGAACCTTTATTTATAGAAAACTTAATCCTAAAGCAAGCAATGTGGCAAAGGGGAAGCTCTATTACCAGCTTAATATTAGACCAGACACTCCATCATCATGTGACTCTAATTACAGCAGTGTAGATCTCCAGTGACATTATCTTGCACAGTTCCTTCCATTAGGAGGGCCTCTGGATGGTGTGATTTATCAGTTTGAGGTGACATACCTACAGCACAGCGCCTCATGTCTGGTCCAAGCTCCATGCCATCGGGACAGGCACAGGTGTACTTTGGAGAGTGGTCTGTGATCTGAGGAGCCTTTAGACAGAGATACTCACACCCACCGTTGGGTAGACTGCCCATATTGCAAGTGTCAGGGGCTTAGGGGATAAGAGAACAAAAAAAAAGAAGGATTAAAAGCCATGATAAATAAATTAGGATATTTTAATACCTGTTACAGCACCTATATAATGATGTTATTCTGCATGACTGGGTAGAAGAAATCAGTTATAGCCCAAGAGTTTTGATATATAAAAACATTTCAAAATCTCAACATATGTTTGAGCACCAAGAATATAGGGATAACCACTGAGGTTAAAAACACGGTTAAAAACACAAATTCAGAGCAAAAGTTCTTAAATAGTTTTAACCTATGGTTAGACATGTTAGATACGTAGTACACAGCAATTAATCAATAGGGCTGCAAAACTATTCATACCGCTTGAACTTTTTCATATTTCTACATGTTACAACCACAAACTTAAGGATCCCAAACATTATTGGCACTGAGCAACATGAAGCATAATTGTGAAGCTGAAGGAAAATTATTGCTTTATTTTCTTTTCAAAGAAGAAAAATCTGAAAATCCTGGTGAATATTCATATTCTTGCCCTCTTGAGACAACAATTTGTAAAATCCTTTTTGCTGCAAATACAGCTGCAGTTTTTATGTACGACTCTACCAGTATTTAACATCTATAGTATGCATTTTTTTTACCTGTTTTTTCAAAATAACTCAATCTCAGTTTGGATGAAGAGAATCTATGAATAGTTGTGCCAGTCTTGCCACAGATTCTCAATTCAGTTTTGGTGTGGACTTTGAGTGGGCTTTTTCGAACACAAGAATATGCTATGATCTAGAATAGAATAGAAATATCTTTTATTGTCCCACAATAGGGAAATTTCTGTGCAACTGCAGTAAAGTGACAGGCAATAACAGCAAATAGACTCACACAAAGATAGAAAATAAAAAATATATAAAAACTTTATATAAAAACAGAATAAAGAATAAAAACACTGTACAGTAAAGGCAAAAATTCAACATAAATACAGTGTAGTTATAACAAAAAATACTCCAGTCCAGAGAAATGTGCAACTGAGTTGGTTAATTAATTATGTACAAAAACCATTTCATTGCAGCTCTAGTTGTAATTTTAGGGTTTCTGTCCTGCTGGAAAGTGAACCTTCATCCCAGCATTATGTCTATGAGGGTTTTTTCTAGTGAATGCTCTGCATTTAGCTCCATTAAACTCTTCCCATTTTCCAAGACCCTCCTGAAGGAAAGCATCCCCACAGCATGATGTTTACACCACCATGTTTTGCCAAGGAGAAGGGGTTTTCAGGGTGACGTGCAGTGTTAGTTTTCCTAAAGGCAAAGCTTTTTGCATGTAGGCCAGAAACTTCCATTTTGATCTTATATTAACATAGCACACTCTTCCACATGTTTGCCTTGTCCCCTGTCTTCAGTTGAGATTTGCATTGCAGCACGAGTGAAAAAGTAGTGAAATAGTTGGAACTGAAATGCATGCCTGCTTAGCTGTCCTGCTACTTTATGTCTAGGTTAAAGCATAGGATCCAGCTTAATAACCTAACCCTGCTTAAAACCTCTTCATTACTTCATCCCTGATTTGCTTCATGCGTTCATTGGTCTTCATGATCCTCTTTGCTGTTCAAATAATATTTGTTGGTAATCGTTGCATTAGATTATATTTTGGGGTACCTGAGTAATGGGGGTGAACTAGAATCTGTGCAACTTTGCGTTAATCACATAAAATCTCAATAAAATACACTGAAGTTAGTGGCAGTAAAGTAACAAAATGTGAAAAAGTTCAAATATTCACATTACCTTTACAAGGCACTGTGAAAGTGCTCACGTGTAGGGAAAGGTGCAAAGACTGTCTTTTTAAGAATTCTACACATAGATAAAATATTTAAATGAAGTCTCTTAGCCCTAAATGCAGACTCATGAATTTTTTTTTGATCTGCTTGTCATGTGGTAAAGCACCTGAAGTAGGTCAGGTCGTGGTTGTTTCGCCCTTCTGATGTATTTTCTTGCTTAATACATCAAGACTCCACAGGAATAATCAGGATGTGTGCCACTCACTGCACAAGTTTTAATAAGTAAGGAGCACATTTATGCTTGATTTACAGTATCCATGCAGAAAGAAGTTCATACAGCATTCTCTAAAAACATTTGAAGAAGTGTTGGTGACACTCCTAATAATTTAAATAAAATAAATGCAAGTAAAGCAATTTTTTATGTACACTTGGCTTTTTAAGTTGATCAGTGTTAAGGAACTTTTAAATAACACTCCATGACTTTCTGTTTCTGTTGGGTTAGGATTCTTGTCAACATTGGGAAGACTAGAGAGCATCCCATTAAAGTACAGACATTGTGCTGATTTGTAGAATTCAGGATGACTAAAAGAAAATACCTGAACTTGTCCATATCTATAGTCTGAGCAAAATGTTACAGCTTGAAACAAGCGGAAGTGTCACAAACAACCCTGGAACCTTTTCTGTCTTGCCTCTGCACACAGTGGGGTGCATGGATAAAGAAGTGAAACAAAAATCTCCAAAGGACATAGCTTCATTGTCAGATTATGCTTCTGTCATTAAAGCTGAGGTGTTTTAAGGCTTTTTATACATTGTTACCAGGAATGCTATTAAAATGAATGATACTGCATCTTTTTATCCTGCCTTCCATGTCAGTAAAATTCTATTTTTCCACTTAAAAGTAAATCTAACCTACAGTGAAATGGGTTAAGGTAGAGAAAGAGAAGACCAAACCATAAAACAAAGCAGTTATCAAGAGGTCTCCTTCAACCTTTTTAGTGACAAAAGAGTAATTTGAATAATTTGTTTTAATTAAGGTGGACTATACTTAAATAGAATGAAATGGAAATAAACTGCATTTTACAGAAGTTCAGTTTGAATTTGACAGTCCTCGGAGATTACTTTTGTTGTGAAGTCTCTTAAAATGAAGCAGCTAAATTACTTATATGTTTATGTGTTTTACATTTTTTATTTTGTTTTAGTAAATAAAATTCAATAAAATAAAACAGAAAAAAATTAATAACCTTTGACCAATCATGTCCTTTGTGGTCCAGCTGCATTTATTAATTTACAGAGAAACCTTCAAGAGAAACACCACTTCTGAATGAGAATGGTATTTTGAACAGCATGACTCAAGCAGATGTTGCTTCAGTCAGGTAACATTTTAAAGAATAGATTACTCATCAGGGCTACCAGAGTTCATTTAATCGCACTTTATCCAGCCTTCCTTAGTTCTGTTTTATATGTTGTTTTGTTGGTATTTGGAAAGCTACCATGTTCAGTTCTGGGATATCTTCTGAGCGCACACGCTTTGGCACACACACTGCTTTGAGGACTTAATGAGGGAAAAAAAACAAATCATGAAAACAGACTCACAAACAAATTGTTGCAAACACACAATTTTACAAACACATGCACACAAAAACACTTTTGCAATGTGAAATACTAACACGTTATTTGACATTTTTAATACAACCACAAAATAATCCTCTATATTTTTTGTCCCTTCTTTAAAAGAGTATTAATAAATTAATCTTCTGATCTATATTGCAGATAATTTAAAATTCAAATTGTACTGAGATTAAACAGTCTAATTTGACCAAAACAGAGTTAACATTCACACAAGTCACAATTAGCTTCACATTTTCAATGGATTGTGCCATGAGAACTCGTTCTTTTAGAATTTCATATCAAATTTAGACTATACTTGGATTCTTTATTTTTGTTTACCTTTGGGCTGCCTCTGTTCATGAAACACAACAAGGTCTAGCGGGTTGTTAAGATCCTCTGCCACTTTTGCCACATCGTGCCCTGTCAGCCGATTTGCACTGTAAATGGCTTCATCCTCCAAATCCGTCCAATAGACGCGATCCTGTGTTACAAGAAATAGCTCTGTTATTAAGGAGGAAAAGATGTACTAATCCTAAAAAACATTCTCAGTACATACTAGTGCAATTAAAATATCCTTAAAATGTTATTTTCTTCAGTTATTCAAGTAAAAAAGTGAAACTCAAATATTAAATATATTCAAAAGTCAGTGTAATACACTTTTTTTTTATGACTGTTCATTTTGATAATTATGTCACATAAGTAATAAAAACCTAAAATGCAGTTTCTTGAAAAAAATTAGTGTAACATAAAACAAACAAAAAAGAAAAGGATTTTGTTTGATTGTTGCAAAAATATGAACTAATCCCAACAACTCCTTGATGAAATTCATCTGCACATCAACAAACCATATTTTGTCTTCTTATGAATAAAATCATTGCTCAAAAGTGTGAAATAGTTATCTCGGTTTATAAAGGTCAGAGTACACAATTAGATCCCTGCTCATCAGTTATTAAATGTTTAGTTTTTTATTTTATTAATTTGAAATTTTAATTAATTTATTACCATCATTTTGAAAATACTTGCATGCAGTGCTTTTTGGTCATTTTTAAGAAATCTGAGAATGTGAAATTTACAAATAAAAAAAATGTATAGTGTGTTATAGACTGTGGGCTTGTTTCGCAATGCAATGCACTGGTCTCCTTGCTATGGCAAGTCCCAATTAGACAACTTCTGAAGACAACAGTTGTGCTGGATTTTATTAAGGGGTATCAGAGTAGAGGAGCTGAATATAAATGCAAGGCAAGTTTTTAGATATTTATTTGTACAAACATCTGGAAACTCTTAATCTTTTTTCCACTTAAGAATTCTATACTACTTTGTGTTGGTCTATTAGATAAACTTCCAACAAAATACACTGAAGATTGTGATCGATAACATGACAAAATGAGATAAAGCTTATGAATGCTTTTTCAAAGACTGTATCTCTGTGTTCAGTGGATTAAAAAACTACGCAATGCTTAATCAAGACATTACTTTCTGAAAGTCTGGTCCTGATATACTGGAAGGATAAACATGCAAACTATTCTGTCATTGTTTTTGAAAGACGATAAAGGGTGCAAGAACAGATCAAGAATAATATGAAATGAAAACCATAAAAACTAAGGTTTAAATGGTACAAGGGAGACAGAGACAAAACAGCCTATAAAAACAAGTTATCAGTTTCTTTTATGGTAGTTGAAGAGAGGAGCAGCAGGGGTTCATCAAAGATTTGTGAGGTGTGTCAAAGTATATCCCTGTTTGTATTTCAAGCACAGCAGTTTTTTCTTTTCTTTCTGCTTGTGCTGGATTATCAGTGGGTTTAACCTTTCTCCAGAATTCCCTTTTCCATCTTTCCACAAACTCTGCATGGCTCAATCTTCTGCACTTAGATTGAGATAACCTTTACTCTTATGACAGTAATGCTGAAACAATGAAAGATAAATATCAGCAATGCTGATATAACCATTCTCAGATATTTTATTCCATCTCTCCTTTTATCTCTCTCTCTGTGGATGCCTTTCACAAACTGTCAGTCTCAACCTTTCTTTCTTTTTTATCAGATTGTCTGCCATCAGTCTTTTCAAATGTCATTTTTCTGACCTTGAGGACTTCAAGTAGCAATGTAAACCTCAGGAGCGTGATTCTTTATTGTATGATCAAGGTGAATCTTTCATTTGCTGAACTTATACCCAAGCGTGCACAGGCAGCTCTCCCTAGCAAATGTTGCATCACGTCAAAGCCTTGGCCCTTGGTGGTACGAAAGCACATCTTAGTGGACATGAATTATAAAACACTAAGGTGGAAAACAGACTTTGATGATTTTTCAGTGATTCTCTCTCAGAAATACCAATTTGACACAAAAAATAAACAAACTGAACTAATAGTCAATGAGCTGAAAATGTTTTAAGCCTGTCTTACCCTGATTGCATTACCAGACGTGTTTTACCTGTAAATTATCACTTTCAATAATGTTAACTGCAATATGTATTTAATCTTATTCTGATACAGGAACATAGAACACTCACTACATGCAGTAGTAGTAGTGCTAAGGGCTTATTTAGCAGAATATTATACCTTTGATTCTGCAACTCTTTAGAGATTAACAGACATATAACTAGCTGAAATTAGTAGGTTACTTAGTTGGGCCCTTGCTCCTTTAAAACATGTTTACTCTTTTAACACCATTTCCTAACAGGCAAACACGTCTGTTTGCAAGCAATAGAAAAGTGAAGACGAGTTTTTTTGCTCAGCACTGCAGAACAACAGGTGGGGACAGGGGGAACTCTGTTTTACTCTAAGCTTCTTACGTCCAGCAACAATTCTGGAAACTCATTAAAAGGATGTTAAACCCAAGCATTGCAGTATACATTAGCTGGTCAGTGTTGAATGTGTACTGATAAAGCCTGTTTAAAATCCTAATTTTCTTTCTGTCTAAAGCTGTGGCCACATGCGCCGTCTTCCCAAGCATATCAATTTTCAGTATCTCTTTATTTCAATAACCCTTTTCATTCTCTGTCTTCTATACCCACTAGCAAAACAGAAATGGGGGGAAAAGTAATGCAATAATATTAGAGGAAGAAGAATAGACACCATTACTCACAGCAAGCCTTTACAATCTATGTTTCCTCAGGACTCGGTGTAAGGGCAGGGGGTGGACACTGACTGAGAGGATTTGTGTGTTGGTGTGTCTTTCTCCGTGCTTTGAGATGTTGTATCAAAACTTTCCTAGAACAGCTCTTTGTCTTTCCTTTTTAATGTTTGGTCATAAGACAGCTTATGAAAGGTTTAACTATACCTGTATGGCTCTATTTTTTCCCGGTCATTTGCTCATATACAAGAAGGAGCTACTGCATTACTGCTTTATTTGAATTTAAATAGTGCTTTGGTGATTCTGTCATAATTATAAAAAGGTTAAACTTATTTGCAACTTAATATATAATATTAGCAAAACAAAGCAAACAAAAAGCAATGTTTTCAAACTAGTTTCAGAAAATATAATATTTGCAGATTTTATTCACTTGTTTTTAAATGTCACTGTTTATTTTATTAACCAAGCATCTAATTAACTGAGTGTAATTCAAAATACCAACGAGGCTATTTGCATTCCAAAGAAGATTTTTGACCCTGATGTCATAAATTTAGCAAGTCAAATGCCACATCACTGCTGCATGAACATTTGTTTTTGGCTAAAATTAGATCATCGTGACAGTCTTAACGTTTGTATTTTCTTTCTTGTTTATGAGTTCTGAATTTCAAATTAATTTCTAAGATAGTTTTTTTAAACTTTTTTGAAAGGCAAGTTAAAAATGGGAATTTTTGGCAGCTCTGACAAAAAATTGTATTTATGATCGAAGACTGTCCAGATTTTAACATCAAACATCTATGTTGTAATATTTTTATATTCACTAGGCTACACATTAAATACATCATGTAATGTTATATTTTTTATGATCAAATGTTTGTATATCTGTGTTTTATTTTCATTAGTCAAAGCGTGTAATCCTTTACTCTATTTGTTCTTTCCTTTTACAAATAAAGTAAAGGTTTCACAAATCAGAACTGAGTTGCAAATAGATTGCAATTAGGTTAGAATAATTGTCTTCAGGTTTGACCTTTTTAAGTGTAGAGTTTTCAGGAGAAGTCAGTAACCCTGGGTTGATTTATTGAGTTAATGATGAGAAAATCTTTCTCATTTCAAGAAATACTATGAAATATAAATACTGCAAGATATTGTGCAACAAGAAAACTTTATACCACTAGAAAAGACTTAACCTGGTTTCACAAAGGTTCCTATCATGCCATTTATTCTGGCATATTGAAAAACAAATGTTACATGGGTCTACACATGACAAAAATTATGGGGATCATATCCTGTCAAGTCTTTCAAATAAGTGTGGCCCTTTTGCTCTCATGGTTAGTGTGTATGAGCATTTGGGATCAAGGATGTGGAAGTCACATTGTTCTACTGCATCGGAACTTTGCTGTTCTGCCACCATCTTGTTTTAACTGTTTTGGTTAAAAATTACTGACTAAGAATGAGATTTCAGTGCTCTATGAGTGGATCCAAGTGGTCAGTTTATTATTAAAATAATGGATCAGATTCTGTTTTAAGCACCTAGAATGCTGAGGTGAGTGAAATATCTGCCAAGCATATTGTGTGATGTAATGTTGGGTCACTGCTGCAATATCTGAGTCATGCTGTGTGAGAGCTGGGGTACTTGTACAACTCTATTTTGCATTTTGACCTGTTGAATGGATGTACTTTATATTTCCATATTTTATCAACTGAGTGGTTTGTTGCTGTTTAGGATCATTTTTATATTGTTGTTTTCTCACCAAATTCAATTATCCTTAAAGTCACTGATCCATTCAGTGTTTGGATAACAAACTTCTCAGATTACACCAACATGTTTTTAGCCTTGAACCTCCATATTTCACAGTGTAGTTGGTGTAGAAGTTGTAGAAAAGTCTACATTTAACATGCTGAACAAAGGTCTAGGCTTGTTTTAGTATCCTGGGAGGTCACAATAGCAAATTGTAAATGAGGTTGTTTCTTAAAAACAAACATGATTTTCCTCACTGCTCTGCTAATAACAGAGTCAACCCACTACTCTCTAATATGGTGTATATTCAATAGTCTGCTGATGGTCTTCTATGTCTCCCAACTTTGTGAATGCTCTTAATATCTTGTTTGTGCAGTAACGTTTTTACCACGATTGACCAAGGACAAATTAACGGAACAAAACTGTTCAGCTTTTCGGTTCACAGCTTGATCCAGACCACTCTAAAAGAAACAAATGTCCCATATTCAAGTTATCAGGAGCAGAACAACCTCCTTTATGGCTAAGGGATTTTTAATTTGTTCTGTATCATAACCCCTACAGAACACAGAGCAGAACAACTGAGAGCTATTAATCTCCGATGGTGAACTTTCACTGCAATCTGAAATATAGGTTCTCCTCACACTTACACACACACAGCACAACATTCAGACACATCCTCTCAGCCAGACATGATGGATGTCCTCCCTTTTCCTCAGCTTCTACTCATCACAGCATGTGCAGCACAGAGACGAATGGAGAACACACTTCTGACTTTCTTTCTTTCTTTACTTTCATCCTCACACTTTGTCTTTGGGCTGTTCTACCTCACACCCATCTACTCTGAATGAAATCAAAGTCACTCACATCCACCATAATACATACACGATCAGCTTCATTTGTTGCTGAACATCATTGTGACTCTGCATTCGCCATGGAATGAATTAACAAATTTCTTTTGAGCGTATTCCAGTTTCATTCTCATTAAACTTTACAGTTTCTCGAGTCAATGGAAATCACTCAACAGTTCATCGTATAAATCTCTTCCTAGACATCAAACGACCTTACACTTCTTATACAGCTTACTCTGTTGTCTATTCTGGAAGGCCCAGAATATGGTGGCTACAGAAAAGCCATCACCTTTAGTATTGTTCAATAATTTTCATGTTCTACTTTTTGCAGTCAAATTCCTGGATTAATGATAATAAAATAAATAATAAAAATTGTTTCTTAGGAGTATATCAAAAACTTTCTCTAGTGGCTCCAGAATATATGTCAAGAAATACAAGTCCAACATACAAACTCACAAACAAGAAATTAGGTCTGGATGACCCACCATCCAGACCTAATTTGGATATATCTCAATGTCTTTATAGTGAAAAACCCTTGACGTGGGATTTACATATTAGATATTAAAGATGCACAAAATGCAAAGATAAATATAATATTACATTAGACCCTGGCTATTTGCAGGTCAATATTTACAGATTTTTCTGTGGGACATAACTTCAAATTATTCATGGAAAATGTATCTTTTTTACCTACCAACTGAATGTACTCAAAAATCAAGAGTTCTAATACATATGGAGGCTTTTGTATTTGAAAAAAGAGAGATGATTTAAAAGGAAATTTCTGCAGTGTTTAAAAGTAAAGATATGTGGCTGAAGAAACCACATAAAACCATTCATTTACCACTGGCTGGTTTGTGCACATTTTAAAATAAATTCTTCTTGTACCTCAAACACAGTGAGGGCGAATGGGTGTCCAAGGTGGTGATGAGAGGACAGCAACACTTTGCGGTTGTCTCCGTTCAGATCCACACTTGACAGCAGGTGCAGCTTGGAGTCCACCCAGTATAGACGTCTGTTGGACAAATCTGACAACATGTAGAAAAGAGATAAAAAAGGAACAAAACCAAATAGGGGAGAAAGAAAAGAGAAGGAAAGCATGAGGTGAATGGAGAAATGGAAAGAAAAAGGTCACTCAGCTGAGAAAGGTGCAGGGGGAGAGGTATATAAATGTAATGGCCCAGTAGCTACACCATCAATCTTCTCTGACATGACAGGTGAGGCCCAGTGCTGAGAAAATACAGATGTGGCTGTAATATCACAGCTGGGGGAGGATGGGGTACGTGACCTTGAGTAAATTCATTAGTCCTGCTGGACCTTCTTTAAAAGAACATTATGAAGTTTTAGATCAAGTAACGATCCTGAACACAGCTACGGAAGGCCACTGTTGCTCCACTATTGGCATTAATATAGAGTTTAATTTGACAGTTTGCAGTCTATATAAATCTGAAATATACTTTGATAACAGCAAGGGTCACACGCCTGAAGAAGTTGTCAGAGAAAACCAAAAACTGAACAGAAATGACACCGTTTTTCCACGACTAAACAGTAACAAGAAAAATCTCCTTCTTCTGACTCAGTCACTTGCTCTGCATGGAATAAATGACCAAGGTGAAATAATTCACTTATTCCCCCCAAAAGAGTAATGCAACCTCGGTCGACTCTCTCATTTGCCTTCTTCTAAAAATAATTTGTTTTCATGAATGTACCAGCGACACCACAATTGCTCTGATCGAAGTGAGTGTGTGCTTTTATTTCTCTTCAGGCAAGGGCAGTGTAGAGAAATTTGCTCTTGCTGCCAAGGGAGTTGCAAAGGATAATGGCAGGTACTGACAGCTCAGAGTGTTGGGTTTATTAAATCAGAGACCACTCGCTGGCTTGATTGATGAGAGACAGATAGAGACCGAGATATAACTATGGGAGCTATTTGGGTTGGAGCTCTCTACCAACTCTAGACCACTCACCTATCTCAACTCTACATGCTTATTTCTCTGCATTCAATGACTGTAGCTTTTGTGTTTTCAGGGCTTCTTGTTTTATCTGAGGAGAATGAATGAAAATGTTTTCTTACCCAGAGTGATTCCATTGGGCCACTCAATGTGGTCAGATACCAGAATTTGACGGTCCACTCCATTCATTCCAGCTTTCTCTATTTTGGCCTGATCTCCCCAGTCTGACCAGTACATAAAACTGTGAAAAGATACATTGCCAAGGTAAATACAAATAATGCAAATGCAATGAGCAAACTGAAACAAAATCAATCTAAATGTGGAACGTTATAGTCAAATTAAAGAGGAAGGTCTTGTATCTTCTTTATTTCATTATAGCCACAATTGATGCTTACTTCTGAGATTATATCATTTATATACTATTATAATAAGCAGGAGTCCAAAAATATTTTGTTTTATCTATATTTCTTTTTTGATTGTTATGGTATTGTGACTGAACATCTTATAAGCTACAGAATGCCTACATTTTCTATCTGTGTGTGCTACATATCTGTCTCTCTGTCTGTATATCCATCTTTCCATTCACACATGTAACTACCATGCTATGCATCACTGGTAAAATTGGTTGAAGGAAAAAATATTAAAAGCAAAGAAGCTTCTACCTGCTTGCATTCACATTCAAGTGTGTACACCATTAAAGTAACATTCAGTTGAAAAACTTTTTGAATTTCAACTTTGGCTTTGGAAAAACTCCTAGTTTTAATAATGCCACTATGATTCTTTATCATCTCCACTATCTCTGTGCAATTTAATGCTGTGGATTTTTTTTGTACCCTTCTCTTGACTGATACCTTTGTACAATGAGATTATTTTAATCCTATGTAACCCATCAGAGAACCAAGGCTTTAGTTAAATGATGCAAATGAACAAAGGTCAGGAAATTCCTATGAAGACAAGTGAACCTTAATCCTGATTTTATTTTATTTTTTTATATTATATTTCTCTACTGACAAATTTGCTTGATTTTAGTTGAGTAATACAGGGTATATATCACATTAAACATTGAAAAAGTTCTAAATTGATTTATTATGGTCTATTTTTTTTTTTTCAATCACAGGAACCTGGTATTTTAGCAGACATGTTTAGACCTTTTCTAGATACCTGGCACATATTCTTTCTTCACTCTTAGTTCTCTTCAATTCTCTCAACAATGAAGAGAGAAGAAAAAATGCAGAGTGCTGTTTATTGATTTTTTGATGTTCTTCTGAACGATGTACCCATCTACTTGTTTTGACTTTGGAGTTGTCCAGACTGACCTTAGACCTTTTATATCCATTGTATGTCTGTCTTATCCATCCAACATATATCAAAATTACTCTTTAAATGTTAAAACTGGGATTGAGGACTCCAATGAAAAGTCTAAAGCATAGATGCTGAAGTTTGGGCCATTTTAATTGTGTGTGTGTGTCAATGAGAAACACGAGAAATTTTAGCTTCAGTTTTGTGTTTTTCATCCTTGCCAAGACTTGAAAAGCTGTGAAAACATTCCTTTTGGGAGCTGAAAGGTGAAAGTGGTAGAAAAGGAAGGAAAAGAGTCTCATTGCCTCTTTCCAGAGAATTATAAAACTGCCTAATGCACCATATGGATTGGCTTTAAAAATAAAGCTGCTTTGCTGTGGTAAAATATTTCAGGCCAACTTGAAAACATTAAGTTTCTTTTAGTTTCATAATGAAACTGGTGTTCACACAGGAGAAAATAATCAAAGCTATGGACTTGTGGCCAAGCTCTTTCCTCCAGGCCATTCCACTTAACTCCTGTCCAAAACTTTCTGAACTATAAAACTTTTCTCTCACCCTTGGTGTGGATCCACTGCAATGGCCCGTGGCTCACTGAGCTCAGTGGCTATAAGCACTTTCCTCTTCCTGCCATCTCCCGTTGCAACAGAGATGCTCTTATTGCCTGAGTCTGTCCAGTAGATGTTTTTGTGAACCCAATCCACAGCCAGGCCCTCCGGTGAGTGAAGTGAGTCAACCAACGTCACCTGCTGTGAAGAGTCGCTGGCCTTGTTGATGTATGCACTGTTTGACAGAGGACAAAAAAAAATGATCAAATCATATCTAATCTATATATCAGCAAACATCGCCTTGTAAAAGTATTCATGCCCCTTAGACTCAGCCCCCTGTACCCTGATATGTCTATTTAGGCAAATCCAATGTTCCTTCAAAAAGTCAACTAATATGGAAATACAGTCCCTCTGTGTGTAATTTAATGTCTGCATAATTCTAGCTATTCTGTGAAGGAGTCAGAGGTTTGTTTTAAAACATTCTTGAACAAAGAGCATTATGAAGACAGAAACAGCAGACAGGCCATTGGAAAAGTTGTGAGGAAGTCAGAGTTGATTGGAAGATGCAAGGAGCTAAATACAATGCAGAAAACCTGTTAGATGCTGAAAAAGACTTATGGCTGTCACAGATGTTCATCTTCCAGCAGGACAAAAACCACAGACATACGTTCAAAGCCCAGATCATTGCATATCAATGAGTAAGAACAGTCAAGTCAAAGCCCAGGCAATAATCCTATTGAGAATTTGTGGGAAGATCTGGAAATTGCTGTCCATAGAAGCTCTTCGTCCAATCTGACTGACCTTGATATATTTCGCAACGGGAAATGTACAAATATTTCATTCTCTACATATGGAATACTGGCAGAGACATACACCAAAAATGTAATGGCTATGAATACTTTAACAAGGCACTGTATATCTGTGACTTTTGACAAAATTACCCAAGAAAACTTTTGTATTAGTGAGGTAGTCTGGGTGAATTCTTCTCCAAGCACAAAGATTAGATTTGTCTTCATCTATCAGTAGAAAATATAAAAATATTTTTTTCCTATTTCATTTCTTCACCACAGAAACATGGTAACATGTAAACACATTATCACCTTGTTCTAAATCAGTCTTATGAAAAAGCTGTGAAAGACCACACTCCCACTCAGTTTATGCGAGGGAACATTACAAAAGGGGCACCCAGGAGGAGATTTTTGGATGGGACGAGCATCTTAACTGAAAGAGAAAGCTAGTGGGATAATTGGAACGAAAGATCAGGTGGAGATGGATGAGACCAGGATTTGGAAGCAGATTGTTTAGGTAATTGACTGTGTTATTGTTTGCCAACTCATTTTGCATATGGGTGGTAAGGATGCTTCGGGCTGCTCTTCTGTTACTATGACGAATAATCTAAGGTTTCTTTCTTTTATGTTACAGGATGTTAAACATAAATCCAAACAGTCTCTTCCTCAGGGGTTAAATTAAAGTGAAGGCTGGAACAAAATGGATGAGGATGAAAGCTCTCCAGGTATTATTGCAGTGCTGGCCTGTTTTAGATTTGAAACTTAGGTTTAGACTATGGGGCACTAAAAGTGTTATAGAGGACCTATTTGGACATTTACATTTTAGCTTTACATTGTATAGAAACAGGGTGCAGGCATAAATAGTTACTACAAACTGCAGTGCAGAATAAACAAGCAATAAATTAAGAACTCAGACCAGATTGCATCTTTAATTGGCCATACAATTGTTTGCAACATCTCTATTACTGGGAGAAGTTAACAAGACACTGACCCACAGAATGCTAATCACTTTGAAAAAAACTGGAAACCCACATCACTGTGATAAGGAGAAGCAGCACATGCTTCCCAATATATTAAAAACACTCCAATAAGAACAGAAAGGCTTTACTGAAAGCTAAGAAATCATTAATGTTAAAAAATATATATTTTTTGCATAATTGTTTAAATTACCTAAAGTAACAACATAAGATAAGATTTTTTTCTGACTTTGTTTTCTTTTTTGGATAAAAGTTAGAAGAACAAAAGAAGAAAAAAAATCCTGACCAAACCAAAAAACATAACTGTCAAAACTGGCATTTGGATTAAAAAAAAAAAAAAAAAGCTATTACAACTTTAGGTATCGTACAGATGGCAAATTTCTTTGTTAGTTTGACAAATTAAAGTCATATTTCAGATTATCAAAAAGACCCAATAAAAAAATTTTGTGAAACAAGCACCTAAATACGTAAACAAATAAACCCACATTTAAAGGGCAGTTGGTAGCACTGTTGCTTTGCAACACAAAGGCCCTAGGTTTAAATTCCTTTCTGGGGTCTTTTTGCATGGAGCTTGCATGCCGCCCTTAAGTGTGGGGGTGTTTTTCCTCCAGGTACTATGGCTTCTTCACACAGTTAACAAACAAACAAACCATGATTCTAAATTAGGTCTGAGTTTGTGCATGCATGGCTGTTTGACAGATGCGTCTCTGTGCTGTCCTGTATGTAAACAAAGTTGTAGCCTGTGCAACGTGTGCCCACTTCCCACCCAATCATTGCTGGAGGGGGACCAACCCCTATGTGACCCTGCATGAATTAAGCAGGTGTAAAAAATGGATGGAACAGATTGACAGTAGATTGTTTGTGAAATTAACATAGAACATTTCCTAAAATAATTAAAATTATATATATATATATATATATATATATATATATATATATATATATATATATATATATATATATATATATATATAGTGGCAGATGTCCAAGAAAGAGTCTCAGGTATGAAAAACTGGACAGCACCAGGTCCTGACATGATCCATGCCTACTGGCTAAAGAAACTCACTGCCCTCCATGAGCGACTGGCAGCTCAAATGAACCAGCTGCTACAAAGTGGGACTCACCCTGAATGGTTAACTGAAGGGCGCACAATCCTGATCCAGAAGGATCCCTCAAAGGGTTTGGTCCCATCCAACTATCGGCCAATAACCTGTCTCTCTACAACATGGAAGCTCATGTCAGGCATCATAGCAGCTAAGATAGGTGGGCACATGGATAAATACATGAGTACAGCACAGAAGGGCATCGGCATAAATACCAGAGGAGCCAAACACCAACTCCTGGTAGACCAAACAGTCGCCCGAGACTGCAAAACCCGACACACCAACCTGTGCACAGCTTGGATTGATTACAAGAAAGCCTATGACTCAATGCCACACACTAATTGAATCATTGAATGCTTAGAGATGTACAACATCAACAGGACTCTAAGAGCCTTCATTGCAGCCTCGATGGGGATGTGGAAAACCACCCTTGAAGCCAACTACAAGCCAATTGCACAAGTGTCCATCAAATGTGGCATATACCAAGGAGACGCTCTGTCCCCACTGCTGTTCTGCATAGGTCTGAACCCCCTCAGCCAAGTCATCAACAAGACTGGCTACGGATACCGACTCAAGAACGGAGCCACCATCAGTCACCTCCTCTACATGGATGACATCAAGCTGTACGCTAAGAGCAAACGAGACATCGACTCACTGATCCACACCACCAGGATCTACAGCACTGACATTGGGATGTCATTCGGACTAGAGAAGTGTGGTCGGATGGTTACACAAAGAGGGAAGGTCATCCACACAGAAGGGGTCTCACTCCCAGAGGGAACAATAGCAGACATTGAGGACAGTTACAAGTACCTGGGAATACCACAAGCAAATGGCAGCCTCGATGAGGTCACAAGGAAAGGAGCCACAGCCAAATACCTCCAACGAGTAAGGCAAGTCCTGAGAAGCCAGCTCAATGGCAAGAACAAGATCCGTGCGATAAACAGCTATGCCTTGCCAGTAATCAGATACCCTGCAGGAATAATAAGCTGGCCAAAGGAAGAGATAAAGACCATGGATGTTAAAACTCGGAAACTACTAACCATGCACGGAGGGTTCCACCCTAAATCCAGCATCCTGAGACTATACACGAGCCGTAAGGACGGAGGCAGAGGACTAGCGAGTGTGAGAGCCACTGTCCAGGATGAAACATCCAAGATCCATGAATACATCAAGGTCAAAGCCTCAACCGACGATGTGCTCAGCGAATGTCTCAAACAATGGGGACCAGAGGATGAGGTGCTGGAGGAACCATCATGGGAGGATAAGCCCCTACATGGGATGTACCACCGACAAATAACTGAAGTGGCTGATATCAGGAAATCCTACCAATGGCTGGAAAAAGCTGGACTCAAGGACAGCACAGAGGCACTCATCCTGGCTGCACAGGAACAGGCCCTAAACACCAGAGCAATAGAGGCTCAGATCTACCACACCAGACAAGATCCAAGGTGTAGATTGTGCAAGGAGGCCCCTGAGACAGTCCAACACATAACAGCAGGGTGCAAGATGCTGGCAGGGAAAGCGTACATGGAACGTCATAACCAAGTGGCGGGCATAGTGTACAGAAACATCTGTGCAGGATATGGACTGGAAGCCCCGAGATCAAAGTGGGGCACAACCCCAAAGGTGGTGGAGAATGACCGAGCTAAGATCCTGTGGGACTTCTAGATCCAGACAGACAAAATGGTAATGGCGAACCAACCGGACATCGTGGTGGTGGATAAACAACAGAGGAAAGCAGTTGTGGTGGATGTAGCAATACCAAGCGATTGCAACATCAGGAAAAAGGAACACGAGAAACTGGAGAAATACCAGGGCCTCAGAGAGGAACTGGAGAAGGCCTGGAAGGTGAAGACCACAGTGGTGCCTGTGGTCATCGGGGCCCTCGGGGCAGTCACCCCCAAACTGGAGCAGTGGCTAAAACAGATCCCAGGAACAACATCAGACATCTCAGTCCAGAAATGTGCAGTTCTCGGCACAGCCAAGATACTACGCAGAACCCTCAAGCTCCCAGGCCTCTGGTAGAGGACCCGAGCTCAGAGGTTGAGAAAGACCACCCGTGGAGGGTGAGAAGGGAATTTTATATATATATATATATATATATATATATATATATATATATATATATATATATATATATATATATATTTTTTTTTTTTTTTTAATGAAAAAATTAGAATTTGAAAAAAAAAAAAACTATCAAATTAATAAATGTGTTTTTTATGTTCTGTTCAACTTTCCTATTTGTATTATAATAATTCAAATAAGAACTCAAGATAAAAGAAACAGAAAAACTAAGAACACAGGGTAAATATGTTTTTATTATTTGATAATAAAAAAACAGGTTAATTAAATAAGATAATGACATGGAAAAAGGAAAGCTTCCAATTTCATCTGACTTATTCTCATTTCTGCTCTCCACTGCTGAGATGCTTCCGTCCATTTAATTTTATTTTAATTTAAGCACCTGAAGTAGAGCATGCAACCCTTGTTTGTAAGCTGTTATTTATTGTATTAATATGCAGAGCAAGTTAGATAAACTGCTTGTTATTTTTTGATGCAACTCTTTGCCCTCTTAATATGCTCTTGTACACTACATTCCAGTGCTGCATGCTTTGCATCAAATTACATATTCTACTGCAAGGCTAAGTGCTAAATCTGGGCACACACTGGAACTGTAATCATCTGAAGCAAAAACAGCTGTGTTCAAATAGAATTAAATAATCTGTAAATAATAGGAAACTGAACATTCATGAAAATGTTGCATTAAATCTTTTTGTCAAGACATTAAGGTTTATAATGGATTCAAAAACAGAAAAAAATAAATCCATATGATCATTGTCAGAGATGGGTAGTTATTCAGAGCTATGTTTGGCCTAAACATAGCTTAAACCTGTTATTTTTTCTTTAAAATATTTTTAAGCATGTGTTTTTTCAACAGGTGCAAAGTCCAGTTAGCTAAGTCATTATGCTATCTTAAGCATAAGTGTTTAGGTGTCTGATTGAACAGGTGGTACCAGATGAAGTTATGTCAATACATGGCTCCTATCAATTTTTCAAACCCCAAATTCAAACAGTAAAGAGTATGAACAGCAAAGTGTGAATTGTGACAAATATTTTTAAAACTCTAAGGCTTAAAATATGGACCCTGCAAATACCAAAGGGAGAAAGGAAGGCCAAGCAGATGGACGGACATATACATGGAATGACAGATATATGGATGGATAAATGTTTAGACAATGGAATAGGGAATAAAGTTAGGAAATATGAATATTTCCCAACACTCGATTTTCTTTTTCTATTCTATCGCAGACTTGGAAATTCTTCAAACTCAAGACTGCACAGAAACCCTGCAAAATACCACAGTCTTAAATGTTTTAGAATAGAATAGAACAAAATAGAATAGAACAGAATAGAAACAGCCTTTACTGTCCCACAAATGGGAAATTCAGGTGTAACAGCATCAACAGATAAAGTTTCACACAAAAAGTTCTTAAAGTGTAAAAAAGAACTTTTTGTGTGAAACTTTAAATCTGTTGCTGCTGTTACACTGCAGACACAGTAACTCTTAAATGAGTATTGTTTTCCAGAAAGTCATTTGTACCTCAACACAGCTGACATAAAGCATGAAGTCCTCTCTGACACCGATCCAGACTAATTAGAAAAACAAGAAACCTTCTTCAGGATGCAAACTCAGTACCAGAGTTGAGGCTCGGACCTTCTGAGCACAAACGGCAAAACGTTTTGATTTGAAAGGATGAGGAAGACTTAAAAAACAAGCTTGAACAAGGCCAAGTTAAACTGCACGACTTCATTAGCTGAAGACCTTTTAGAGAAGCTACGATGCGTGAGTTTATTTACTGCTTTGAAAATAGAGTCCGCTGTAAAGAATGAGTTAATTTGTCCTTCCTCTGTCACAAGCCCTTTAGTGTCTCACTGAGTTGATGAGGGAGAATGTGTATGTGTGTATGCAGATGAGTAATGACGGTGATTATTGAGGCACTGAAATTAAAAGAAGCATATGGCTCAACTGAGATGATAGAAGACCCCTCCATGTACCTGACAACAATTAAACTTACACCAACTAACACAACTGCGCACAAAGCAACTGTGCACATAAACTATGTGTAGCTGTATGGGAATGTGTGTGTGCATGTGTGTGAGGAAGGACAAACAGCTCCACTTTCCTCTATCAGACAGATGACACAACCCTGCAGGTGTGTCTGCTTCACCAGCAGAAGGTGTGACAGGTTGAAACAGAAAAGATGGATAGATGAAGGGGTAGGTTATGACAGACCTGGTGAAATATGCAGAGATAAGTTACCCAAATGTGAAAGGTCTTGGATTGTGTCATTTGGGCTTTTATTAACCTTTTACATAAGCTGCTCTCCTGTGAAACAAACCATGGAAACCGCTATTGGAATGCCCTAAAAGAATATAGGGAAAAGAACTGTTAAACAATATTTTTTCTGACAGGTTTCTGAATTAAAAAGCAACAACAACAACAAAAAAAGTTCGCTGTGGGTAAAATTGGTTGTTTGAGGTGGAGCTACAACCTCAACACACTGATTTGTCACTGTGGCCAAGAGAGGTCCAATGGCATCCTGGCTGAGCACCTCTTTCTGTGCCCCCATTTTCTGTTTTCTAACTGAACCATACTTAACCAAAGCATCTTTTACTGTTCATTTTGTCTTCAAATCATGATATTAAACACTACAAAAACAAACAACTTTCACCTAACTTTCAATGATTATTTTACTTTTTATGCCGCCTTTCAGCCTCCCTTTATCCAAAGCAGAACTCCTTCCAGCTGTAACCAAAGCTGCCCCATTAAATGTATGCATTTAATGACTAGCAAAAGGTTAGCTGGGGCATAATGTGTTGCCCCGTTATCGCTACGTATTTTCTTCTCTTCATGGCTGCTTCTATGATATAACCATCCATAAAAACAGTCCTAATTTGTAAAGATGTGATTACTTCAAATTTCCTAGCTGTGAGTAGATAAACACCGTGCAAGGGCCCCCTTACTAAAGGAAAAGGACAACTTAGGCTTACCCCATGAGGGCTCACTTTGACTGATAATACAGTCATGCCTCCTAAAACAAATCAAAATCCAGGATATTCTTTCAGCTGCACAGTCCCTGTCAAGTAATCTGCTTCCTTTTACTCCCCTTCTAATACCGCCCAGGGGAACTGCCCATGTGGCCCATACCCAAAACCAACAAGACATGAGAGTGTATTTGTGTGTGTACCTGTATATTTTGCGATGATACAGATCACACCAGAACATCTTGTTAGTGGACACGTCTACATCCAGGGCCACAGCATTCTTTAAGGTGGGAATCACCTGTGTATATTCACTCTTCAGCAGGTCAATGCGACGGATTTCATGACGATTAGTAAACATCAGGCAAGGACTCTTTCCTAAAGAGAAGGGAGGAGGTTCATGTTATTATAAATAGAGATACTGGCAACCTTGTTGACATAATGACAGATCATTTTATATAAGATTTGAGATATAGTTTAGTTAACTATTCATGAGCCATAATTATGTTTGTGCACTCTTTGTTTTTTTTTTATATTGACAGGACCACTGGCTCAGTGCTTCTGTATTAAGCTGTGTTTTTCCTAGACATAGGGCACATTTTGACAGTGAGATCTGGAAGGTTTTTCTCCCTTAACTTAAACCCTTAATTTCTCCCTGGCCATTTATTGTGTAAAGTAATACACCTTTAGCCAGTGACTCAGCTGTTGGTGTCATTAACCATGTGTACCTTGTTTTCCTTTTCCACAGAAAGTACACCCCCTCAAAGATTACGTGTCTCTTTTCTAGATAAAACGCCAATGAAAATATTGCTTCCATTATCTCCCAGTACACTCTTGAAGTAATCAACTGAATTTTACTGGATTATATTAGAATTTGGATGGTGTACAACTGATCTGAATCTGACTGACTACTGCACTGAAAAGGACTGATCTGAATAGAACAAATCATATTCTACATAATTAGATATTAATTTGACCTGCTTATCTTGTAAGATGTGTTGAGATGTCTCTTGTTGAGAATTATACAATCATAAAACATCAATTCAAAAGAATCAGCCACTCTGTTACAAAAATGTACTGCATATTTTCTTTAACAGTTTTATATTGACAAAGCATTAAAACCATGGTCTATTCTTAAAAGTTACTTTTTGGATTTATTATATCACCATGATTTTCATCTTTGAAGTGTATTTGTATTTTCCCATGAACAAATAATCTGAACAAACCAGTTACATAAAATAGTTCTAGTTCCCACATAGTATTAATTTTTCCAAATGCAAAGCAGAGAAATTATTCCTATGTTGTCTGGTTTATCTGCAGGTGCTCTGTTGCTATGTGAAACAATGAGGCAAAATGTGCCTCAGACTAAAGAAGATCAACAACACAGACATGACACATCGTTTTATTTTTGATACAACCATGTGTCAGAAGTGTGTTAGAGGGCTCTTTTCTACAGGTTCACATAATGCAAGTTGTTAGCTGGTGCATCAGTTCCACTTAGGCACATTTTTCAGCAGACTAAAAGTGAGCATAACAAAAGGGTTACAAAAATGTGTTACCTCATATTCAGTAGACAAAAATGTACTAATTATTTTTGTGGAAATTATAGATTTTGCATGAGCTACCATGGGTAGATTTCCAAACTTCCAGATATGAGAGATTGTATACAATGCAAATAGTGTACTAAAAGCTTTCATTAATAAATATGCAGTACACTTTTCTTTAATTTGGTTCAATTGCTTTGTTCCATCTTTAATAGCTAGACTTATCCTTTTAACCACATTTACCAACACATTTTACCCTATCTCCTATTTGTAAAGCTTCCCACCATCCAGAGAAGCAAAAGCGCCACTTAAAGCCTTTGAAAAAAATATAAAATAGGCATACTCATGCACAAATATCCACACTGAACCACGCTTTAGTTTTGTTCCTAGGCTTACCACGCGCTACTTCACAGGGAGAACATAATACATTTCTACCACTGTTTGGATGCAATCATTTTCCTCTGACTACTGGGTTGGTAACCATCAATTTCACCTGCTGAGAGAAAGACAGAGGTAGACACGAAGCAAGAAATGGACAGGAACAAGTAAAAGTGATGGATGAATGTGTTGTCATGGAGGTTTGAGGAGTAAGAGGATGTAATTGGGAGAGTGGAGGTGGAATGAGTTGAGAGAGAAATCAACAATCAGGTAAATGGAGGGGTAAAAAAAAAAGTGTACAATGAGTTGAGTAAAAGAGAAAAAAAGATGGGAAAAAGTGATATTTTTAAGGCATCTACAGGGAATTTAATAATAAAGGTTATTATCAAGATTAGTCATACCCCCGGAAGACTTAAATTTCAAATAATTTTTGTTTAACCAAGAAGTTGTTTTTTGATAGTATATGAGACGGGCATCTCTCCAAAGGGAATAATGTAATACAAAAAGGATTATCGATGACAAAAGAAAATGGTAAATTGATACACATTTATATTCTTCTCAATGAAAAAAATCTTTACTGATGTTACAGATGACGATTATCTTTGGTGATGAGCTCCAAGTCTCTGATGTGGGAAGGCCTCCTTACCTTCACCCTAATCTTTGGCTCCCTTCACAGATTCTCTATCAGACTCAAGTTGAGATTCTGGCTGGACCACTACAAAATGTTAATATTAATATATAATATTAAGATTACTGGCCTTCATGATACTGTTAGATAGAGCAAAGCAGCTAGATAGAGAAAAATTATACAAATGTGAACTCTATTTACTAATTCAATGACACCTGAAGGCAATTAGTACACAATAAAAATTTGACTTAGAGGGAATCAGACTAAAAGGGGGCAAGTATAAATGTGTGCCAAACTTTTTACATTTTATTTGTAACATATTTTGAAAATAATGATTTACATGTTAATGTCCTTACTCTGTGCAAGGTCTGAAGGGTAAGAGTATTTATTAAATGTTAAAATTGACATCAAATGTTTATTTCTTATATGCTTCTGAACAAAAGTCATCCATTTATAAAACTATGCTATGTGGGGACCAAACAGCTGCCTCTACAGATCCAGTCTCTTCGTGTGCACAAATTATTGCAAGGTGTATTGTTCCAAAATAAGAAAATATAAACATCATATGGCTACTGTTAAATCTTGAAAGTGCAGAAAGATCATTTAGACTTTGGACAGTTAAAACTCTCGAGAGTCAATATAAATATAAAAATGTTCTAAATTAACATTGTATTGTATTTTGCAGAGAAAAAAATCCTATCTTCAAGACCAATGAAAGTCTAGAATGGCATGAAAAATTGTGAGATGAGTTTGACAACAATGCGCTGTAGCTTTGGTCCTGTGAGTCACCATGGGAATAACCTGACCATAGCTTTAAACCCAATTTGAAAAGTGTGTTCTCAAACTGTCAAGTGTGGCTCATGTTGCTCCTGGCGCTGTGGTAAAGCTCCCAGTACACCACAGACAAAAGATAAAATAAGTAGGCTTGTTTGGTCCACAGACAGTTTACAGATTGGTTTCTGCAATGTTGCAACAACCTGTTCTTCTTTTTTTACTGTGCTGTTTGTGAAGCTTTTATAATGTCACTCCCCTGCTCTCACAGAATCTTTTATCCTTTACTTGTGTATAAATACTCAGATTGTTAAAGGATAAAAGAAATCCCAAAAATGATTGATTTTCACCTTGCAGTATTTTTTCATTTATATCTGTAATGAATTTTCAACAGGTAATCAAACAAGAAAAGAGATTTCTGTTTACTTCTCTTCATCCTTTCTCATTCTCTTGTTCACACACACAAAAACATAACCCAAGTTGATGAGTCGTTCAGTGGATTCACACTAAAAGTTTATGGAAAAAACACTGAATGCAATAAGTGCAAAATAAAACTTTGCTCAGGGGACGTAATGGGCGCCGCTAGGTACCAGAATTATTGCTCCCAAACACACACATCAGCTTAGAGAGGAAAGCACATAATGACTCTGACCTGAGACTTTGCTTTTAATTAGTATTGCAAGACTAATAGTTACTGTGAAATTAATCTGGGGAGCCATAAACTGCATGCTGGGAATAGAAAAAAATTGCATTGAAGAACACACACAGAGTTGGAGATTTATTTGTATTTTAAGACCAATTTAAAAATGAATTTATGGATTCCAAATTCAAATATACTGGAACTTGGCCCATGTCATATCAAATCACAGACTGTAATACTGCTCCATCACTAGGGACTTGTCTCTATGTACAAATTAGGATCTGTCTCTTTAGTTTCTTCTGTCTGAAGAAACTAAAGGCTATATATATGCTGATTTCTGAGAGAGAGCATCTAGGAATGGTTTGATGGACAAATGGAGCTTCATTAAACCCTCATTACTTCAGCTTCACAAAGCAGGCTTCTCTCCATTTACTGCCCTGCCTCTGTGCTTTCCATTGAACAGGAATTAACGTGAACAACAATCAACATTAATTCAGTCATATTTCAGACTCTCCCTCTTCTCCTTTAGCATGCTATGTTTATTGAGCACAGAAATATTTATGGAAATCATTTGTGCGTCTAGCTTTTTTTGCTGTCTCTGCTGCTATAGAGCTTTGACTCTAACAAGAGCTGCTTGCTCTGCCTCACAGTAATAAAGATTCACATAGAGAGACACTGAGCAATCAATGAAGGTTTTTATGCCACTTAGCCTCAGAGTGAGGATACGTTTTCTGCTTTAAGCACTCTCATTACCAGACCAGCTTACCCTATAATGACTTAACCTAAAATGATAATTTCCAATAACAAGCTTTCTCCATCATTTCATGTTGAAAACTTAATTTGCTGTGTAAGTCATTTAAAAAGATACTGATCAGAAATATGCAAACGATTTAATTGTTTTCTTTCATTCTTCTTGAGGCATGACTGTACAGAACATATTTAATCAAATAAAACATTTACATTCGGTAGGAGTGTTGAAAAACCTCCTGACCACTATATCTTTATAGTTCTTGAAAAAACAGAATGTGTCAAAATCTGAATCAGCTGGTTGCAAATAGGCCACAGATCTGATCAGTGCGTTTTTGTTTACAAGTCACTTGCTCCAGAGCCAAGTCTAGCATAACCTTCTCTATTTGGATGCATGCCATCACATTTGGCTATAGCACAGCATTGCTGCTGGTTTTAAATTCAGTGCAGGTACTTTTTTGTTCATAATACATAGACCTTTAACAAATCTCCTTTTCAGTACATTTCATTCAATAAGTAAGTAGACTGTCATCAATTCATTGCTGTGAATTAAATTAATATCAATCAAGTTAATTGTTTATCTCATTAGAAATCGAATTCAGAATTCATGCTCAAAGAAAAACAGTGAATATATCAAGTCTCAGTTAATCAAACGGTGCTTTTATTTTGGAAAAATTAGACGTGTCTTTCTAAAGTTATGGGGTTTAGGTGTGACTGAACTGGTCCAGCATTCAACTATTGGGAATAGCTCCACTGCATCTTTACTTCATGATAAAGAAATACATCCTTTTTATTATCCAACCCTCTTCAGTGCACAGGATTATATTTTTTATCCGTAACACTGCTCAGAGAGCTCTTGTCAGCAAATAAGGGTTACAGACCCTGCCTGTGTCCTGCGGTGAGTGCAGACCCCTTACCCACACAACATCCTTCTCCTGACACCCTAGGGAAAGCAGAGGCGGCTGGCTGCAAACTTGCCATTATTGTGGACTAAAGAAAAGGATGGCAAATATTTATCTTTGAACAGATTGCTGTGCAGGCCCTGCATACGAAACAAGCCTCTCTTTTTAGAGTCCTGCTGAGTGAGAATGGTTTAGGATGTCACATTGTAGTTAGGGGTGCTGGAATGGATGAGTAATTGGTGTTTATACAAGGGTGAGCCTCGATGTGTGAATTTGCTCAAGTATATATGGGATCATGAATGGGTTTTGGTGAGAACATCTATCCGTGGCAGAGTGTATGCCTTCTCCTGAGTGAATAACTGGCTTACCCACAGCTTTGCAGGTCTTTGAGGCAGGGTCCATCTCGTAGCCTTCATAGCACTCACATTTATAATCTCCTTTGTAGTTGATGCAGATCTGACTGCAGGCATCTGGGTTCTCACACTCATCTATATCTATGGAAAGAAGAACATAAAGACGACATAAATTGATGTAAAATACATAAACTAGCTAAAGACAACGTATTACATGTTCATGATACTGCTTTTTTAGAAAGCGTAAAGAAATTATTAGGGATTCACCGATTAGCCTTTTCCTGACCAATACAAATTTTAGATTTTGTTTGAGGTCTGACTTCCCAGTTCCATTTTTTTAAAGACTAAAACTTTTTAAAATGAATTTAATGAATAGCAAAAAAACAGAAAAATAATGGAATTGACCTGCTGATCACCAATTAGAGACAAAGAAAAAACTGAGTTAAATGTTCTCATAACAGTTTCAAAATATGGTCAGTAAGAAACAAGATAAAGACAAACATTTGGCTGCAAAAGGAAACAATAGACTGAATAGGAGAGTCATTTCTTTTATCTATTGTGAGCGGCTGTGAAGCTTCCCATAAGACCAGACTCATTTTTATGAGAGAGAAAAAAACTAAATAAATCAGTTGCATCTCTGCTTGAACAGGAGAACTCCCAGAGCTCATAGTCTTGCCCATCTGTGCCTCCTGATGCTTTGTCCTCCCTCCCTCTCTGTACACCACTCTATCTGCTCTGTTCAAAGACATTGCTATACAAGATGATCTAGTTGAAAGCATCCCAGCACAATTACAACAGAGGTTTTCAGTTTGCCTTTCATGTTTGTTTTCTTTACATTTAGGTGTACTGGAAAATCTGGAAAATCTCACTCGAGTAATCCTTTCCGCCAGCGAAGAAAAAAAACTTCAAGTTGGTTTTTTTTTTTTGAAAATGCAAGTCTTTGCTAACAAGTAATTCTTAAACATATCCTTCTGTTATTTATGTGTTTTGTTGGACAGGAAATCATCCATCCATTCATTTATCCATCGTTTTCTGTATATTTGAGGCCAGTTTGCAGGGGCAACTGGATGGAGAGGGAACCCCACTCATCCCCCTCCTCAGCGACATCCTCTGGGTCATTCTTGGTACTCCTAAGGCATTCCCAGGTCAGACGGGATACATCGTCCTTCTAGCGACTTCTGGGTGTTCTCCAGGGTCCTCTTCCAGGAAGCATGCCCAGGAAACCTCCAAAGGTGACCAGAGGACATCTCGATCAGATATCAAACTCACCTCAACTGACTCCTTCTGAGGCTGAGAAGCAGCAGCTCTATTTTGAGCTCGTCATGAAGGGGTTGACAAATTCTGAGGCTGCAGTCATTGAAAGCAGCATTTTGTATGTTAATTTAGAGAAAACACCTGAAATATTAGTAAATGATTCTGTTTGATTTGCTCCAGCTTCTAGTTTTAATAGTTTGCCGACATACATAATTTAGTGTGGGGAATTATTAATTTTAGGTACAAATGGTCGAGGTGAAAGATGATTAGCAAAGCTGCTTTTTAGATTATCCACGTTTTATTGGAATAATTGAGCAGAGGTACAATTCAGGCATGGGTTTCTAGACAGAGAATTAACAAAGGATCACAACAGTCAAGCAATTTGAATAAAGGGGGAGGGGGGGCAAGCAAAAAAAAATAAAAAAAAAATAGAAAAGAGTTTGACGACATTTTGGCTGGATGAGCTCAGACAAGGAGCCAGGTTCACTCCATTAAAGCAGTCGTATTTCCGCATAAACTATTTTCTTTACCTCCACAAGTCTTTTTGTCCAGGAGTTTGTACCCGGAGGGGCAGTCACACTCATAACCGATTCTCCGGTCTCTGCAGATGTGGGAGCACCCGCCATTGTTGTCTGCACACTCGTTCAGGCCTGGGGAGAAAGGAGGGAGGGATGGAGGAAAAGGACAGACAAGTGAGTGGAGGAGCAGAGGGAAGTGAAGGGGAGCTGAATATTGATGAAATAACTCCAGCAGATTTTTTTGGTCAGAATAATTCAGCCTGCAAAGCGCACAAAGAAAGCGCTGGACAGAAAGACAAAGCGCCCCAGATGGTGTGTGTGGATAGTTTTAATCAACCTGCCAGTCAAGATAATTCTACCCTGTCAAGTGTGCCTGTATACGTCAGAATTTCCATTCAGAAAGGCAGTAAGCTTAAAAGCCTTATAAAAGAGACAGAAAAATGTGTGTTTGCTTCAATTATTAGCTTGCTTATAGCTCACCATCATGGTTCCTACAGTTAAAGAACCCATTCTCAACCAGGCACCACTTCACTTTAATAGCCAAGTGTTACACAAGCACCTCCACATCTCTTTTTGTCCATTTCCTCCTCTTTTTGTCTATTAGAAGACTTGATTGGATTCTCCCTGTTTTCCTTCCAGTCTGTTTTATATCTGTTTCTGCACCACTGCTTATATCCCTTTGTCTTTCAATCACCCTCCAGGGAGTCAAGAGAGATCACTGCAGAGAGCTGAAGCTGGTACTTCATTACAGATTTACATTAAAGATTTAGGCTGAAGGCTACAGGTACAGCTGTGGGACAGAGACTCTGAGTGAGACAGAGAGACAATGAGAAAAGAAGCCAAGAATGACTAAAAACTTGGTTAGAATAGCGTTTAGGTGAAATTAAAGTAATAATTCACTCTGTAATAAAGGCACAAAAAAATGTTGGTTTTGTTAAAACCGTAGCTTTGCTCGTTTCATCCATGAAGGGTGCAGATTAATAAATTATAATATCATCGAAATGTTGTTTTTTTTTTTTTTTTCATAATTCAATTCAAAAAGTGAACAATATTACAGTGATTCATTAAAAACAGGCTGATATTATTCAGTAATCTTTTTAAATATATATGGCTTATAGTTAATGAAATCCAAAAGTAAAATCTAATTTAAAATTTTTTTTGTAATAAATTAGGCACATGTGACTGGGACAATCTTGGGGAAGACTCTTGGCTTTACAGTTGTCTAGTAGATAATCACTGACACCCCCTAGGAGTGGAGGAGGGTAAACCACAAAAAAGTCATTGTTAAAAAAAAAACAAAAAAACCAACAACTTTCTTTTCACAGAGAGCTGTATCAAAGCATACTGACAGAAAGTTGAGTGTAAAGCAAGTCCATTAGTTTGAGGTTGATTCACAAGGCATAGACTGCAGCTGGAAACCTGTTCTTCAGGGGTCAAAGACAACAATTAACAACATATTTAATTATATTTTGCAGGTTTAAAAAAAATGTTGCTTTCATATTTCCTCAGACCAATCTGACCCACTTCAGATTCAGGATTTACTGTTACCTAATACTAATCAAATACCACATTAAACTTAAATAGAACAACGTTTCATAGACCAAAGCTTATTAGCTTTAGTTTTTTGTAAAATAAATTAATGACTCCAGGGGTATTGCATGGTCTACATTAGTATTGTGTATCTTATCTTACTAACAAAGGGTGCTTCGGACTTTGCAATCTCTGTTTTTCTTGATGCCGAACAATATCTTGTCCCAACAGGAATTTTTGTAAGACAGCCTTCATTTGATACTTCAGCACAGGGTTAAATAAGTTAAGAAAGCAACTCTAATTTTCTGACAAAATGTTGGCAATCTGACTGAACCACTCAGGTTTTTGAGGAAAACTCAAATTTGTTAAATCATGAAATTATGCTTAGTTTTCCACATAAAAATAGGCAAAGTGTTGAAGGATGGCTCGCTGGCTCAAATAAAGATTACAGCACATCTGGAGTACAGTTTGTCAAAGCCTCCAGCAATCAATTAAAAATCCCTTAATCAGGAATCTGATCCAATACTTGAACCTTTTCAACTGAGAACAATTTTTAACTTTTTTTTTTTACTGGTAACAAACCACATTTATGGTTTCCTAATTAATAAATAATTCTAACATTAAATTACTGTTAAGCCCTATGTATACTGAAGTGTGCCCTTTAAATGTCCAAAGCTACATCATGTAGCTACATTTAACTTCCCTTTGAGATCAATAAAATATTTTTGAATTTACTTTGAATCTTGACTTTAATTCAAGCCAAAATAACTTCTATACATCAGAGAACAACATAAATGCTATAATTTCCAAATTTAAAATGCTTTCAAAAGGTAAGAGTTAGTTAAGTAAAAGTAAGGAAAAGGATGGATGGAAAAACATTTGCAGTCGAGGCTTGAGATTGTTCAAAATATTATTTTTGTCAGGTACCAAGGGTTATTATCACTTCATCAAACTGTATGTAATATCAGTGATATGACCTCTGGGTAATATAATAACAGGATATACACATCTACTTACAGATCAGAGCGACCATAAAGGACAACCTGCCCATATATAATTTTCTACCCATGTAGAGTAAAATTATGATACACTCCACTTCAGAGAAGACATACTGCTAGTGAAGAGCAGCTTCCTGAGAAACTTCAGGCACTTTTTATGCACTCAAGTCAACACTCACTGATATGATGCAAGCAACCTCAGCTGAAATTACAGGAGGTTCCTTAAAGTCACTAATTTTTTAAATAACAAACTTTATTGATCTTATTATGAGGTTGGATTTTTCATGTGTCCTTCTCTGTTAGCTTTGCATCTAATTGGAAATGTGTGATTGGAGATCAAGATGTGGTAATTATGTGTGATGAAGTGACAATCTGCATGACTCCTTATAGATAGTGTAGTGCAGTCACGTTTTCCTGCCTTAGATTGCAGTAAGAGAGAGCAGGGTCTCTCAGTTCTTTGATCACGACATACAGCTGAGAAGTGTCCTAATTTACCCTGCCTTGATCGAGTGAATCTCCCATTTCTATGAGAAGCGACCACCCACACAATTTATACTACTCATACATTTGCAGGTATATCACTCTGGCACATCTGAGGTGGTGAAGACTGATAAGCTTCAGAAAATCTGGGGGTTTTGCCTGCTTGAAGTGAAATGATCTTACCACACTCCTTCACTGGCTCATCTGACCAGTCTTTGCAGTCCTTTACATTGTCGCACACCTTGCTGCTGTCGATACACTCCCCATTCTTACAGCGGAATTTTTTTGGTCCGTCACACTTTGTAACTGGAGAGAAAATGAAAAGAAAGGTTTTTTTCTTTGTATTTTTATTTTGGATGTAAGAAAGAAGTTAAAAGGACTAAACTTGTATAGCAGTTTTGTCCTCATAATGAGCACATAAAGTGCTATTACAATACAGTCACATTCACTCAGCTGGACTCAGAAATATGTACAGTTGCACACATCCAAGAGTAGAGCAGTACGCAACTTGGTGTCAGATGCCTTGCCCAAGGCCACATTAAAATGTGATAGCAAATGATGCCAGAATTGAATCTGCATCTTTCGAAACTACCTTGCCCAAGGCCACATTAAAATGTGACAGCAAATAATGCCAGAACTGAATCTGCATCTTTCTAAACTACTTTTCCCAGTCATCGCACATTCAATTGGGGTCCCGTTTTGCTAAGGCAACTTTTTCCACATTTGCTGTATTCCCTAGATGGCTAGCTACAAACAGATGCCATTATCTGGAATTTTTACAGTTGTTTCATACTCTTTATCTTTTCTGATGACAGTTCTACACAAGATTTGACACATGTGATGGGACTTTATGATCTAACCTTGCTTTAAAGTTCTTCAAAGCCTCATTCCTAACCTGTCTGCAGTTTTCCTGGGTCTTCATGATGCTGTTTATTCTCCGATGCCATCTAAAAAACATCTGAAATCTTCACAGGACGGATTTATCTGAACAGGTTTGACTCCATTTGCTAATTGCTTGATATCTGAACTGGCAATTGGCTGCGCTTACTGGTTGTATGTATTTCGGGACATTACACTGAAATGAGCTGAATACACAGGTGTCCTGCACTTTCCATAGTTATATATTTAAAAACTTTGACAACCAACTATTACTTTTTTTCATATCGCATTTATATGTTACTTTGAGTTAATTTTATCAGACTTAAGAAATTTTAAACTCTCAAAGTACCAGAAGTTCATAAGATGTGACCATTAGCTTTTTGTTCGACACAAAACAACTAAACTGATATACGTGTTAGTGGAATACTTATCTGTTTTGCACATTGCTTTAGTATGGTGGTATATTGTGAGAAGTTAATGTGTAAATATAAAATATCACAGAGATTTTTTTCTGTCCATACTTCTAAGTAGTCGTCCTTAGAGATCATCAAGGAGCAGAATCAATCAGAAAAGCCATCTGAGATGCTTATGCTTTATATACCAGTGGCGCTCATTAAAAGTACTAAATGGACAAATGTTTAGGATAAATAAATTAGAATCAAACAACTGAGTAAATCCTGGAGTTTGTTGCAAGGAAATAGAGACTGTATTTGTCTTTGACTCATGAGAATAATAATAAAAAATAACAACAGAACTTTGATTTTAAAGCAAACATTTCACTACCCGACTAAGAAGAAGTACACATGTGATAAGTTACCGTTTACACAGCCGGCCTCATCGCTGTAATCTGGGCAGTCGTGGACTTTATTACACTGTTTGGTGCCATGAATGCAGGAACCATCACCACACTGGAACTCATCAGGTCGACACGTAAGCAGCGCTGAGGGGCACAAACACAACACAAGGAGCAATTAGCTGAACATTAACATTTTCACTGCCAAAATGATCTCAAACATGGAGAGCTTATTGTAGATGTGCAATTTTGTGTGACATTTAGTTTTTCGCATCTAAAATGAATCAACAATCTTCCAACTCTTCTATGCACACAACCTCATCACACAAACAGAAAGAAGGCAGTGTTTGTGTTTCAATGTGCTAATACAGATATTTGTTTGGTCTTCCTTTAACAGAAAGAGGGTTTATTTCCCTCATTCATCTTTTTAACTGGCTCTTTAATTATTCATGTGCTGTGTTTTGGACCAGCTCTGCTGAAGCATGGGGGAAGACATGATCAATAACTGTAGAATCTATGGAAATTAGCGACCTGCAATGACTGTAATTGCAAAGATGGCATAAAATGCGGCCACACATAGCTTACACAGAAAAATGTTGATATTTAAGTATTTAATTACGTATACAGATAGATAAAGAAAATAAAGAAAGCATCATAAAAAAGGTGTCTACAAAATTTTTGTGAACAGAAAGGGCACACTGACTTAAACTGCCTAAATAAAAATTCAAGACAAACCCAAATGTTAATCCTAAACAAGCACAAAGTGCAAGAGATAATCCTGCTCCATCACAAAATGTGCTGATTCTCTCAGCCAAATCATTAAGATCTGAGCTCAGCTAATTATGATAATTCCTAAGGATGAATAGTAATGATAACGGATTGCCATCTGCGGAAGTGCTGGCAGCACAGAATATCAACTTGCGACCATTTCTCATTTACATTAACCCCCTCTCATCCTTTTGACAGGGACTTGTGTAAGGAAGTCTCCGAACTAACCCACCAAAATTTATTGAAATAAAAATGGGGGTTGGGAGTCGATGGGAATGACCAGAGTCATTCCCAGAGAGGACTCTGATTCTCACATCTCTAATTTACATTGAAATGCGGCACCTCCCTTAAGAGCTCCACAGTCTCATTTACATTACACAGACACCCCAAACCATTACATCTTGTTCTACATAAAACGCAAACCACCCACATTTATTCTCCATGTAATGAGCAGGCAAACAGATTTCAATGCATATAACATAACCAGACCTTATCCATCATCATCTGTGCAAGGTTGTTGAAACCCTCTTGATTAACATAAGTCAACTTTCCAATTATGCAAAGCTAGTTCTGCATTCAGATTGTTTTGTTAAACACTTTTCAGTGTTTTTTATTAATAAAATCAAGTCCAGACCAAATAGTTTTTATTGCAATTTTAAAATTACTCCTTTATAGCACTGTAAGAAAAAAAATAAGCTTTCCAACATCTTTTGCAAGATTTAAACAGCTTTTGAGAGTCAAAGTCTTTGGTGCTTGATTAAAGTCACAGGCTAATTATATATATTCTGTATCTAACAGCAAGCAGAACATAGAGTCACAAGTTAAATATAGGGACAGCATAATCTGGTTCAATTAAATTACAAATATGTAAGTTTTTGTGTTTTTGTTTTGTAAAACAACAAATTAGTAGATAGGGATATAGTGGAATCATATGACTTTTTAGCTTGTTAGAGACTGACCAGTTACTGACTGAATGGAAACTCAAAAATCCAATCTATTTCTGATCTGTGAATCCATCTTAATAAACAACACCAGATTTTGCAAACAAGAACACTCTCCAGTTAGAACACCATTGCTAAGGGAAGAAGACACATTAGCTTCTTTCAGTATCAGTGAGATTTAAGACACTGTTTGAAAGTAAACTCTGTTTTCTGTGGCATGTTGAGACATCTGTATTCAGGCTGTGAGGCAGCGAGAGAGAGCAAGACTTTCAGCAGGTAACAGGAAGCCTAAACAGAGTAAAAGAAAAGGGGCTCTGAATCTTTCCTTTCAAGCTCTGCCTGTCCTGGAACATGCTGGATTTGGAAATGTTGGGATTCCTTTCAAAATCTCAGAGTTTCGGTATGAGTCTAAGTTTTCTATTGAATTTAGATAAGGATGGCTTTTTCAGGTGTGATGACCACGCTAATTGCACTATTCGCTAATATTACATGCTAAAGGCAGTTAAAAATTAAAAACTTGCAACCAATTTTCTGTTTTAAAATGTTAGTAAAACCCTGTTGTAAAGCAACACAAGTGTGGTGTGACTTCTCCTCTGATCCCATCAGAGACAATTATTCACTATTCACAGGAAGCAGGGAAGAAAAAGTATTTTGAAAGCCATCACTATAGCTTCTTATTTAATTATGCTTAAAGATACATTACAAATGACAAAACCTTGCATTGACAGGTCAATGCTTTACAAAAAACAGATTGGAAATTGGTCACAAAATTCTGAAATGTGATTCTCTACTCTGCATGTGTTTGGACACAAACTCTCCAAATAATGATGGTCATGGACAACTTTTTTGCTATTTTAGGTTACCTTGTCATTGCTAATACCATTACTATAGAAAAATATGTTGAAACTTTGACCTTATTAGCATCATGTCCTGATCAAATCAAGCAAAGTATTACAAAGAAGGTGGTTAGCCCATTTAATTAACCCTTACAACTTTCACCACATGTATACATCAACAGTTGTCTTTTCACCTTTTACTTTTAAAACACATATTAACATGGAAAGGAAAGTTGGCTGATGTCTTTGAGATGGAAATTGACACAGGGGTTTTAATTCTCCAGAAAGCATATCTGCAGATAATGAATCTAGAATTTGGAACCATCTGGTTTACATGAAGAGCCACACTGGCAATCAATGATGTTAAAGCTGAATTTGGACTAAAAACGGAGGGTCAAAATAAGCCAGATGAAACTTAATCGAAGCTTTCATCACCTGAGAGAAACTAAGATGTACAGGTCAGAATGTTGTGGAAGATTTCAGACAAAATGATTCTGAAGTTGTCATTTTGACATCTAAAATGCTCTATAGCTCCTTGCTGTTAGCGCAGAACTATCTGTATGCATTTCCTCTAAAAAATGTAAGCCTTTGTCTCAACACTCAGATTTCTAAAAGGCTACCACTATTTCAGTATTCAGCATGTTCTATGAAGGACAGAGGCTGAAAGCTCAAGAGAATGAAAATAGAACACTTTTGCCGTTCTCCATTAAGCCTTCCCATAGAATGAAACTTGTTGTTTCGCAGTCTCTCACAGCTGAACGAACCATAGACATGTCTCGACATATAGTTAAAAATCCTGTTTCCCTTTAGATAGTCTTTTAAAATCTGTTTCATTTGATTTCATTTTCAAATACCTTACTGAAAAGATTTGAGTCTAGGAACTGTGTCCACGCAGACAAGGTGCTGTCCACTCTATCTGGCATTGTTTAAGTATGATGTGTTCACTGTTTGGAAAAGATCAGATTTTGAGGTCACTGAACAGAGTCGATCATTTGAAAATTGTGTGACTCTGGTCATCAGACAATATCTCATTATATCTCTATGACATGTTTGGTTTTTTTTAGCCTCATGCTATATATTTATATTTGTTTGACGTCTAATTGGCACAGACATCTACAAATGAAACCTGAACTGTTTCAAAATATCAGCAGTTTCGAGTCAAAATGAACAAAATGGTTTGATGCGAGCAAGCCTGTAAGTTCTTCGCCAATCCACATTTAATGTGTTTATCTTCGCTCCAGTATTTGAATGTGCATAAAAACGTGCAAATCTTTCTCTAAACGTAAGAGCACATATGTTCTCGCTGCAGTGCTCCTTTTTGCACTGCTGATCGGTCTGAGTTTTGTGGAAGCATTCATTACAGTGTAGCTGTCCTCGTATCATGTCTTACATGCGAAGCTACTGTGATCTCACTGAGTGGTGTGTGGGAGTGTGAAGAGGAGACCAGATGGGGGTCTCGCTGGATGAAGGACCCTCACTTCCCACTCACACACATGCGCACACACTCAGAAAACACATACGGTCAAACGTGACGCTCTTCTTCAGCTTGTGAAGATCACATGGTTGCATAGCAACACACCCAGGGATCATGGTGATATAGTTAGCAGTGATCTTCCTTCAGTCATCTGGTGGCACATTTGTCATCAAGTCTTTGTTCAAAATAAATTGCAGGTGAGCCTTTTATGTGTAACCATCCAGTGGAGGAAAGGGTGACACATGCACTGTTATACAGCATGTAATCTATTTCTACTGATATCACATCCATACAACAATGGGCTCAACCTTCAAAGAGAGGCTGTGCATAGAACAGATGAATTACATGAATTAAGCATAACACTGCATTAGGACAGCCATAATCTGTTATTAGAACTAACATGAAGACATATGTAATTGTTGGTTCAAATGCTTTAAAATGTGCCCTGACAGAACAGCTCTTCCTGAAAATACAGCAATCATGTAAGTAGAGTTTTAAAATAAACTTTATAATCTTTGTTTTAAAAAGTCAACCTTTAGTGGTTTGGCTATTTCATTAGTTTTTCCTAATCACTCAGAAAAGCGCTGTCTGCTGATGTGCCTGGGGGAATAGTGTATCATCCTGTGGCAACACAGACAGTTGTTAGCAGAATAAATTTGGTCTGTGAGAGATTGTTTGATAGCAATTATAACGACAACATCAGGATCCTTTTATCATCAAGCTATGTTCAGCACTCATTTATCAACCCACTCATCACTCCAAACTACACAAACACTGATACAGCCACAGCTGACTTACGACAGTTTGCTTCATCTGATTTATCTTTGCAGTCTGCATCGCCGTCACACTTCCAGTGCATGTGCACACACTCTCCACTGCCGCACTGGAACTCGCCGACCGGACAACGAGGTTTCTGGGGCTCCGTCCTGCGGCTGCAATGCTCCATGGACTCATCCGACTTGTCTTTACAGTCTGGGTCGCCATCGCAGCTCCACAGGGCAGGAATGCATTCTGAGTCATTGCAGCGGAATTCGTGCTGGCCACAGGTGGGGGATGAGCACTTGTCCTCATCGCTGGCGTCCCCACAGTCATCATCGCCGTCGCAGACGAAGATGGGTGCCACGCACTTTCCGTTACGGCACTGGAAATCTTTGGAGGGGCAGGCCTTTTCATCTGAAAGGATGGGAAAGGGAGATGAAAAAGGTTAACAACATTACCTTTAATAGTTTCTTTTTAATTAATACATAAACACCAATCAACCACAACATTACAGGTGCACAACGCTGACAATTACAATAACTATAGATAATTATCGCATAACCAAATAATTTTCTGTTGAGAACACTTGGCATTCATGTGATTGTACCACATTTCTCCTGCAAACATTTCTGCAGTCTAAGTTCATCCCTTCTAAATACCTAAGAAATATTTATAGATCACACGTTTGGGGGGCATTATGCTAAATCGACTTTGCGCTTTATATCATGTGGTAATGTTTTTCCCTCATCACATATCCAGAGCATTGGTTTGACTCATTTCAGAAATTCATGAATCTCTCGTGGCAGCCATTTGCCCATTTTCTATAGTTTAATCTCTTAATAGTTTAAAAGATTGGATTGAAGAGCATCTATGAACAGCAAATTTTAGGTCTTGCCAGAAACTTCTAATTGGATTGAGGTGAAGACTTTAACAGGTGCTTTCATCTAAACCAATCCTTCGTAACTCCAGTTGTATGTTGATGGTCATCGTCCTGCTAGTAGATGAAGTCATTTGGAGTCTCTAAAAGGTTTTCTTTCAGAATTGTCCTGTATTTAGTTACAACAATCTTTCCTTGAACTTTCACCAAACTCACACTTTTTTTCCTGCTAAAAAGCATCTTCAAGGCATGATGCCGCCACCACTTTGTGTCACCATAGGGCTGGTGTGTTCAGGGTAATGTATGGTGTTGGCCAAAAAGTTAAACTTTGATTTCATCTTACCAGTGAATGTTTCTCAACATCTTTATCTCAATAAAGACCAAGTTTAAGGAGTGCACAACTAACAGCTGTTCTGTGAACAGCTTCTCCCACCTGAGCTGTGGATCTCTGCAGCTCCTCAAAGGTTTCTCCAGTCCTTTTGGCCATTTCTCTGAGTCATTCTCTCCTTGTTGGCCTGCCAGTTTAGGTGTCTGGCCATGTCTTGGTAAGTCTCCAGTTGTGAAATATTCTATTTTTTATGATGGATTAGACTATGGGTGTCAAACTCCAGTCCCTCAGGGACAGTGTCCTGCATTTTTAAAGTAACCCAAGTTTAACACATCTCAATGAAAAAAATTATGTCATTAGCAGGGTTGCTAAACAAAGATGCATGTAAGAGTTGTAGAACATTGTCCATTAAAGACTGGAGTTTAACACCCCTGTATTAAACAGATTTGTGAGATCATAAGTGTCAGGGATATTGTTTCTCCACACCAGCAAACAGGAACACCTGTCTTCATGATTTTAGTTCTCTGTGGTTCTTTAACAAAGCACTCAGAGATTCATAGAACAACTGGACTTAGTGTTCTGAGATTATATTACACATGGGGACCAACTAATTAGATGACTTCTGAAGGCATTGGGTTATACTGGAGTTTTATTTATTGGCATTGCGATGGGTATATAAAGGGAGTGAATACAATTGCATGTCAAACTTTAGTTTTCAGTCTTTTATTTGTGGAAAAAAATTGAGAACCATGTATGATTTTCTTTCAACATCACACTTATGTGTCACTTTGTATTGACATAGCACATAAAATGTTGATAAAATACACTGAAATTTGTCTTTGAAATAAAAAAAAAAAAAAAATAAACCCAGCTTTCATTAAAGGGAATCACTTTAGGTTACAAAAAAATGTGTGGAATTCTAATGCATAGCTCTAATGTAAAGCTGTAGTGTATGTGAGGATGTATCAGAGAAAGTGTGAGTTAGGAGACAGATGTTGAAAACTGATTGCATTTATTCTAAATCCTTCCAAGCACAGGAATGCTATAGATGCAACACCATGTCTTCCCCTGCTTCTCTGAAGACCGGCTAAAAGCGAGTGCTGGTGTGAACATTTATCTTTAATGAGCAGAGTACAATCGGAGATGTTTCTGTTTAGCTTTTGAACTTTTGAGTCTTAATTGAGTAAAAGGAGGAATTTGGTTGAAAGCAAAAACGTGGTTTATTCACTTGAAGTCTGACAGAACAAAAGGAAACAGATGCAAAAAAACAAAGCAGATATCCAGAAAGAATGAACAACTCAATGACCATAAAAATAAAACAATGCCACAATGGACGAGCATCTGTTATGAGTCACAAAAAAAATGTTCCAAAAACTAGAAAGCTCTATCTGTCTCCATTACCGAACAAACAATATCATAAAAACATACTACTGACTATATTTAGCACAAGGTAAAGATCAGTTGCATAGAAAAAAACAGTGTGTGAAAAATGGGAATGAGTCTAATCTGGGACACAGCTGCATGTGGTAGCTCTAGTACATGACCTTCTCCAGTAGTGCTTTGGCATGTTTGCACAGAAATACTGGTGGAGAATGCATATTCATCCTTGACTGATAGAGCTTTTTATCCTCAGTTTATGGACTTGTGCTGTGTTAGTCTTTTACAGGAAAAAAAGTCTTTTCCCCCATTCGCCATATGAAAACAGAGACATTTTCGAGCCCCAAACAAGTTACACAAAAAAGCCCTTTTAGAACAGCTATCTCGCACTATCCATCTCTTACCTGCCCACACTGTGGGACTCATTATGAAAACAGGCAATTCAATTCCTTGGTAGTGATTAGAACTAGCATGCTAATCATCCCCCACTCAAATCAAAGTAATTTAATTATCATGTAATTTAGATGAGCACGCTTGTCTAAGGAGTTCGTGCAACCCCCCATCAAAAGGTATTTTGTGTATGAAAAATACACTGCTCACAAAATTAAAGGAACACTAAAATATCACATCCTAGATCTCAATTAATTGAATATTCTCATTGAAAAACTTTATTATTAACACAGTCGAATTGATTGAGATGAAAATAGCACAAAAAGGATCAATGTAAATCAAAAGTATTACACCATGGAGATCTGGATTTGGATTCATATTCAATATGACAGTAGAAAATAGACAGGCTTATTCAACGTCAACGTGAATATTCCTCAAGACAAGTCTAAATGAGGCTCAGTGGTGTGTGTGGCTTCCACGTGCCTTTATAACCTGTTCTCCTGAGGGATCACTTCCTAGACCTGGATTAGAGCATCAGTTAGCTCCTGAACATTCTGTGGTGCAACATGGGGTTGGTGGATTGACCGAAATATGATGTCTCAGATGTGCTCAATTGGATTCACGTCTGGGGAACGGGCAGGCCAGTCCATAACATCAATGCTCTCATCATCATGCAGAAACTGCTGACACACTTCACCCATATGAACCCTAGCATTGTCATGCATAAGAAGAAACCCAGGGCCCACTGCACCAGCATATGATCTCACAATGGGTCTGAGGATCTCATCTCGGTATCTTATGGCAGTCAGAGCACCTCTGGCTAGCACATGGAGGACTGTGCACCCATCCAAAGAAATGCCTTCCCACACCATGACTGACCCACCACCAAACCGGTCACGGATGTTGCAGGCAGCATAACGTTCTCCACAGTGTCTCCAGACTCTGTCATGTCTGCCACATGTGCTCAGTGTGAACCTGCTTTCATCAGTGAAGAGCACAGGGCGCCAATGGCGAATCTGCCAATTTTGATGTTCCCTAGCAGCACCGGTGTTGGGCTGTCAGCACAGGGTCTATATGGGGCCGTCGGGCCCTCATACCACCCTTCTCATGAAGTCTGTTTCTTACAGTCTGAGTAGAAAGATGCACATTAGTGGTCTGCTGTAGGTCATTTTGTAGGACCCTGGCAATGGACCTCCTGTTCCTCCTTGTACAAAGGACGAGGTAGCGGTCCTGCTGCTGGGTTGTAACCCTCCTATGGCCCCCTCCATGTCACCTGGTGTACTGGCCTATCTCCTGGTACATATTCCATGCTCTGGACACTGTGCTGAGAGACACAGCAAATCTTCTTGCCACCGCTCGCATTGGTGTTCCGTCTTGGATTAGCTGCACTACTTGAGCAACTTCAGTGGGCTGTAAAAAACGCCTCATGATGTCTCTATGCATGATGGCATTGACAAAATGAAAATGTGACTAAAAGTTCAACTAGACAGGACGAGAACAGAGACATGATCTGTGGTCACCACCTGCAGAATCACTCTTTTATTTGGGTTATCTTGCTAATTGCCCCTCATTTCCATCTGTTGTATGTTACATTTGCACAGCAGCAGGCAAAATTGATTCACAATAAGTGTTACTACCTAACTGGTGACACTGATTCCACAAAGGTGTGACTGATTTGGAGTTACATTGTTTTGTTTAGGTGTTCCCTTTATTTTTTTGAGCAGTGTATGAACATATTTAATTAAACCCAGCCAGGAACAGTTTACCACAACTTGGTTTAAATCCTCGTCTTTTCTGCTTCAGAGTTTTTCATTAACGGCAGATTGTTTCTTCAAGTGTTGGCTATAAAACAGTGAAGACAAGAAGCTTGACAGTATTGTTCCCACTGGGATGGTGAAAAACAAGACTAAAATCTGTTCTGAAATCTTCACTGTAGAAAGAAGTAGCTAAAATGGATTTTATACATTTATTAATTACTTTTATTTTGTTTATTTTTTTTAAATCAAACATGTCTACACGGTTTGAAATTCCCAGCTTGCATTAAACCATAAGTGAGGTGGTTTGGTTATAATTTCTTTGTTTGTCAAAGTGATAAGAAAATGGATAACAACATAACATGCACAGTCAGGTGAATTTTATACTGTACAATTAAAAAAAACGGTGAACAATAACTTAAAAATAAATGCATTCAAACCCTATGTTGACAGACGTTTGAACTTTGAAGCAAATTGGATTGGATGGCCTTCAGCTAGCTAGTGGTACAAAGAGGTATGAATTGCAAATGTTCAACAGAGATTCATGTGATATTCAAGAAAGATCTGTTTTTCTTAGTGGTGTAATGAGATCATATGGAACAAGATTTCTCTTCAAAGTGACTCATGAAGCACTATCTACTTGCTGTCAAGCATTACTTTGTCCAGTGAAATATTTCTAATCTCCTATGAATCTCGGATATGGTGAGTCCTTCACACACCATTTTATCCATGTTTAAGACATGAGACACAAAAAGAAATAGACAGTTTCTTTCTGTATTCAGATTGATATATTTTGAACAATATCTTAACACTCTTTGACACAACCATTTATATTAGATATTTTCTAACACAACAGAAACATAAAATCTTATTAAGGAAGCCAGATCACATTGTCATAAAATTATTCTAAAAAATACATTAAGAAACAAAAAAGACTCAAGCATCTTAAATTTAAAGATGAACTATGAAAACTTCTTGACTAACATTTATTTGTTTTTAGCAGGTGGAGGGTTAATTGATAAATAAAAAAATTCCCATTAGCCTAGTTTTAAACCTCAAGAGCATAAAATTCTGTAGTGTGCAATGTTCTTTCATCTGGCATTTTCCTACTGCAGAGCTACAAAGAGCAAAGGGAAATGTCAATAACACAGTGTTACTTAAATCCTTTAGTCTTGTCTTGGGTCAATAAAATCAGTTTTGCCTGCAGGTATCCAGAGGATCTTACTGGTGGTAGATTCATCAGCAGATGTACAAATGTGTTTTCCTATCACAATAGACCTAATCCACAGATCAGTAAGCTGATTTGATACAAGGAAGACAGGCAGTATAGACTGTTATACTGTAAGAAAAAAGAAATGCATTCCAAGCACAGAGAGAGTGGTCAGCGCAATGTGCAACTGATTACAGAAGAAAAATGTAGGCAAATCAATTTTAAATACCTGCTTATATTTGTCATAGTTGGTTTATGGATGTCTAGAAATTCTGAGAATAACAATTATTAAAAGCTTAAGTTTTTCTGAAATTCTGTTGAAGAAATGCAAAAAGAGTCAGATGACTCGCACTTTGCTTTTCAGATGGGCTCCTGACTCAGCTACGCAGATCCATCCATTGGATCATTGAAGTCATTGTAATTTTAAATAGGTTGCATTAATCTGTACCTGATTACATATAGACCTTAACCTTTTGCCATAGGTGCTTTGGCTTAACTTGGGGTCACAGCTTTCTAGCCATCCTTGGCCAAACACACCAATTAATAGCTAATAGATGGGAACGTGTGATAAGGCACAGCAAATTCACCTCCTGAAGGACAATTAATTAAACTCTTGTCAAGTACAAACAAGCAAATGGCAAACGGTTATGCATACATCCATAAAGAATTTATTGTATGTATGTGTAGACAGAAACACACAAATATGGTCTCCACAAAAGTGAAGCACATTCACAAACATACTCTTCACTACAACTCAGTGGCTTTAATATTTATGCAGCAAGGAATTCAATCAGACTGATCTGGTCTGATCTGGTCTAACATCTCAGACACTAAGCAGTGATGTACATGTGAGCGTGCACATGGTCACCAACATACTCAGACAATCCAGTATTTATTGCCAAGGGGCTGCACTAACTGGACAGTCTACTTCAAACTTCCAACTAGCAAATCACTTTTCTGAATGATCTCATTTTTCAAGCTGCACATCCTGTATTTGCCTTCAACCAAAGATGGAAAAGATTAAAGCAAGGAAAGGCGGAGAGAAGAAGCAAGAGGTGGAAAGCTAGTTTTTGTCACAACATAAACTTTCAATTTAATCTGCAGTGTCCTTTTATTATGTTTTTGTGGCATTTCATTTTTTTTTATTTTTTTTATTTTTTTTACAATTGTTTTCCACTGATATAAGCAATGAGACAAAGAAGTGAAGATGTCAAGGAGCCAAATTTAGACAAATAACATAATCTGGCTTCAACTCTGGATGTTTTATGTCTCCATATACAGAATTTTTCTACAGTCTGAGCTCGCTGGTACCCTGAATAATAAACACATGCAAGTGAAAAGTGGGTTATTTAAGGACTGATTTTAAGCTCAATCCCCGAGGCCAAACATCGATCCAGAGGAGTGCCGCTCATGCATGTTGTAGCATATTTACCAAAGGAAAACCAGTTATTAAAATGAAAAGATTTCTCACAAAGTTGTACAATCCCATCTATTCTGTTCAGTATAGTTACATGGGAATGTTGCTTTTTATTGTGGTGAATAAAGATAACACAATCAAAACTTGCCAATTTTTACATAACATCAAGGAAATACTAAACAAAAATTAGTGGAAAAAAAAAAAGGTATAAGAAGTGCCCCCCCAAAAGTATTTAAAGGATATTTTCTTACCATGAAAACCTGGACAGGTATGAACTGTAGCATTTAATAAATATCAGGCATCATTAGTCTGTGTCCATGAAACCATTAAAATAGTAAATTGCCAGAGGATCAAGAATGCCAGAGGCGTTTGCTTTCCTGAATCATCAGGAGCAAGATGGCTGTGTTGGCCAAGCTTAGAAATGTTAACCAGCCAATTACCTCAGGTCAAAACACCGAGGAGATGGGGTGAAAAAGAAAGCGGACGTTGGGAGAGAAGAGACAGAAATTGATTATAATGCCGATGCAACATAGTTTACGTCTCTTTATGCCTGTGAGTATGTGTATTTAGTCAACCTGACATGCAGCCACTCTCTAGAGTTCTCGCAATGTTTATCTGTATTTTAGGAACATCAAATATTGGAGGCATCAGCACAGAAGGGAGGCAGAAACAAACAAACACACGTAAACCACCGAACAGAGGGGGCCTCCATTCTGAAGATCTTCAACTTAACGTAACATGAAAGTGTTCCTATTTCCCAAATGGAAAAAAAAAAAATATTTAGACAAGATGACTTTTCAAATAGAGCTACTTATTTACAACCAGAAAGGAAGTTAATAAAAAATTAACTTTCCAGATGCTTGGCCAGATGAGATCTAACTGGCACAATACTGAAACATGTTGAAAAGCACATGCTTTCTTTTATGTCATCCTTAAACCAAAGAAAATAAAAAGAGACAAAGGAGAACAGTGCTAACATGGTGTTGAACTCACAGCAACAAGAACTCTTCACTTGTATTATTCAGGGAATTAAAGTTGATTATACTGTTATTGCTAATTTAATTACTGGTGATCCCAGAAGTAATTTTGATGAAAACCCAACAAATTCTTCAATTTATTTTCTACAGATTAGTTTAAAAGACTTTTGTTGTCTCGTTTTGGTGAGACATTTGCATACATTCATCATTAGCATGAAACGACTTACATGAATTTTAAAACCAAGTATCTAACACAAAAATTTGAATTTAATTTAGGATTTTCTCTACTTTACATCAACCCATTCAGGGTTGATGTATGTCTCCTCTTGAGCATTATGTTTCTGCAGCAATTAACAGACTTCTGGCATATTTCTGATTGGATATATAACACAATTCTTCTTGGCAGAATTGCTAGGCCACAATTTAGTCGACAGATTTTCTGGTACAGGCCTGGTTTTCAGACATAGCCCATAATTTTTCATGATATAGTTTAGGGTTTTCTAGAAGCCTAATGTCAGTCTGCTTTACCCATTCTAAAACCAGTTTTAATTATTATAGGTTCATTTCTATGTTGGAACACTGTGTCAATAATCAACCATATATCTGTTGATTTAAGTTGCAGTTGAACAATTTGGAGGTAGTCTTCCATCAAATTTATGTAATGCCTCAGCAACACTGGCAGTAAAACAGTCCCCCAGAATGATGTTGCCACCTCCATGCTTGACAACTGATGCATTTTTATCTAGGATTCAAAGCTTCATCTAGATTCCTTAAAACTATTTGTTGTCATTGTGGCCAAATAGCTCAGTCTTTATCATATCTAGTCATAACACATTTCCCAGTAAGTATTTAAAATGTCCATGTGAAGCAGCGGCAGCAGCAGCAAATGTCAGTCAAACTTGAATGCATGGATTTTGTCCATACCACTGTAAAACCCACTTCACTGTGGACAATTACATTTGTGTTCAACCAGTTTCCAGTTCATAGCAGGCTTAAAACTCAGTGGCTCCTGGATAGTTTATTCAGCGTCTTTTCATTTGAGCATGGACACAACTAGGAGCTGCAACTGGACAGAAAAGTTAAAACACACATCAAAATGAGTTTTGGATTTAATAAAGCAGGGAAGCATTAATATTTTGTAATCGTCTTTCTAAAGATATCAATCTTACTAGCCATGGCTTTGCCAAACAGCAAATAAATAACTGAATAAAACTGATCAAATATCCAGCCAGGATTATGCCATAAGCTTGTTGAAGGCTTTTATCCAAATGTTCTTGGTAGTTTATGAATATATTTAAGTCTGCATGTAGAATTGTGATAATATGCGAGTCAGAGAAAATCCACAATCATTTTTAACTTTGTACATCTAATTCTTGTTTTTAAATCAGTTAAGTTTTTTGTTGTTATATCACTACCAGTAAAAGAAACATTTCAACTGGTTTGAAAAAAGGACTAAAGCAATAGGAGATACGTGTCCAAGATACATAGATTTAAACATTTCACATGAACTGTATCTATAGAAATATAAACACTTTAAAAATAAGTACAACCGGTTTTTGAAATGCACAAATAAAGCATCTTTAGCTTATTTTTGACTGAATTAAGATCACCGTATGACTGAGCCAGGAACTTTACAACTACAATAAATGACACGATCACATCAAATATTCGTTTTACCATCATTTCCAAAACACATTTTCAAATGGAGATCCTTTGTTCACCTACACTAGTTACACTGACTGTGTTATGTGTATGTCAAATTTGGAGTGAAAAGCCACGAAAGAAAATGCCTTGATGTAGCGTGGCAACGGAGCCAGGAGAATCCAAGAGAAACGGCAGCTTAGATGAAGAGAAAAACAGAAACGAATTCACTGAGAGACTGAAACTCTTTATGCTACCTGACTGGTGTACCTGAGGGAATGTCACTTTTTAACCACATCCATGACAAGAGGGCACTGTGGGAATTATGCACATGCATGTTTCGACAGCTCAATCACAATGCCATCTGACAGCAGTTTAGGTATGAATATTAAATGTTTCATAAGGTATCCCAGTGCAATGATTGCGTGTGGGTTTGTGCAGGTGGGTTGTGACGAATGTCCTTGTAAGGATATGGAAGTAGGTGGAGCATAATGAGTATTTGTGGGCACAATTTTTCAAAAAATGTCAACGTTCTAAAGATTTAGTCAGTCATTTGTTTTGGTTTCTTGGGTTCTTATCAGTATTGCATCCCCTGCTAAACATATGCACCAGAACAAGGCTCTTAGCATGAATATCACCGCATTCCCTTCTATAATCTACAGTCCAAAAATTATTCACACGAACAATTAAGAGAATATAATAATATTATATATTTATGTTCAAACATTTATCCATTTTGGCTACTGAATGATTTTTATATTATATTAGCAATTATATTTTATTCCAACACAGCTAAAAAAAAACAAAACAACAAGTTGCTAGATATAGAGTGAAATGAGTAAAACTTTAGAACCTCATACAGAACTCCTTTGTGACACACAACCAGCCCAACGCCTGTGTCATGTGTTTTGATTGTATGACATTCCAAAGACGACAAAAAATAAGATGAAAGTGTTTTATCTATGATGATCATTTTTTCTTTTACTGCTTTGTGTTTTGGATGAGGTGTGGGGGGTGGTTTGAATTTAATGTTTGAAACAACTTTTTCATCTGTTATTGTTCTCAAGGCACAGGTTTAGAAACAACAGAAATAAAGACTGACTTAATCTCAAAGAGACATTCATGTTGCAGCTGAAATAAAAGAATAATTATTAAATATTGTATTTGATAATTGAAAAAAAAGAGCAAAACAGAAGAGGTTTTAACTCATATCTTACAGAAAAAAAAAAATCCTGATCTTTATCTAGTCTCAAAATTAGAAACAAAATATTATCCCACATCAGAAGAGAGTTCTTTAGCAAACTGGCAAACCGAACGACAAATCTTCAAAGTAGGACAAAAGCCATCAAAACACTTCTGCTATTCAGCTGCAAAAAATGAAGCTGGGATTGCTGAATGACAGGAGATGTGGAGTGGAACTCAGCAGGGTCAATAAATAGTGCTTTGCATAAAATTTCAGGCATTTCCCATTTCAAAGAATAAACACAATGGCAGCATGTAAAAAAAAAGTCAAAAAATATGTTTCTATTTTATTCCATCTCAACAAGCCTTACTAACCACATCTGCCTGCTGACCACTAGTTACTCCTGAACTCCACAAAGTCCAGGGATTCAATTAAATTCAGTTTAATTACAGAGCGCCAATTCACAACACGTCAAAAGTTTTCCATCGAAAGAAACCCAGCAGACTGATTCAAGTCATTGACTTACAGCATTCACCCAGCCTGGACAAGCACTTAACGACAGTGGACACTCGCTTGCATTGTGTTGATGACTTTGCAGCAATCCCTCATACCGAGCATTCATGTAGTGACAGTGGAGAAGAAAAAAAAAAAAATCCCCTTTAACAGGAAGAAACCTCCAGCAGAACCCGACTCAATGTGAACAGCCATCTACCATGACTAGCTAGTTTGAAAATACAGACCATACACACAAAAAAAAGAAACAGAAGCACTGATTCAGGAGTATGTTCTATGTTGCATCAAAGAAAGTTAATAGCAGTAGTAGCACCTTTATTGGTTTCATTTAGGAGAGAAGCAGAGGGAAGTGTCTTAGCACTGTCAGTCAACTTCATTTACTCACTGCTAAATGTGCTAATGGCAGAGAAACAACTTACTATTACAGGAAAACGGTTTATCTGTTGTCATTGGTGGCCATGCTAACTAGCCTGGGCATTCACAACAGTCTCTACAAGCTGCAGGGCAGCAGAGAGCAAGAAGGGGAGTGGGGGGGTGATCAGCGCCACACAGATGGTGATTGACAGGGCTAAGACCCGCCCCCTGGCTCTGATTGGTTGTTTCTAGATTTCACAGATTATCTGTATCATACCATACTGTCACGACATAGAGACAGTTTCAACAAAATATGAAGAAAAATAATTTTTTCATAAAAGTTACATACTGCAGCCTTAAAGTTGGCTAACACTAACTTACTTACTGTTAGTACCTCAGTTGGATCAACAATGGTGGATTGGCTTCAACCCCTCCTTGCTGCCCTTCAGAAACTACAGAAGGTTCCCAAGTCTTACCTTGAAACGTTTTGTGAGTGGGGACAAAGACAGCTGCTGAATGAGAACCATCATTGCTTATTGTCCCTGTTCTAAATAAAGACGTGAATAAAGCGATAGTTCCTCAACAGGAACCCTCAAGAACCAGGGTAGTTTTCTGGGGCCATTATTACCCTCCTACGTATTCAAAATATTTGACAGGGTAAAACCAAATCACCAGGGTAATAATTTACCCCAGAAAAATGCTTTGAGAGGGTGGGGGGAGCAGAATTTTTTCATCTACTATGGTGAAAGAGTACTAAGATGTAGGAACTGTTTGTACTTCTTCATAATTCTAATTCAGTTCTTCCTCCAAAAGTCACTCCAAAAGTGAGAGATCATGGAGGTCTGCTTCAAATAGTCATTATAGCTACACCTTTCCATGTTGTTTTTAGTGACTCTCCACAAGTTATAAAGAGTTAAAAGTTTATAACTTGTTAAAGTTTTATTGTTAAAAATTATGGTTTCATTTTTGGAACAGGAGCATCACTCCGACACTTAATGCCCATTTATCTTACCTTTATGCACATAAATAGGTATCGAGGGTTAAGGATATATACACATCTGCAAGCTCTCTGGTTACTGATGAAACAGATAGAAGGCTACTGCAGTTGGAGGAGCATCAGCTGCCCTATTTTGTAAATGAAACTCCTTGGAAAATAAGGCCCTGGTCTCATAATGGAAACACACTTAAAACTGAACTCTGATTGCATAGACATTTGGCTCAGTCATGAAAAAAAGTAAAAGATTGAAAGCAGGATCTTGTACAGCTGTGCTCATATGAATCATATGAAAATGTGGTGGCCTTGCATGGGTGAAGATACTAGTGAAATTATCAACTTCACCATATGGGTTACTAGTTACAGTTTTAGTGAGGGGCAAAACAGCAGTGCTGTCATAATTGGGCATCAGATTCAGTATCCCACTGGCTTATTAGCCAAGAAAGAAAAATCTTTCCTCTGTGATTCATACATTATATTGCTACCCTGTAAAGCTGGAGCCAAACATTGTTTTCACCTAGGTCATTTGTTTAACACAAGTATTTACTATGATCTCTCATGATACTTTGAGAGCACATACAGTATATTTGTGTACATGGGAGTAGATGAAAATGCACCTGAAAGGGAGAAGGATAATGTTATTAAAGCCATCTTTTTGAGAAACCAGTCTGCTTGCATCTAAAGTGCAACCCCCTCTGGGTTCCCAATGAGCTTGTTTGTGTGCTGGCGCTCCAATACATTACACCTACACACACAGTGAGAGGAGTCACAGGATTATAAATGAAAGAGGGAGTGGTGGGAAGAAAAGAGGCTGGAATTGTACTTTTTTGTAGTAACATCTTATAATAGAAATGTGGGTGAAGCAGGAGAAAAGAACCAGAAATGTTCTCTTTATCACTTTTCTCATTGTTCTTTGATTTGCTATCACAAAGGAGAATCAAAGTTTAATCAGGCAAACTTCAATAGATACACTGCACTGTTTATGAGTTATAGACACATTGACACTTCTACACATCAAGGTTGCATCACTTTGGGTTTAGATTTCCTCATTTTCCACCAGAGCAACACACACAAACGCAAAGCTCAAAGATATAATGTAATCCCTTTATTCTACCCTTCTATATCCTGCGATAAAACACCAGCTAACACATCCCTGGTGGGCATCGATTCAGCAACAACCTGCCGTAATGTAAGTCAGCAGCACAGGGTGATGTGAAAAGATCAAAAGGTCCCCCGGGGCCTGGATGAAGCTCCTCTGACTAGTCTCTATTTGTATTGACCCTTTTACTCCAAGTCAACAGAGTGCATAAAATGTGAAGCTAGCAGTGACACTTCTAGACAGAACATACGGAAGTTGGGTTTAAATATGATGTGACAGAGAGTCCCATTTCTCTTCAGAATGGGAAAGACATGCCAATAACACAAGTCAGGTGTTTGTTGATCTTAAGTTAGAATACGCTACATAAAAAAAGCTACATGCCTAATCTAGCTCATATATGCAGTCAAAATCTGAAACTGAAACTGTAAGAAGAGAGACTGGATAAAGGGCCAAATTTATCTTGTCACTATGCACAGTGAGGACAGCAGTAAGAAAGGTCAAAAAGTTCAGAACCAAACTGTTACTGCACTGCCTAAATTAAGTAATTATAAGATAATGCTACTATAGTAAAACATTAAATCAAGGATTTCTGCACATCTTTAGGAGGTGTAAAGCACATTCAGGGTTCCAGATAAGTGTATTTTGAGATGGAGACTCAAAACAATTAATATATTAGTAATTAATAATATCAATATGCTTAATCTGTTCCAGCAATGAAAAGAAGAATGGGAATTAACATCAGAAGACTTAGTGAAATTCTAAGAAATTCTAAAAAAGTAATAATTGTTCATTCAAATAATTCTCAAAGAGGGAGAACCTGTTGAACTAATGCATTTGCTATGGTTACAGGAAGTGGCCTATACTGAGCCCCACTTTGTTTCCATAAAGTCAGTTAAAAAAAAAAAAAAAAAAAAAAAGGAAATAAATTTCAAGCAGTTTGCAAATGACGGACACTGAATTCAGTCCTTTGCAACTGCACTGGAAAGTATACGGTGAGTGTTACAGCATCCTCTAGATTTAATGGCACCACTGGTACGATTAAAAAAAAAAAAAAAAAAAAAAAAAACCCAGTATAATACATAAATCTATCACACAGAACACTTTGGTGCAGTTCTCCAACAGTAGGTTTTGAATATTTTTCACTTCCTTTTACCATTTGTTTTTATTACCTTCTGTGCATGGTGGATAAAGACAACAGTGCACCCTCAACCAGTCATGATTGTCCTAGTTCCAGTTGTTTTAAAATTTTCAGTTACGGTTCTGTAGACATCCACGACTTTAGGATCAATAAACATCTAGCTAACTTAACTGGCATGTTCTCATTTTAGAGAGTTGCAAGAAAAAAAATGCCCTTTATATCACATTGTAGTAATACTTCAGAGAGGAACATTCCTTACTAATTCAAAGCTCATAAAAATTTTGATCAATTAAAACTATAGTGCACATAGAAAAACAATACTTGAATTTATTTCATTGTAAAAGTGTATAACATATACCAAAACAATGTTTAGTTAGCTCTTTAGCTAATGAGAAAAAGTTAAAACAAGCACTATTTATAGAAAAGAAAACCATCTTTCTTTAAAACAGACTCTCTCCTCAGATATAAATTAATCATTTCCCCCCACACACACCCTGAAGCAGATAAACACAGGTCTCTACTGTGTCCCTAAACGAATGCAATTTCACATTTACATAAATTAAAGGCACATAAACTTTCTTTAGAGGCTTCCTCTAACTAAATGTAATAAAGAACCTCTTCTCTTGGATTCATGTTTTATTCAACGTTTGGATATGCTCAATTAGGAGCACCTAATTAACATTAGCTGTCCTCCAACTATAGCTGCTGAAGGAAGGAGCAAAGGAGAGTGAATCAGAGGTGGAAGAGGGTGGTTGTAAGGATTAGCGGTTGAGTGAAAACTTTGTAAATCTGTTTTCATAATAACACATTTACATTAACATCAAATGAATGAATTCATGCTTGTGGCTCATTCAAAACTTAGTTGATGAAAACTGAGCAATGAACTTTTTATTTTAAAAAAACATGACATTTTATAAGATGCCAACTGATTTAGACAAATAAACAAGACATATACAGTTCATTGTCCTTTTAAGATATTAAGTTATCTGCATTAATTTGTATGTAAAAAAAGAGAGATCTTTTTTCATTTAAATATTACCATTTCCCTACTTGCTACAAATTCAAATAGATAACCCAACATTAACCGATCATGCAACTGTATTTTACATGGTTGTTGTATTGTACCTGTTATGTTTTGTATTTTAGGCCATTACAATTCCACCATATGAGAGCAGGAAGAATAAAACAGCTGCTACATTTCTTTAGCTAACTCAGAGAAAGCTAACTTGGGTTGGTTTAAAACTTCCAGACAACATTGTTATAATGTTCAACTTGAGTTCTTAAAGGGTCAGTATCATGTAAAATTGTTTACATGTTTGAGAAATCCTTAAATCTCCCGTGGCAGCTATTCATATATATATATATATATATATATATATATATATATATATATATATATATATATATATATATATATAAATCTTTAATGACTTTACCACCTCTAACCTTCTAAAGTATTTTGATATTGCATTAGCCATCAAGTGTCACCAAATATATTTCAGGAATACAGAGCCTTAATGCATGGTACTCTAAAAACTTACCTAACATTTGTTGCCAAGCAGTTCTTTGTGTAATTCATATCAACATTCCGATAATGACAAATTTGTGATATACTGTGCAGCCCTACTCATATTCCCAGAGAGATTAAAGGGGATGTACTTTCTTTTTTACAAGACTGAATGCAAACATAGATAACCCTATCCAGGGCATCGTCCGATTCAATGTGTGGCCTAAGGACCTTAGTACAAGTACATATTGGGATTTAAACCCCCAACATTTCAGCTGAAGAACTCTACATATAAAAAAAAAAAATTCCCTTCTCACCCTCCACGGGTGGTCTTTCTCAACCTCTGAGCTCGGGTCCTCTACCAGAGGCCTGGGAGCTTGAGGGTTCTGCGTAGTATCTTGGCTGTGCCGAGAACTGCGCATTTCTGGACTGAGATGTCTGATGTTGTTCCTGGGATCTGTTTTAGCCACTGCTCCAGCTTGGGGGTGACTGCCCCGAGGGCCCCGATGACCACAGGCACCACTGTGGTCTTCACCTTCCAGGCCTTCTCCAGTTCCTCTCTGAGGCCCTGGTATTTCTCCAGTTTCTCGTGTTCCTTTATATATATATATATATATATATATATATATATATATATATATATATATATATATATATATATATATATATACTGGAAGCCCCGAGATCAAAGTGGGGCACACCCCCAAAGGTGGTGGAGAATGACTGAGCTAAGATCCTGTGGGACTTCCAGATCCAGACAGACAAAATGGTAATGGCGAACCAACCGGACATCGTGGTGGTGGATAAACAACAGAGGAAAGCCGTTGTGGTGGATGTAGCAATACCAAGCGATTGCAACATCAGGAAAAAGGAACACGAGAAACTGGAGAAATACCAGGGCCTCAGAGAGGAACTGGAGAAGGCCTGGAAGGTGAAGACCACAGTGGTGCCTGTGGTCATCGGGGCCCTCGGGGCAGTCACCCCCAAACTGGAGCAGTGGCTAAAACAGATCCCAGGAACAACATCAGACATCTCAGTCCAGAAATGCGCAGTTCTCGGCACAGCCAAGATACTACGCAGAACCCTCAAGCTCCCAGGCCTCTGGTTGAGGACCCGAGCTCAGAGGTTGAGAAAAGACCACCCGTGGAGGGTGAGAAGGGAATTTTTTTTTTTTTTTTTTATACATATATTACCACTTCACAGTCCAATTTAGTTCTGTGTGGCCTCTGCAGTCAACCTTTATGAGAGAACTCAGTTAACACAAGCCCTCGACGCACATTAATATTAATATTAATACTCATTCCTACATCTCTAAATGATAGATCAAAAGATGATGTCGGCAGGTCATTATACCAGCAGGACTGACATAACACTTCATATACAGTCAAACCGTATGAAGCACAAAATCAATTATCATTGAGAACGCCATGAAATTTTAAACAGCTTTATTAACCAGCCTTCAATAATGGACAGAAGCAAACACAGGTCAGAGATGAAAGGCATCAGAAAGAACATATGAGATATGTTTGATCTCCATATCAGATAGAATAAAATAAAGTGCTGGTGCAAAGAAAATAAAAAGATAACAAAAAATGCATTTTTTTTATAAATTGGACAAGAGAGAAAAAGATGGCATGGGAAAAAAGCAGGATAAGCTTGAGTTACATTCTACTTTGCAATTTTTTACTTCTCCTATGTTTTCCTTTTTTCTCTCGTTGCCTATCCTTCAAATAAGGATTCCTGCCTCATATTGGCAAAAGTTGGAAATTTGCAAGGCTGCTATAACACCAAAAAAAAAAAAAAAAAAAGATGTATCTGATATTCTAATGTATTTGTACTTGTCCATAATTAAATCAATAAAAATGAGTGAATGTCTAGTTTAGCACTGGCTGTTGTCAATAGATAGTGGGCAATGACTTTCTAATGTGATCTCTTTTTGTAGCTGTAATCTACCACTCATACACAGAAAGGCAATGCAGAGACTGAAAGTGATCATATGTTTGGGTTTAACTTCTGTCGAGCTAAAAATGTTGACACCATATTTGAAATTGGAATGTTTGCATGATTGGCAACCAATGCAAAGTGTCTAAATAAATAAGCTGATTAGACAACGAGAATGGTGAAAAAGTTGGCAAATGTGGATTGATCATGAACAGACATAAACGTCCTGGCGATATATCATGTACCAGACATGTGCAGCTAGGTTTACTCAAGTTAACAGGAAGAAGTCATTTAAACTGATTGTTCAATGTATCTAATCTCCTGCAAGTCGCTGTATGAACAGCTTTATATTCCTGGAAGGACCTAAATTCAACAATCAAGCAGTACATTTAGCTGCTATGATATTAGCTGGGGGGGGGGGGGGGGGGGCATAGAACATAGAAAGAGCCCAAAAGCTTTTCACTTCTTTTATTTTAAAAACACAAAATGGGATAAAAAGCAGACTTGGCTGCACATATTTAAAGAAAGGTTACACATCTTTTTCCTATCTGTTAGTTGTTATTATTACATATTTTTAAATATCTTTTTAATAACTTGATTTAATCGTTTTTAGTTTTAATTACTAAAGCTGCTAGGCTTGTTCAAACACATTTTTGTATTCTATTGTTCGTTATTAGTAGTTAAAATTCTATAAAATATTAAGTCAATTTTCAGATGTTTGAGTGTGTGTACATAATAGATGTAAATAAGAGAGATGGAGAGATAGCTGTTCTTCACAAATAGTATATCAGTTTAATGTAAAAGGGGAAAAAAGCCTCTTGTACAGATGCTTACACCCATGTCAAGGATACCAACATTTTCTATGTATTGGATTATCTTGGATCCAAACTAATTTCATTGGGGAAAAATGCTATACTTGCATGTTTCTCTTCATTTCAGGTTTGAAATCGGTAAAGCTCCATGTCAGATATTCACATAAACAGAAATCAATGTCTCATTTACATCTTTGATTATTGCTGTAAGGGTGAAAGCTTGACTATGAGACAAGACTAATGTAAAATAAAAGGTGTTGCACTGTAACTTTCTTTGCACCTTAAAAACAGAGAAAATATGTGGTGAAACTTGTTTAGACCCACTGCTTTCTGCATGCTTACTAGTGCAATTAACATATCCTCTTTCACAAAACATAAACCCACAAACACGAGCCCCATCTGGCCATTCATAAATCAAAGTGCAGGTGGTGTCATCCTGCCTAGCCGAGTTTTCAAAATTAAGGCCAGCAATGCATAACGACAGGAGATGTCATGCGGCATCGACATCAGCCCTGTTCATAAACATCTCTGTCAAAAGTTCCTCCATATAAATATTTATTCAAGTAATATGGGTGGACAAACTCAGTATTGCGATCCTGTTGGTGGCCTAGCAAATGCTTCAAATTTAAATTATATGTCTCACCTTCTTACTCAGAAAATATTTTTAAGTCTTGTTCACGCATTTAGGAACCTGCAGCTGGCTGGTTGCACAAACCACACATTCTCAGTACGTCCCACTCTCGACCTGTGAAGCCATCTTGCCCTGATACAAGTCAGCCGATGCAGGTCGGTGACTACCTCGTTTAGCAGGTCAGGGGCACACCAGAGGCTTGTGACTTCTACTCCTTCAAAGTACATTAAGATTTTTTTAAAAATGAGTTTCAAAACCACAAGAGGTTTCCCTCATACTGTTATTAAGATGCCAGTGAAAGAGCCAGAGTGACTGGCAGTTTCTCTCAGACAGTTTTATGCATAGATTAGTGCTGTGTTCCTCATCACCCACCTGCTGCTGTGCATAGCAACAGGTGAAAGTGGGCTCCAACACTTTCCCCTTGCTTACAAGAAGAATAATATTGTTTAGAAATAACCCTGGCCACACAAAACATGCTGTCTGAAGGAGTATTGCCTATCCCTTCTATTCATGTTAACTGTTTAACATTCCACTTGGCAAACTAGGAGAGGCTAATCTCTAAAGCAGCTGACTGCAGGCTGAATATCCAAGGAGATATCCCAACTAATTAACCAACTAATAGCATCTTATTATGCTTCCTGTGCTCATCTACCAAATGAAAAGCAACTAAATTGTATAATATTATGTGGAATAAGAATAAAATAAAATATATCAAAATCCAAAACAATAAATCAAGGTTACAAATAACATTAATACAACTTAATAGGGTAACAGGGTACATTATTTTATATTATTTTCAGACCACTTGGAATATTTTTTGTTTGTAAGTAAAAGCAACTAAATCTTAATTTAATATATATCCTGTAAATATTAAAGGTCCCATAGGGGGCCTGTTTTATGATGGATAACAGATTCAAATGTCCAAGGTGAATTAATGATGCATGTTAGTCAATCTGTTATGCCTGTTCTGTGGAAACATTTATTGTTAACAGTTTAATAAATGCAGTTACATTGTCCTAAATTCAAAATGTACTTGACGCTTCTGAAGAGTATAAATGGGAAATTCACTTTAGAGTTACAAACACTTTAGGGCATTGTAGTGTTCCCTACATTCAAAATACTTATACCACAAACTTACCTGCAGCACACTCCTCCTCATCTGCTCCGTTTTCACAGTCCCTCTCTCCATCACATCGCCATGATAACGAAACACATTTGCTGGCAACCCCTCCACAATCAAACTTCTCTGGAGGACAAGTCTGTCGGCCTGTTGCAAAAGAGGGGCGGGAAAGCAAAAGAATGAAGACAGAGGGAATGACAGAGAAGGGAAACATGGGAGAAAGGAGGGGAAAATGGGAACAGAGAACGAAGACGGGGAAGGCAAAAATGGGACGAGAAATGGAGAGAAAAGGGACAGCCAGTCAATGAAACAGTTTGATAACTTAGTTATCTTGTTGCTCAAATCGATTTCTTCTCAAAGGCCTGCAATTTAACTAGACACACAGTGACAGTGGAACAAAGAAGAACACTGTCAGGGTAAGCACAAAACTGGGAAATACACAAATGCACAAAGATAAAAAAGAAATACTGTAAAATAGAAGAAAAACAAGCACTAGAGACTGTTAATGTAGATGTGAATAAAATTGTAAAGATTTCTTCACCATCAACAACCTAATAAATTCCTTGTATAAACCGCTGAAATGCAAGCAAAAAAAAAAAAATCATATTCATTCATTTATGCATTTGTGTATATAATTTGTATAAAATACTATGTTGGCTGCATTTATTTTTCTGATTTTTTTTTTTTTAAATAAAAACATGTAAAATTAAATGAAAGTACTTCTCACAGCTTGTCAACAGTCTCTCAAAAAACTCTGTGTATGTGAGTGAGAACAAAGGCCTCTAAGGTAAAAGCCCATTACAGTACAAGCCATTGTTCCTCCATGGGGGCTGGTAAAAATGAAAAATACAGCTTTCTTATACATCAAATTTACACGGAGTCCCCACAACAAATCCTTGTCCTTTTTCCTCTCAAACAGGTATATACACACACACACACACACACACACACGATCTAATACCAAAGAGACTCCAGCCCCAGATCACATTACACGTCTGTGTCAAACCCAACTCCATCAATTATACATATTTGACCACCGCCGGGGTTCCTGGCAGCACAGCTGTGTTTGTGTGTGTTGCAGCCACAGATCAATAGTACCTCTGGGATTTGCCCATTCCAGACTCATTCCTTTTTTATTCATCTCATATTTCTTCTTTCTCATTTTGATTTTCACCAGCACTTTTTCATGTCATACCATTCAAATGTTGCTTGTCACAAAGGAAGCCAGGAAGTTTGGGCCTTGCTGGTGTTAGCTACGTTTTCAGTCGCTGTGTAGCATCGGCTGACAGGTTCTACATCTGAAACTGTATGCAATTTAGTTTTCAACAGTTCTGGTACAGCCGAGTAGAGAAAGTAGACTCTACCCATCTGGTTTTTCTATTCAGCTAATGTCATTTTTGGGTTTCCCCACTCCCCCTTCCTTTCTAATAATGAATAAAGAGCTCCTGGATGAGCATCCATCCAGTGCCTTTTTCCCCTTAAAACAAGTTTGATTTGCCCTTTAAAGAGTAAAATCCTTCTAAAAGCCCAAAATATATAAGCACAAGTGCCATATCAGCAGATTCTGGTAATTCCTGTGATGACAATGACAGTGTGAATTTGAATGTGCATTCATATACTTATCAGCTCAAACCAGCTCAACTGCTCAATGTGAAGGTATGAATATGAAAATAATGATTTACACGAAGGCTGGAGACTAAATAAAAGAAGTGCTCTGAGCCATGAAAATATCACTAATTTGTTACTGCTGTTTTGAAGCCTTGAGTTTGGCATTTGGATCTTACTGTTTTGGCAAGGTGATAGAGATGGAGAATCATACTTTAAACTTAGATAAAATATCCATCTTCAAGCCATTCAGTTGGAAATAGCATTCACATGAAGAAGTAACTCAGACAAAAACTACATAACTTTAGGGAAACAAAATAAATATGCCAAATCATTGTCTCCCAGCAGGCTGAGGTTTGTATCACTATTGCCTTGCAGCAAGAAGGTCTTGGTTAGGATCCCAGCCTAGGGTCTTTCTGCATGGATTTTTCATGTTCTCCCCATGCATATGCAGGCTCTCTGCAGGTACTCTGGCTCCCTCCCACAGTCCAAAAACATGAATATTAGGTTAATTGGTCTCTTTAAATTGTCCCAAGGTGTGAGTGTGTGTGGTTGTGTGTCCAGTGTGTCTCTACTTTGCTCTGTGATGGACTGATGACCTGTCCAGGGTGTACCTTGTCTCTCACCCAATGACCTCTTTAGATGGTTATATATATTATTCTCCATTGCATTGTGCTTTACTGTTTCCTATGTGATATTATACATTTTCCCCTGCCGTTTCCCTTTCTGTTCCTCTGCTCAAGACCTGTAAGTTTTTCAGTAATTGTTTATTAAAGAAAACACACTATGATCATCCCAAGCTTTTGTCTATGTTTTGGTCCTATTTCAAACCCCAACATTATTATTATTTTTGTTTGTTTAATCTTAGTAGCCTTGAGTTTTTATTTAACCAGGAAGTCATCTTTGAGAGTAAGAATCTCTTTTTAAGGGAGATCTGCAATCATAACAGATTGTAAGGTCCAGCTGGCCAGAAAGTCTAGTACAATTTGTTATCACAGTTCTTCAAAAAACAGTAATCTATATGTAAGAAGAATTTGTCCAATTTCACTACATTGATGGTAACTTGCCTGTACTTGTATAACACGTTATGAAGTCCAGAGGACCCCAGAGCACTTCACACTACATTCAGTCATTCATGCAGTGTGACAGAAGCAAGGCTTACATGCACCAGCGTCACTGGGTCCTCTGACCACTACCAGCAGGAAACGACACAAGGAGAAGGAACGAGCAGGGGCTTGAACTGGCAACCCACCAATCACAGGACAAACTCCTACCACCGTTGCCACCATTGCTCTATGCCACACCAGGGCACAGGCAATGTCTTGAACTCAAGGATATCAGGAGCTGAGGGATGGTTGTGTTCCGCCTTGGAGGTTTCCAACAAAGAGTCTTTTACTCTGAACGAAAGTCAAGAAAGAATGAGCGTAGTCAATTAGGCTATGGCCAACCAGGAACTCGCAGAAATGTTTAATTCTGGCTAAATTTTACAAGTAACACAGTGCTACTTAATACGCTACTGGCTAGTGTTTTCCAAAGCAGCCAATCCAGGAGTACCATTTATTTACCTTGCCACTGATTAGTTCTGCTCCTTCGAGTACAGCCAAAGAAGACTGTAGATATTAGCTTCTGCAGTAGTGCTAATATGGTTTCCACTGTGGAATTGCATATTCAGGAATATTTAGTGCTTTAACTATTAAAGTAAGCCAAAACACTTTAAAACTTTAAAAGGCAATTTTATCTAAATAATAGTGTGTATGTATGTATATGTTTGCACCTATATGCATAATTTTGACCATGTCGGGACTGGAGAAAATCCACAATATGTTCAAACCTGTGCACTCAGTTCTTGTTTAAAAAAAGTTGTATAATAAAAACACTCCAACAGATTACCGTTTTTAATGTTTATTGATTGACGTTGTGCTCTCAGTGATTGTCTTCATTGAAGGCAAAGCAGAGCCAAAGTCAGGTTTGTTGTTTGTGTGCCCAAATTGATGAATAATGCTAATTATGAAACAAGGAGAACTAGAAATGAGAGATGAGCGACACAAAAGCATTCAAGGAATACCGCTGTAGCAAACTAGAATACAATTTCAAAATTCTTTGTTTCTTAAATAATGAAATTTACTCTTAACATGAAGTTCTGCTCGCCACTCAGATGAGACAACTAATATATCAAAAGAATGATTTTCACCAAACAAACTAATACTAATTATTCCTTAAAAACTAATCTATATTATTTGCCAATAGCAAAAATATCCTTTCAGCTGACTGACCCTCTTATCACCCTATTCTGAATCTGTTCATGAGTGTTTATAAAGGGAAGCACTGCCTAACGCCTTCTGTGGAAAACTGCATCGGTCTTTTACAAGTCCTCACAAAGAAAAAAAACATCCTTTGGGGGGATCCACTAAATATCTGACTGACAGCTGAGTTAAAAGGAAGTAATTTGTCTGACTGGCCCTGGGCATCTGGAAAGGACAGTCATAGAAGAGCTGCCTGTCAAACAGCTGAATACAGATGAGTGAGAACAACAGAGAGTTCCACTGACATTGATTATGTCTAAATAAATTAAACAATTTTCATCCTAAGGGTAATAGTACTCAGGATAAAAAAGGACAATTCAAATTTCCTTCGATAGTACATTTAGTTTCTAATCTATAACTACTTGGAAGTCTCTTCAGCTGCTATCCGTTTGCTGTTAAATCAGACAATAGGGGCTTAAGCATAACCAATACAGGTTGTGGACATTAATATATATATATATATATATATATATATATATATATATATATATATATATATATATATATATATATATATATATATATATGTATGGGTAGCTCAATGGGTAAGTCACCCGACTTTCGAATCCAGGCCGGGTCGCTTTGTTCAGATATCCAGTGTGGGTCCTTAGGCAAGATCCTTCGCGCTACTGCCTACTACATGATGAGTGACAAAGGAATACACGCCATGCCGGCTCAGACGTCGCCCGGCCAAACAAGGTCTGCGTCAGGTGCTGGGGAACCAGGGCACCTTCACGAAAAATGGGTTACTGGAACAAGACGGAATTGGGCGAGAGGTGAAAACTTGGATCTGTTGGAATGCTACTACTCAAGTAACCCTAGTCAGAGGGGTTACATGCAAAGAATGCGGGAGGAATGGTTACGTCGACATCCCCATTCAACACTAACTGCCAAACAACTAGTAGCTCAGTGTTCCAACATCCGCAAACGGCAAATGCTGTCACAACTTCAGATAGACGAGGTACAACACAAATGCTACGGCAAGGGGGAGCCAGGACGCCAGGTCAGAGGGGAGTTAGCTTCAACTCCCCACCCGGAGATTGGGTTAGCAGCCCCAATAACGAACGAACCATCACAGCTGAACGAGGCAGCAACTGACCTGAGAGGTAGGATCGTGGCCCGAATGAACACCAGGCAATCCCGATGCCAATTACAACGGCTGAGTGAAGTACCATCAGAAAGTCTCATTGAAGATGTGAATGCAGCATTGAGAACGATCCCTACCAACACCATAACGGAAACCAATGAGCTGGTGTACAACTCAGCATCAGTGATCCTTGAGATGCTCGGCTATAGGAGCAACCATGAGATTCAATACCAGGAATATATATATATATATGTATGTATGTATATGTATATATATATATATATATATATATATATATATATATATTAAGTAACCCTAGTCAGAGGGGTTACATGCAAAGAATGCGGGAGGAATGGTTACATCGACATCCCCATTCAACACTAACTGCCAAACAACTAGTAGCTCAGTGTTCCAACATCCGCAAACGGCAAATGCTGTCACAACTTGAGATAGACGAGGTACAACACAAATGCTACGGCAAGGGGGAGCCAGGACGCCAGGTCAGAGGGGAGTTAGCTTCAACTCCCCACCCGGAGATTGGGTATGCAGCCCCAATAATGAACGAACCATCACAGCTGAACGAGGCAGCAACTGACCTGAGAGGTAGGATCGTGGCCCGAATGAACACCAGGCAATCCCGATGCCAATTACAACGGCTGAGTGAAGTACCATCAGAAAGTCTCATTGAAGATGTGAATGCAACATTGAGAACGATCCCTACCAACACCATAACGGAAACCAATGAGCTGGTGTACAACTCAGCATCAGTGATCCTTGAGATGCTCGGCTATAGGAGCAACCATGAGATTCAATACCCACCATGGAAAAGACGGTTAGAGGCTAAAATCAAGGTAACAAGGAGGGAAGTGAGCCAATTGTCAGAGCTCCAAAGAGGTGCAATCAAAAGACCAGTACCCAAGCGGTACAGCCAGATGCCCATACCTGAAGCGCTCGAAACTGCCAAACAAAGGCTCCAAGCCTTGGCCAGTCGCCTAAAGAGGTACACGAGAGAAAATGAAGCCAGGAGGATTAACCGGCTCTTCTCCACCCAACCAGCTAAAGTGTACTCTCAATGGCAGGGTAATAACAACAGAGCAGACCCACCAAGGCTGGAGACCCAACAGTACTGGAAAGGCATATGGGAAAGGGAGGCGACCCACAACAGCAATGCACAGTGGCTAATCTCTCTACGAGATGACCACAGCAACCTCCCTGAGCAAGCCCCAGTAACTATCACAGTGGCAGATGTCCAAGAAAGAGTCTCAGGTATGAAAAACTGGACAGCACCAGGTCCTGACATGATCCATGCCTACTGGCTAAAGAAACTCACTGCCCTCCATGAGCGACTGGCAGCTCAAATGAACCAGCTGCTACAAAGTGGGACTCACCCCGAATGGTTAACTGAAGGGCGCACAATCCTGATCCAGAAGGATCCCTCAAAGGGTTCGGTCCCATCCAACTATCGGCCAATAACCTGCCTCTCTACAACATGGAAGCTCATGTCAGGCATCATAGCAGCTAAGATAAGTGGGCACATGGATAAATACATGAGTACAGCACAGAAGGGCATCGGCATAAATACCAGAGGAGCCAAACACCAACTCCTGGTAGACCAAACAGTCGCCCGAGACTGCAAAACCCGACACACCAACCTGTGCACGGCTTGGATTGATTACAAGAAAGCCTATGACTCAATGCCACACACTTGGATCATTGAATGCTTAGAGATGTACAACATCAACAGGACTCTAAGAGCCTTCATTGCAGCCTCGATGGGGATGTGGAAAACCACCCTTGAAGCCAACTACAAGCCAATTGCACAAGTGTCCATCAAATGTGGCATATACCAAGGAGACGCTCTGTCCCCACTGCTGTTCTGCATAGGTCTGAACCCCCTCAGCCAAGTCATCAACAAGACTGGCTACGGATACCGACTCAAGAACGGAGCCACCATCAGTCACCTCCTCTACATGGATGACATCAAGCTGTACGCTAAGAGCAAACGAGACATCGACTCACTGATCCACACCACCAGGATCTACAGCACTGACATTGGGATGTCATTCGGACTAGAGAAGTGTGGTCGGATGGTTACACAGAGAGGGAAGGTCATCCACACAGAAGGGGTCTCACTCCCAGAGGGAACAATAGCAGACATTGAGGACAGTTACAAGTACCTGGGAATACCACAAGCAAATGGCAGCCTCGATGAGGTCACAAGGAAAGGAGCCACGGCCAAATACCTCCAACGAGTAAGGCAAGTCCTGAGAAGCCAGCTCAATGGCAAGAACAAGATCCGTGCGATAAACAGCTATGCCTTGCCAGTAATCAGATACCCTGCAGGAATAATAAGCTGGCCAAAGGAAGAGATAAAGACCATGGATGTTAAAACTCGGAAACTACTAACCATGCATGGAGGGTTCCACCCTAAATCCAGCATCCTGAGACTATACGCGAGCCGTAAGGATGGAGGCAGAGGACTAGTGAGTGTGAGAGCCACTGTCCAGGATGAAACATCCAAGATCCATAAATACATCAAGGTCAAAGCCTCAACCGATGATGTGCTCAGTGAATGTCTCAAACAATGGGGACCAGAGGATGAGGTGCTGGAGGAACCATCATGGGAGGATAAGCCCCTACATGGGATGTACCACCGACAAATAACTGAAGTGGCTGATATCAGGAAATCCTACCAATGGCTGGAAAAAGCTGGACTCAAGGACAGCACAGAGGCACTCATCCTGGCTGCACAGGAACAGGCCCTAAACACCAGAGCAATAGAGGTTCAGATCTACCACACCAGACAAGATCCAAGGTGTAGATTGTGCAAGGAGGCCCCTGAGACAGTCCAACACATAACAGCAGGGTGCAAGATGCTGGCAGGGAAAGCGTACATGGAACGTCATAACCAAGTGGCGGGCATAGTGTACAGAAACATCTGTGCAGGATATGGACTGGAAGCCCCGAGATCTAAGTGGGGCACACCCCCAAAGGTGGTGGAGAATGACCGAGCTAAGATCCTGTGGGACTTCCAGATCCAGACAGACAAAATGGTAATGGCGAACCAACCGGACATCGTGGTGGTGGATAAACAACAGAGGAAAGCCGTTGTGGTGGATGTAGCAATACCAAGCGATTGCAACATCAGGAAAAAGGAACACGAGAAACTGGAGAAATACCAGGGCCTCAGAGAGGAACTGGAGAAGGCCTGGAAGGTGAAGACCACAGTGGTGCCTGTGGTCATCGGGGCCCTCGGGGCAGTCACCCCCAAGCTGGAGCAGTGGCTAAAACAGATCCCAGGAACAACATCAGACATCTCAGTCCAGAAATGCGCAGTTCTCGGCACAGCCAAGATACTACGCAGAACCCTCAAGCTCCCAGGCCTCTGGTAGAGGACCCGAGCTCAGAGGTTGAGAAAGACCACCCGTGGAGGGTGAGAAGGGAATTTTTTATATATATATATATATATATATATATATATATATATATATATATATATATATATATATATAGACACAAAACATGTGGGGTATAAATCCTCTTCTTAGCTGCCAATTACAGGAAACTAATTGCAGACTGGCAGTTGAGAGAAACACTGAGATAAATGTTGGGGTCTAAAAGGCCACCTAGGTTGCTTACTGCCAAGGCTTACAGCAAAAGACAGGAGAAGAACTGATACTAGCCATCAGTGCTTCAGTGAGGCAGCTTGGTGGTGAGCTGTAAGATGGGATGGTTTAACACAGAAGCTCTCAGGTGGATACCCTATGTATTATCAAATGAGTGTAAAACAGGGTCAAAACAGCAGGCAGCCTGAATATATATAGGATATATCAGCGCAAAGGAAACAAAACAAATCTAATGGGTTAAGTCAAAACTTTTCCTGGACTTTCATTTCTGTGGCATACGCACACAAGATGTAAAATTCAACCGATTTAACCAAATTACTTTTCATATTTCAACATATTCATATTGTAAGTGCTTTCTTTAGTTCTTTCAGGTCTACAACAGGAATCCAAACTTATTTTCTTTGCAAGAGATGGACTGATAGTAGAATCTGAAAAACCATATGTCACATCAATACTCAATGAAACTCCTGTGTAACTCCTGTGGTTTAAGGTATGCTTCATGTTTCATACCTATACTTGTAGACCACCATTTTTTTATTTTATTTTTTTTATTAAGACTGCACAGGCATTTTCTTGTAAAATCCTGTTTTGTTGTTGTAGTTTGTGTTGTAGTTTCTCTGTTCAATTTCAGAGAAATGTGACAACCTGAATACAGATGCAGCTCAATAAATTAGTAAAAAGTTAATTTATTTAAGTAAATGTATTTGAAAAGTGAAAGTCATAAACTGTATAGTTTCATTTTACACAGTTCATTTTCTTACTTCTGTTAATTATGAAGAATGTGGCTTACAGCTAATACAGAAATATGTCGTGGCCAAAACAATCATGACAATGGGCATCACTGCAGATGTCGGACATTTGTGAAACAGTCTTTGGCATCGTTTACTAGGAAGGTAAGCCACAAAAGATCATTGCTAAAGAAGCTGGTAGAAAGTTGAGCAGAAAGCAACACAGAATAATTCAGCCTTGAGAGAACTGTAAAGCAAAGTCCAGTTTGGCTGAGATCCCCAACGTGTAGACTGAGTTGGTGTCACTGTTTCAAGAGCAACTACACACAGATGTATCCAGGAACTGGGGCACAAGTGTCACATTGCTTGTGTCGAGCCACTTCTATTTTGCCAGGTAGACAAGATGGTGAATTTTGTACGATAATCAAAGCATCAATAAAGTGATATTTTGGCGTTAACAATGGAATTTGTTTATATTTTGCTCAAAATCTAAAACACTTGAAGAAATCAAACCTCGTATGAGAGCTGTAAAATCTTTACACTCTTTATGAAAACATAAAAATGGATATTTCACTGCTATTTTGGGTGTGGACACCACCTTAGATGGCGTATTGCTTGAAAACTTAAGTCAGAGGAGTCAAACCTGGAGTGAATTATTCCACAGTGATTACAGATTCATTAAAACTTGGTTTTGATTTGTGAAACATTTTCTCTATGTGTGAAAACAAAAAAATAGGATATTTAGATTTCTTAATAATTTCTTGTAAACCTGATCAGATTTGTATTTTTGTCTCATGAGATGAATCTATCACTAAACCCCCCAGTGCAAGGGCCTCCTGAGCCACAAGCAGCTCTTTGAACTTTCCAAAAATCTATTGACATTGGAACAAACTAATGTTTTTTAGTACTGACATAAAAACAAACACCGTTATTAGCAGCAATTCAGTTTTTATGGAATAATTCCCACAACAGAAAAACAATAAAAGTACCTGCAATATTTTTAAGATCCATTTTTTTGTTTATTTTTGTGATTAGGTTGAAAACTATGTTTTGTTTTTTTTTTGTTTTTTTTACAGATTTTCCACAAATATCAACATCCCATATAGAAGAAAAGGTATCCATCCAAACTATGGTTATTTAAAAATGACAACAATTCCCTGTAGTAGATATTTATCAAAAATTATAAGTCGTCTTTTTTCCAAAAGGTCATGCAAACATTCCAGGTCTAAAGTTTTATTTAGGTGGACTGAGGACAAAAAAGGTTGCAGACCACCACCCCAGTGTGTAGTAAAAGAAAAAAAATGTAATACTGAAAAGATCACAAATAAATATGAACAATTCTTACCCCCATATCACATTCTTGTTCTTGTTCATTCATAAACTGTCAATTGGAATCTGAACTGAATCTTCTCGTTTTAGGGTCAAAAGAAAAAAAGAAAAACCCATTAGACAGATGGTGTATGATGCAGGTTTTTAATTCAGTTCAACAAACAAGTGGAAATGGGAGCACACTTGTTATTCACCTCACACAGGCTGCCTAAGTGTCTATTATAGCAGGGTATAAGGGTGGACTGAACAAGGCGCTCTATGCTAATGAACTTTTGATTAACTACTTTCTTAAATTTCCTTCAAAAGAAGGGCGGGATCGAAGCATTGTTGCACACAACTGCCTTCTCTATCTCAGTGCTTGGTAAGCATCTAGCTATCCGCCCATGTGATTGATTAAGAGGGTTCAAAGCCCTGGATGATGATGCTAAGATAATTTATTAATTATGAGCTATGTTTATGAGATTAAATCAGCTTTAAGTCCTCATCTTGTCAAAAGGAAACACGTCAAAACCAACACACAAGGGAGGGTGATAGTATGACACATGATGAATGTGGATTGCAGACAGTGTAGACTACATCGATAATAAGGAATATAGTTGCATAATTTTAATGTGGAAAATTCTTTGTACCACTACGTTTAAAGATACAATGAATTTTCAACTGCAATCCTCACAGCAATACATTGATTGATGAGATCTCTGGCTTTAATGTCTTTTTATGCAAAATATCTACTCTCTTTCTCACTATGTTGGTGGAACATTAAGAATTCCCAAATACTCTGCAATGTTGTGAATATCAATTGGCCCTGCTAACAGTTTAAAGGAGAAACTGAGTGTCACATGGGGCACATCCACAGTTCCTTTGATATAAAAAGGAACAGATTATCTTTTTTTATTATTATATGTTTTTACCAAAGACATATGGGAATATCAAAAAAATATATCAACACAAGAAAGGGCCTGTTCTAACCATTTATTTCAGAATGTTTCAAGTGAGAGTAAATGCCCTTATTGCTTGCACAAGTTTGACAGATCATCAATTAAATCTGACTTACAGGGGATTCATAAGAGCTGATCATGTGTGAAATAGGATAATTAAGCTGAATTTTCAGTTGAGAGGTGGCTCTATAAATTGGTAAGTGGCTGCTTGAGAACAATAAGCTTTTATAGTTGTGCAGTAAAAACAGGGCAGAGGCTTTGTTTGACTATGAGCAGCTCTGTACTTGCCCTTCATATTGACTCAGGTTGGTGTAAGGAAGGGGTAAATAAAATGCAATTCCAGTCAGATCTATGTAACATTAGTAACATTAACACAACAGTCTCACAGCCTCATATCAGCTCTTAATTACCAAAGTTTATTTAGATTCTTGGACACATGATAAACCTGTGAAGCTTGCACAGAAGATGTGGATAGCAGTTAAAAATGAGCACCACGAGTACATCAGTAGATCAGCCTCAATTAGATGAATTTTATGGATGATATCTACATGTATAGTTTTTTTTAATATGGGCAAAATCTGATATATTCAAATGAATCATGAAAGTTACCTTTGAGAAGGTATTTCTGAAAAGGGCTGTTATTCTGACATTCCTGGTGTGGAGTGGTATTCTTTGGCTCGTAGCAGAAAAGAGGAGCAATTGTGGTAAAAGAAACAAAGTTTTTAGGACCTCATCAGTCTAGCACATTTTGATCCAAACTAAAGTTGTTCAACTATGATCCTGAAGAAACTTTTTATTGTATTCCATGTGGATTAACCAAATATGACCACACATTATTTTTGGATTAATTTAGTCTCTTTTTTAAAGATTGTTACAAAGCTAAGCTACTTTATGATTATTTGACCACATGAACGTTCCATATAAATATCCCTAAGTATACATTTCAATTATAAACAGTAAGAAAGACCCCTCTATTGTTCTTACTCTAGAAAATAAACATTTATGCTTTCTCCTTTGTTACTCAAAGGCTGGTAAGCACATCCATTGCATGGTAGATTTTTTTTATTTTGCACTGAGGTTCACTGTACTGGAATAACATAATAAGTCCCTCTGAAAGTTTTTAAAACTAATTTATTACCTATGCTGACTCAGTTGCAAAGCATTATTGCCTGGCCTCATCCCTGTTATCTGCATTGTGTCGCATTCAGTCAAACGCCATCATATTGTGACATGTTGAATCAAAAACACTGAATCAGTGAATCATAAATCAGAGATGAAGTGACGTGTGAAATCAGTGTGCCTTGTCAATGTATATTTATTGTATTGCATTACTAGTAGTACATTAATGTGCAGATTCTACCAGCCAGAAAGCAGGACTAGCAACTGGAGTAGTAACAATGAAACAAGGCCAGAGAAAGCAATTTAGGAATGAAAAATGAGATCAGGTGGTCACACAGTGGTGAATATCTATAACAGGAGAAACTAGGATAAGGTGAATATACTCCAGGCTGTGGAATTATTGGGTTGTAATCTGATCAAAAAAATTCCTTTTTATATCTACAGAGTCAAATGCACAGAAATAGATTGGGAACTTTCAGATAACTATCCTTTACATGAAATAAACAATAAAAAAAAAATATTAAAAAACATAATACCCTACCCTAATCATAAAAGTGCAACATACACAATAATTTGTTTAGAAAAGCTGGGTCAGTTACAATTTGATTTACCAAAGACCTGGATAATACATTTTAGGATTTGCAGTATCAGTCAATAAAAGGTAGGTATTGTAGGTGAATGGTTCAAATGTTTTGGAAATTATACAAGGAACAGAGTAAATTATGCACTTGTCTTGATGTTTTCTGCTGAATTAATAAATACAATTTTCAACTCAGTTCTTACACAATACTTGTCTATTAATATCACAATATGGTATTAATGAATTTTATTGTAAATGTTGCAAATAACTCATGTTTTTCAGTATTGCTGGTGCTGATCAACTGAAATGGGACTGGATAGGATTCACAGGCACTGTTTACGTATTTAGAAGTGTTTAAAAAAAAAAAAAAAAAGGCAGCATCATTAGTGCATTTCTTTGCTAGTACATATATGCATTTCTTATGTATGCAAGTGAAGTATGAGTGTATTTTACTGTTTTTAGTTGTTTTTGAGCTTTGTATAATTGCAGGATTTTTCTGTGATCCTCTCTCGCTAGTTGCCAAGGAGAAATTTCCATTTTATGTAAATTTTATTGATTAGTGGGTAGAATAACAAAAGCTTCTAAAATCTTTTATATGATATGATACATATTATATGGAAATACATGCACATAAGTATTGACACCACATACGCAAACTTAAGTATTAATCAATAATAAAAGTATTTTATCTTAAATGTTAATTAAAGATAGCTTATACAAAGATATGCTAAAATAACTGGTTAGTCAAAGGCTATGTTGGCAAGGTGAAATCCGAACTTCGACAATAAAACGCAAAAGCCTGTATTCTCCACCTAAAAGTTCCGATGATGTCCTATTTTTTTTTTCTTTTTAATCCTAAACACACCACATCACAATGCTCAGCGAAATAAATAAAACAGGTTAACCTACCCGAATGACATCTCATTGTAGGTTCAGTGGTAGTTCACTGTGTTAAAACAGCCTAAAAAGAAAATGGCATGCTCTACCAAGCATACTTCACTGACATGATTTCTTCACATGAGTAAACTGGTGACAGAATAGCTGTGAGCACGTTTGGATTTGCACATCCAGTTGCTTAATTAGTGTATGCATGAACTGAAATGTGTTCAAAGAACTGTAAGTGTTACAATGATTACATGCAATTTTGTATGGATGAGCAAGTGTGTTAGGGTAGCTGTAACAAAAAAAAAATGGTACATTTATGTTCAAACACATTAGTTCAGAGATCCCCATAGTGCACACCAACTGGAGCATAAGAATTAATAGAGACAGAAGTTAGTAGATAGTAGACTTAAAGTCTAAATTAATGATTGGATTTTTGAAACTGAAGTTTGGTTTAGCTTGTTAGCATATTGGATTTGAAAATAAATGAAGATGACGATGACATTATATTTGACACAGTCCGGCACTCTCAGTCTTGCTTGGAAAACAGCCATATTGCCTCCATGTGATGTCCTTCAAATATCAAATCACAACTTAATCGAAGGTTAGCGCTGATTATTGGCTTTGATTAAAATTCTGATCTCCAATTATTGGAGCCCTGTGGCAGGGAAACGCAATGTGTGTTAAACAGAGAAAGATCAAAGTCAAGTTAAAGGGGACAGGAAAATGACGATGGGGAGCAAATGGAGAGGCTGCAAATAAGAAGCATGATGTTAACAGAGAAAAAAAAAAAAAAAAAAAAAAGTAATCCTAGAAAGTTGCTTCAAAAGAAATACTAAGTGAAAATCTGTGATGACAAAAGAGTCAAAAGTCCAAAGTCAAGTTTTGAAAAGCAGCTATGGGATATACAACCAGGAGAGCATGGTAACAATTTCTTTCAAGAGTTTATTTTCTGAGAGTTCTGTGTGGAGGCATGAAGCTACGTGGCAGAGTGACATGCATGCTTTGTTTAGAAGAACAGAAAAAAAGTAGACACCAAAAATATCAAGTCCAACTAGGAAAAAAACTGCTTCTGTTTCTGCTTCTCAAAAATCTCCACAACACAATTTTTACAAGACATTCACATGGCTGTGAATAAACAGACTGACTGAATAAAACTGCTCCTGGATCTTAAGATTTGGCAAGAGTATCCTCTTTCAGTAGATGCTGCTAAAACAGGATGCTATTGCCTCCCTTCATCCCTTTCTCACCATTTTCCCTTAATCTCTAAATTGTGTGCAGAAGGAATGAGCTTGGAACCATTAGCAATGTCTAGAGTTGGTGTCAGGTAGTGCCACTGGGGAAGAAATACAATGTGACACCAGTGCTCCCATATGAAATTACCAGTTTTACCTCAATATAACCGTAAACGGATAGTAGGAAACAAATTGGCTGACAAAGGTACTAGGAATAAAATGAGCTGCATGAAAACTGATCAGTATTGTTGGGGGTAGAGGGGATGTGGGGGGGGGTGACAGCAGGGGAAAAGAGAGAGTCGGGCTTCTCTTTTGGCACACAGTTAGTTAGGTTTGAACTTTAGATTAAAGAACTTTAGATTAAAGTTAAAAACTAAAGATTAAAAAAAAAACCCACTAAGGCTGCATTGATTCTACTCTAAAGTTTCCAGATTAACTACAGAACTTCCAAAATGACACACTGCACTATAATGTCACAGTAAACATTTGTTATTATATTGTATATTTTTACAACTTTTACTTAATTCAATCACCTACAAAGCATGGATGTAATGGTTTGTAAATATCCACATTTATTGTTCTTGAGTTTTGTTGCCTTGGACATCAGGCTTTACTGAACTAAGCAACAAAGAAATGAAACCATATAACAGTTGTACCCCTGGGTCAGATAAAATTAAAATTCAAAAGTCTAGTATGAATTTTGATACATTTGTGAGTGACTATTGGAAGAACTATTTCTCGACCCTGCCCTAAAAGCATCTTGGGATCCCCCAGAATCATCTGGAGTGTCGCTGGGCAAAATGTTAGGGTTTCCTCCATGGACCTGCTACCCCTGCACTCATATCTTAAATAGGTTGAAGACAATGGATGGACAAATTAATGTAAAGCCTTGTGTGAAAGTTAAAATCTATTTTAACCTAAGGAGGTGACTGAAAACACACACTTTGTAGAATCATTATTTTAAAAATTCTAAGCAATAATTCAAAAGTGGCAGCACTGTTTCCTTGCTCCAAGATCCTGGGTTCAAATCTCAGCCTGGGGTCTTTCTGCATGGAGTTTGCTTGTTCTCCTGGGTTCTTTCTGGGTACTCCGGCTTCCTCGCACAGTCCAAAACTATGACTGTCAGGTTAACTGGTCCACCTAAATTTCTCTTAGGTGTGAGTGTGTGCATGGTTGTTTGTCCTGTGTGTCTCTAAGTTGCCCTGTGATGGACTGGCAACCTTCCCAGGATGTACCCCGCCTCTCCCCCAATGATCACTGGAGATAGGCACTAACTTCCCTGTGACTCTACATGGACAAACGGCTATTGACCATGAACTCAAAAGTCTTACATTTATGCCCCGAGGTAATGGTAATATTAAAAATAAACTTACAACTCTATAAAGCCTTAAAACACACTGCCGGAAGTAACAGAAATCTGACTCAATATAAATTACACGCAAACACCTTTGTAGCTCCTCCCACAAAATATTGATTGAACTAAAGATGAAAGTGGATAAGCAAAACTCAAAGGCTTTATTAAACATTTGCAACTTTCATGAGAGCTACTGAATTTTTTATAAATTTCTAAAATATGTCTGTATTTGTATTTATTAGTGTGTCTTTTGATGCCAAGGTCACTGACTTTCTTCCAGGATGAAAGTGCAAGGAAGACTTATACAGGTAGGTAGGGAGAACAAGAGACAGGCCACCAGGGAAATTATAGCCGGGTCTGAGGCCGCCTCAAGCATGAAATTGAAGCCGTCCGACAATGCAACTCAGTGAAACCTTCCCGCTCGTATTCCAGAATAATTAACTAGCACAACCTCCTGCCACCCTACTGCAGTACGCTGACCTGCTTATAGTCTCAGAACACCCGGGCAAATCCACCTCCACTTCACTACTCTGGAGCAGGTGGAACTGATGCAGAGGAGATGAAGTGGGAGGGATGCAAGTTCAAGTCCCAACAAGGTACAGCTGACTTTACAGTAGTAACAGATTAAGCCTTTGGACAAAACTGAACTCCTGAGCATCAGGAGACGTGAAAATGATTCCTCCATATTCCTCTGTGACTCATAATTCTTTCCACAAAAGGAGTCATACATTTGTGTTAAATTACATGATAATCTATTCACTACACAAATGGTGAGAAGAGGTGAACATGCTGACATTGTCGTTCATTAATAGATGGTATGCATTTTTGAAATTATCGAACCTCATAAATCTGTATCTCATAATACAAGATAAATAGTGAATGTCAAGTAATTGCTTGTCATATTGTTTTATTACTAAGCTTAGTTTCAGTTAAGTGCTGTAAAAAATAACCTTCATTACATGGACAAATTTAAAGATAACACTTCAGCAATATTTCATAAAGGTTTTATAAGGTAGAAAATAAAGGAGCCTTACAAACCCTTGTACAAGACATGCTTGTAGCCTACTAAAAAGAAAGTGGTTGTAATATTTCCACCATAGGATGAAGTTGCCACCTTTTCTGATTAGATTCTCTACAACATCCAATAAATTCTGTTTCTGCATGTTCTTTTACCTGTTGCTGCTGACACAGCAGACTTTCATTGCAAGAAACTGCCTAATGTTCAGATTTTTCAGGTGCCAGCTAGTGCAACTTCCCTCCCCTCTTCATTCACACATTTGATGGATCACTGCACTATCATGACCGGTCAATATCACAGATGAGACCAGTCGGATCAAATACCAATGTTGGACTTGATACTATCATGTTATTGGATCAGCAATCAGTCTGTGATATTTTGCTGCAGATGAAGTTTTTAGTTTTCAGATGATGGCTGATTTTATTCTCAAAGTTTATTCTTACAGTAAAAATATTGTTGCATACATACATAAGAAAATCCATAATCTCAAATTGTTCCACAGCTTGTTAATGAAGGCCACAATATGTGGAGTATTTGATTATTTGGTGTTACTTCTCACAATCTCACATATACTCACACAGTTTAATTCTCTCCTTCATAAAAAGATAATGAACAAAACACGGAAGACTGGCTTGGTAAATTGCACCAAATAATGTATGTAGTAACTTCCCAACTGCAAAAACGTTTCTAAACTACAGCTACGTTCTGGCAAAGTCCTATTTGTCTCCTATTCACTGCTTCTTAACAGTCTGTAGCTTTGATTTAGTAATGCTGGAGCTGACAAAAGTGAATATTGGAATGACAGAATCATTCTGATGCCTATTATTTAATCATCAACCTTGTATATAGAAATACAACAGCAAATGGCTAAATATGCAACAGCAAAACTGAAACTGCCTGTTGGGTTCATTATATGTATTTAACTCATACAACACCAATACCAAATACAGTGCTATACCAACTAGCATATATATACTGGTATATTTGGTGTTTATAAGGTCTTTATATCTGAAAATGTTGGCATTTTAATGCTGATGTCAGAATCAGATGAAAATCCACTCAAAATGGATATGAGCATTGATGCAGGAGAATTGTGTCAAACTGATTTTCTCATATCCTTGCTTTAATGACTCTTACTTACAGAGATTACAAAAGTTCTATCACTACAGACAATTTCAATTCACTTTGTTAGGGTATAAAATAAGCAGGCTATGGTTGAAATGTTCTCACACAAGGGTCATAGCACAGCTGATTTGTCAGGTCAACATAAAGGTACTGATGTACTTGAGATGGGCTACAGTTTTTGCAGACCCCTGAGAAAATAGAAGTGCCGAACAGCACAAAATATTCTTTTAGAATGTAGACAGAACCTACATCCTTCATAAGCAAATGTAACAATTATGTATACAATGTGACAACTTCTTGTTCAGAAGGCTGGGAACTGCAGACATACATTTTGCAGTAATCTTAAAGTCATGTCTTACACTACACAACTGAAGCAATAAAAAAAAAAAAAAAAAAACAGCTCAGTTACAGCTTTGCATTAAAACTAAATCTCACAACAATTTCTGTGGTAAAAAAAACATGATTACCATGTTCAACAGCCAACATCCCATCATTGGTATCTGCTGTATTAATACTATCAACATTCTGCAGTTATGATTGACTAAGTGTCCAGTTTTCCCTCTTCCCTGCAAGGACATTTGAACTCTAGAGAACAGTCTTTGTTTCAAAATTCCATACTTTTCCAGAAATACATTTCTTTGCACATTTTATAACATTCAAATTCCATACTTTTCAAGACAGCAAGGAAACCCTGAAAGGGATTCAAGCTGCAAAAATTCTTTAAGATCAATCTACTGCTAATGTCCACTTATAAAGTCTCCACAAATTTTTCTTTAGTCTTTTCCTCAGCAAAGCTATGATTACCATATGGGAAAGAACTTAATGAAGGTAGTGGAAATGAGTGGATATGAGCTCTATAAATCATGACTACCACAAGTGGGTGAGAAGTCTTGCTGTGATGAGAGGTGCTGCTTTGACAGTTTGTTTCTTTAGATGAATGGCTTTCATCAGCCGGATTGGAAAGAAATAAACCCAGAGGTGTTAAGTAAAGTAGACAAAAAAATAAGAGATGATCAATATGTGCAAAACATTGTCAGGACACATTAAGATGTAAATTATATTCAAACTATTTCATTACAAGTTTGAGTGTACAACTACAACATTTCCATTGCAAATATGTTAAGTTCAAGGCCTTGCAACAGAGTTTAGTTTGAAGCAGATCAAAGAACCAAATGTTTTAAAATCCCCGTTTTCTCAATTAAAACACAGCTGCTTTGATATCGTAATGGCAGAGCCAAAGGGGATGCATACACTGTTGTTCTCTCAGTTTTATCTGACGATTCTTCTCAACCGTGAACAATGACTTGAGATTACTTGACTTCAATACTCATCAAAATTCTCATTTGTGTTAGTATTCTTTCCTCCCATTCTCTTTCATAATGGGTTTAGAGACTTTTCAAGACAGCCTTTATCAGCATGCCTCCAAGTGTGAGATGCTTGAGTAAACCTGGAATAGATTAGTCACTGAGATGATACAAGGCTTTTATGTCATGAATATAAAACATCCTCCACATCTCACAAAAGTTTAGACATTATTTGATAGTTTTTTGCATCATATCATCCACAGTTTTCAAGCATCTGGATGAAATGAATTTAGTTATATCCTTGCCTAATAAATGATAGATTAAAAGTGGCAAGTGGCTAATGTTCCTAAACTTTAAAGGTTTAAAATTAGATAAGAGGCATAATATCAATAATTAAATGTAAGCATGAAAGAAAAATAATCAATCCATCCAGTCGTGAGGGGGGCTGAAGCCCATCTCCAGCGAGAGGTAGAGTACACCCTGGACAGGTCGCCAGTCCATCACAGGATAATATATGAATCATGACATGTAATCTAGAGGAGATGGACAGTTACCTTTAAATAAAAAAAGGTCTTTTAAAATTATAAAATGTTATGACCGCTTCACAGAAAATGGATATAGTGAGTACTTTGGCTAGATCCTTTTCAAATTGATAACTGATCTCCAAATGAACATCCTGAATGTTCAGCTGAAATAATCAGACTGAGCTGCACAAGTTTTTTTCTCAAAGTTTATATTAGTATTTTGACTTCCAAATACCTCAATTCAAACATGAGCTTTAAGGGACATTGAAAAAGGTAAAAAACTGCAGATGGGAGTTAGATGGCTTGAGTGACACAGATGGCTCCCTTGCGATGACGTTAATTAAACCCTCTTGAGAAAAACAGACTGATTATATGGAGAAAAGTAAGACCAGCACAACCACTGGATGGCTCAATAATAAAAAGTTTTCTGGTGACAGATTATGTTGGGAGAAATGTGCTGGCACATGGCTGTTCACATCATAGTAACATTGATTGGCTTAAGTTATGATTTCTACCAAAATGGTCTCAGAATTTTATTGTTTCTAATCAGTTCTTGTCAGAAGCTGTCATCTGCCACTGTGGTAAATTTCAGGTAGACTGGGCTCGCCAAAAAGCTCTTTAAAATCTCTCCATATGGTCCCTGTTAGATCTCCAAACTGACATTTTCAGACAATTTCTTACTTGTCGACATCGGATAAATCACAATATAAAGCTTCACCTAATGAACTCAAATTTGTGCTGTGGAAGTTGCTATCAGAAAATTTCCTGGGTGGTCATTATTTTGTGTTGATATTTAAAGGCTTTCCCATGCTTAATATGAAGCATCGAAATCGTCTCTCACTGATGTAGTCGTGAGATAAAAATTGTGTCTGCTTGTTCGCAGGGAGGCGTCCTCCTCCCCTTCTCGACACCAGGCCTGGGTCAAACTATTTTGCAGGGAGAATGTGTGATGGTTTGTGTGACTGGTCAGCGGTTTGTGACGTGTTTTAAGCAGAAATGCGCTGGGACAGCGCTGTTGATATTACACTTCAAATAGTCCACTTCCACTACCAGGTTTTTGTATCCACAGGCAACATGAATACTTTTGAGGAGCATTTATCAGACATGGTGAAAAATGATGTATATTTCTACAATTCTTCACAAAATACCTACAAAGATTGTCAAATGGCTAATTGCTAAGTTGTTGTTCATGGAGGAGGCTGTGTGCAGAAAGGGGTGGCGGTCTCTCAGTGACCGTTTCATTAAAGCAAAATGTAGGATGCAGGGACAGAGTGGGGACCCCAGTGTGATGTGAACTGAAGCGGGAGGGGTGTCCCCAGGTGGTCTGTGTTGTATGCGAAAGGTGTGTGTGAATATATGATCATCCCACAACCACATGACCGCACATGGACAGTTTGGCTTCAGGTGATGTATGGGAGAGCCTTAAGTGTGACACTACGGTCTGTTAGTCTATATATATGTATGACTGAGTATGACTGAATTAATCTTGTGGTTGATAAATGGAGACAATTCTAGTCATCTCTGAAATACAGATGCCCCACAATATTTCTAATCTATTTTTAACAATTGGTGCTACAACTGCAATAACTAATAAACTACAAAGTCTTAGGATCATGCACCACTACTTGCCTTATTGAGCTTTATTTCCAGAACTCCCCCCAGGCCCAGATTTTTCCAATGTGTAATTACAGAGAGATACACAGGAACTTCTATGTTTGTGCGTAGGTGTGTGTGCATCTGCACATGTGAGTTTCAGAGCCATCGTTGGAGGTCCATAGTTAATCAGCAGTCAAGCAAAAGTCTCAGGGATCAGCCCATCGATTCTCTCCCAGGGCAATCAATTCTATCAAGCCATTACTTAAACTGAACTTGGATCAGAAAGTGGATGACAAACAGCACACAAAATGACAGAACCAAGATTGCTACGCACAGTTGTTGGAAGGCAGAAGGATATTTAAAAGTCTTAAACAACTCTAAGAAAATGCTTTGAAATGCAAACATTAAAGAATGTACAGAAACAACCAATGCAGATGCTTCAATAAGGACAGGTGGTACAATTTATCAGATTTTTGAACCTTTTACAAAGGTCATTATATATCACAGAATGTGTGCAAGCTTTCTACTGCACATGGTGTTCAAATTTAGATTTCCTCTTTTAAAAATCATGACAGCTTAATTCATCAAATGCTGACATGTAGATGAAGTGCATAAAACAATACCTTTAGATTAAGGGATATGATGCAGTGATATGTGCTCAATCTTTGTTTTGCAAAGAAAATGCATATCAAAGTAAAAAAAAATAAATAAATAAATAAATAAAAAATTAAAATGTTTCAAATTCAAGGTATTGAATTGTGGTATCAACTCATTCATTTTAAAAACTGCATAAGTTCAAGCTGTTTGTTTTTTAAGCTTTGAATGGCCTTGCAACGCCCTACATTTCCAAACTTTTGAAAATCCACCAGCGCAGCCGAACTTTACAGGCTGCCAGTAAATATCTGCTGGAGTTGCCTCGCTCTGTGTGCAAGCAATGGGAGGACCGGTCCGTTTCTGTTGCTGGCCCAACAGCATGGAACTTCAGTTACGCACCACCTTTGACCTGGTTTTGTTCAAAGCCAAACTTAAGATCCATTTATTTAAAAGGGCTTCTGATGTTTAACTTTTAGTATTTTTATATTTATTTGATCTTTTTTAGTGTGGTTGTATTTTTAACGAGCACTGATCTATTGTGCTCTGTATTTATTTGTTTTATTTTGTTAAGCACTTTGGTCAGTGCTCGGCGTTGTTGGAAGGTGCTATATAAATTTATTATTATTATTATTATTATTATTATTATATTATTATTATCATTATTAGTTACAACAAGCAGGTGAAGCCATCAAAATTGTCATTATGTGTCGTTTAAATATTTATTTGGACAATATTGGTACAGATTTGAAAGAAAAAAAAAATAGAGTGGGAACCACAATTTCCAAAAGAAATGAATCCCATTAATTCATTTTTACTTTTTTTGGGACAAACTCAAAAACAACTTTTGTCCAGATATTCAGCATAAATACCAAATAAATAACACCCCCTTTGACAACCTTTAGCACTACTAATAAAAAAAAAAAAAAAAAAAAAAAAAAAAAAAAAAAAAAATCTGTGTTGTAACTTTAAAAAAAAAAACAAAAAACAAAAAACAAAAAACAAAAAAACAGGTTGAAGGATTTGGTGCACCATGTCTTTTAAGATTAACTCAATCCCCTTCAATCCCACCTTCAAATTACACAGCTGGATAGTAAGAGGAGCTGTTCAATAAATAAAGCACATTTTGTGCCATTTCTGAGTTCTGACCACCTTGTCCAGCTTTCTGCAGCCAGATTTGGGTAGTCTTAGGCAGTGCTTTATGTTTCCATGGCGTTCAAACATAACAAATGCATTGAAAAAAATTCACATATACTTTGTTCACCATTTAGGTCAACAATGTCTGGGTATGTCAAAAAAAATCTCTTGCATGAGCGTTGTAACTTCAAGATGCAATATATTTTGAACACACAGTTGAAACCATATATTTACATACACCGAATAAAAAGACAAACATTTTTTCCCATGGTCTGAAGTTGAATCAGACCAAACTTTCTGGTTTTAGGTCAGTTAGAATCATCAAAATTATTTCTAGCAAGAACATCTTTTAAAGATTATTATTATTATTATTTTTTATTTATTTATTTTTTTTAAAATTTTTTTTTGTAACTTTCTTCAAATTCAAAGGTTTACAAACATTTGGTCAATCTCAAGGATAATTGTCTTTTAAACTGTGTGACTTGGGTCAGACCTTTGGGGTTCTTTTAATGGTATTTACATTAGTTCTATAGTTTTAATTTATTTCAAGAAAAAAAAGTATTATTTTCATTCTGGACAAAGTTTTGTAATTGAGTGAAACTGTTTCGTCTTTGAGTTCAAGCAAATTATCGGCTACTCAACATTCAGCTCAAGTTCTGTAATCTCGTTACATATTTGGAGAACTGAATATAAATCTGTCTGTATTGCTTGAATATCAATAATCTATTTCTTTGGCTGGAGTGATAGTGATACAGATGAATATTTATATTTCACCATAAATCCTGATTGACAGTATTTTTCATCACTATCAGTCTCTTTTAGTAGATTTCCTATTCAGTTTTGTTCTTGACTAAACTGAGCAGGTCATTTGTCAGAAATTTGAATAATTAGATTTGTAAACTGGAACGTTTCAGTTCCTGTTATTATATCATTGTTTGATTTATACTTCATAATGCATGTAGAATATCATGTGGTGTGTTCACCTGTGGTGATCAATGCATCTGGAAAAAGTTAGAGAAGCTCTCAGTGTCTGACCTTGATTAGATATAATGAGACTAAAGCACAAGTCTACTGATCTGATGAAATGACTTGGATTTTAACCTTGTGATGAATACTAAATACAAGTATTGACTCCAGTTTTACTCACATACCACACATATGCCAGTGCGCACACACTGAGCATTGAGAAAAGGCATGTGCTCGTATGCAAACCCACACACGTTCTTGGCCTCTGCCAGTCAGATTTATCATCAGGGATCTTCAAAGCCCCCTTTGATCACCTCTTTGAGACCCATATTGAAGAAAAAAATGCCAAATAGGATATGGGTTGTAGTGTGAGAGTTGAATGATAAGACTGCAGAGGGAAGACAGATTTCTAGCTCTCCTCCAGGACATATCTTTGTAGGAAAAACTAAATTCTGAAACTGAGTGCAATAACAACATATGCTATCATCATAATGTTTATTAAAAGGATAGTAGCATTTTAAGTTGGGATGGGTATTTAGGAGCAGAAGATTGTCTCACCAGTCCTATTTAACTGTGAAATTAATGGATGCTCTATGATGACTTGCAGAGAATAGTGAAAGAAACATTATTTTTGCTTTTCAAAAAAGAAAAAAAAAAAAAAAGAAAATCCTCCACACAAGCAATCTGAAACTTTAAACAATGGAACGAAAATTGTTTATCAGTTCATACGTTGCAAAACTGTTTTATAGGATTAGTGGAGTTTTTTTGAGTCGGGAAAGTTATTTAACCAGTAAAGGCCGTTGTTAGATTCCTGTTCTAAATGCTTTTATTCAGTGCTCAACGCACTCTTAATGTTTCTTTTTTCCCTTTTCTTATTTACTTTCTGAGCACTTTATTTTCTAGCACCACTCTACATTGATCTTGTCTACTTCTAGATCAGAGCCCAACATGTGGAAGTATCAAAAATGGAAAAATAAACATGGGAATCACTCTACTTTGTTAAAATGCAGCAATGAATATACTCCTTAATAGCTTCAGTAACAAAAAGTTAAGATGAATGGTCTATTTTAGCCTTTTTGACATTTTTCATAAAATAAGGCAAAATCCGTTACAATCAAGAAACAGAAAAATCTTGTAAATCTTCAGAGGTCTTTGGGTGACAAGCAGGGTACACCCAGGACAGTTCACCAGTCCATCACAGGGCAACACAGGTATACACAGGACAAACACCATGTGTGCACACACTGATACATAAGGAGAATTTAGAGAGACAAAATAATCTAACGGTCATTATTTTCGGACTGTGGGAAGCAGCCGGAGTACCTGGAGACAAACCATGGATGCACTGGGGTTCTGTCCAGGGGCTCAGCTCCAGTGGTAGCACTGTTGCAAATTGTGCAGCCGTTTTCCAAATTAAATAATTTGTTATAAATCACAATTATGAACAAAAAAGGGGCTTTTTGAGACAGATCTTCAAAACCAGAAAGGCACTTACTTTTATACATGGATGATGACATAGTGTCTTTGAAAACACCGTCTCGAAGACTTTCATTGGATGTAAACTCAGAGGATGGTTATGTCTTCAAACACCAAAAAAAACCCAAAAACAACTACTTTGTTGCAAAAACTTTTTGCCCCAGGATTAGGACACGATTGGAGTCTTGGATTGAAGAGAAGAAATAACCCAATGCTGAACAAAGAACAAAACACAGTTTATGGTGGGGATAGGACAGATAGCTTGAGCAGGGGGTCAAAAGCCAGTTCCCCAATGTTTGCCAATAATGACTCGCTTTAGCTGCAACCATTTTTTTGTGCATTTCTGAATCATATGAATGAGTGCATTTGACTGCAGCTTCGGTCTGATTGGTTCAGCAAAACTAAGCTATTTTATTTCCAAAAGTTACTCAAGTAAATGTAATTGACTTAATGTAACGAGTAACTGCCTATGTATGCTTTGATGACGATAATGTATAGGTCTCTCAGGTAACAAAACTAACTACAAGCAGTATAGTGTCTGTTAACGGTTTTAGAAAGTATGTGAAGTAGCACAAAAATAAAAAAAAAAATGTTTTACTGTGGACTAATTCACTGAACTATAAAGTATGGATCTTACTTGCTATGATTAGCTGCTTCGTGAGGTAAAAGTAATAGAGATAATTAGAATTAGAGATAATTAGAAATTCTGTCTTTCCACTTTTCATATTAGCTATGTGGAAATGATGTAAAAGAAGCAGAAATCTTCCTCACTCCTTTGGCGTCTGTGGCTTTGATTAAACCATGTACAGGAGTCCAACTGAAAGCAATTTTCTGATGAGGTGTGCAAAGAATGGAGGGTTGTAAAGTACAGCAACCACAAAGAATGGACATCCTTGAGTGACAAAAGTATTACCATAACAGATCAACTGCTGTGAATGCAACATGATTGTATGAGAACAAAACTGCTGACATAATGTCAATGCACTTGAAAAAAATGCATGTTGACTTCTGTTTAACTCATGGATACACACATACTCACAATATGTGTTAACACATGTGAGATGTTTCAACTGTGTAAGTGAGAAAAGGTGTTGACCTACCTGACTGACTGTTCCATCTGTCGTTATACCAGTGTTTGCTTTTGTGGCATCGCTTATCAGCAAGTGTGGTTATGTTTGCCTGTTTAACATGCAATGCGTCTGTGATGCTACTTACTGCAGATTGCATCAGCCTCATCCGAACCATCTGCACACTCTGGTTCTCCATCACAGCGCCATCTAGCAGGCAAGCATTGTCCATTCTTACAGGCAAAGTCAGTGGTCGCACATGTCTTCTTTGCTGTGGAGAAGGAAGAAATATTTATGATAAACCTAAACAAAGAGAAATCCTGTAGATCATATGCACTAGATTTTTAACAAGATTACAGCTCTTTAAAACAGTAACTAATGTTTTATTAGTTACAAATGCACACAATGACAACATGTGGCAAAAGTAAGCAGAGAAAACAAACGTGTCTTACAATCCATTCAACAAGGCCAGTTAATTCAAATTCAACCAAAGTCAAAGGTAATTCCTAAGCTCCAATTCCAAACCAATTTTCCAGTTAAATTTTAATTTAACCATGAGCAAGTAATGTTTTGACTCAAACTGTTGCAGGCTACTTTCCAGGTGCTGTGTTCATAAGCAGCTTAGAATGTCAGAGGGTGAGGGGCCTTTGATAAACTATTTTTTGACAAAGACTCTTCTTTCACACTTGCTGTGGGTCAGGGACATTAGTTAGGTGAAATTCCATGTTAAAATGTATGTATTCTGCCCAAACTATTCTTATATCCTGAGATTTCTTTTCTTAGCAAAGGCCCAGATGTGCAAAATGCATTTTGAAGGACAACTGTACCTTCTATATTTCTCCTCTGTAAAAGAGAATAGCTAAAAACCAACCAGCATATAACGCATTGTATCCTTGTGCAATTATGTCCTCCTTCTTTACATTTTCAACTCATGAAAGACAATATTTCAATGGAGGAAAAGTTGGTAATATGCATGCTTAAGATTTGCATGGACATATGCATCTGTGCTTCACTTTGAAAGAAAAAAGTGTATATTTAGAACAACTTTGTAAAGTTGGACTGGAATAATTAAAAATATATACTGTATTTGGCATTACCTTCAAAAAACATTAACGAATTTACACGTTCTTACTTTGAAATATAGCTATGCAGTCGAAAGTAAGACTTTTTGTTACCTTGTCACATATATTGGTGTAGGTAAAAAGACATTAACATGGTTCTAAACACAAAGAGATTAATTGCTGGATCTGTCAATACTGGTTTCACTTGAATAGTACATCTTGAATAGGGTGTATGATTTAGGATATTTGGTGTTAAATGTAAATTCTACAACTGGATCAAGCCAGACTAGAGCACATTTTGCTTGCACTACTCTGCTACTTTCATTAACACAGACAGAGCGTCTGCATTAGATACAGTGGTGGTAGTATTGGGTCATTGCTGTGACTTGGAACCACTTGCACTGATTCTACATCAATGGTACAAATATGAGCAATACATGACGTTTCTAAATTTCACTAATGCCACAGAATTTTTCATGATGTCCAAAACAGTCTGTGGCAGCCTGGCCTTGCTTATTAAATTGTGTATGCTGTGGTTTGAGATGTGTAAGAAGGGAATACAGGAATGTTATTTATGCAAGGCAGTGGATCTCCATATTCATATGCAATGAATGTATTGTGTACTACAGAATGTTTTGACTATCAGTATATGTTTGCAGTTCTTGAAGCCTGAATATAAATTAATAAATTTCTTGGAGGTAGATCAGATTTTACATTGAGCAAAAGGCTGTTGAGTGGTCATGCGTTTAAAAAATCCCATACACATTTAGTGGTCAGCCTGACAGATGTAGAGCAGATGCCATTTCCAAGTCTTTACAGAATCATCCCTGGCCCTATGTTCAAGTCTAATGGTCTATGACCTTCTGAGGTTTTAGTTAGTCATTTTGTCTAAGCAAGGGGGAAATTGAATTAATTGGAAGAGGGAAGAAAAGAAAAAAAAAAGTGTGTGTGGTGTTCGTAGTGACTTTTTTACGACATGCAAAGAAGATGACTGCTGCTGTTTTGTTTCATTTGGTTGAAAGGAACAGACACTTAGCTCAGAGAAAAATACTCAGATTGTGAATGAACAATGAACTATTAGTTTTTTTTTCTTTTTCTGTTATAATATGATATAGACCAGGTGAAAAAAATCTGACAATGTGGTGTAGCTGCACAAGTGTTTTGTTTTACCAGTTTCATATTTAGCACACATATTTCATTTAGTGCCAAATTTCCTCATCTTTGTAGGTAAATAAAAAATGAGTTCCTTTAAGAAAAGACAGTCTAAAATACTGGGTGATATTTTGTTGAACCTGTTCACAGTATTTTCCATCACTGAATCATTTTAATGAACAAAAATGATTTGTTCAAGCCTTGGCACTATATTCTTTTGTTGGGAGAGGGGACCCTTATTAGCTTGAAGTTTATAGTGTATAGTGCATGATGTCCCACGGTGTTGGTGTGACAAACAATACAACTGGGAGCAATAATAATGAAGTACATGCAATGAAAACTGACACCATGGCAGCAGTGGAGATGGATGCTTTCTATATGTATATGAAATTTTACTTACAATGTAAGGCAAAAACTAAATTACATGTGCACACGCTCACCAGCACACACAATATTGATTTTTATAAGAGAAAAAAGGAGGCTTGTTGGGGATTGAAGACAGAGAGATAGAACTGAAGAAGGTGTAGGCCTAGAATAAATCAGCAGCATTTCCCAGGGGACTTGTAGAGTAGTCCAAGCTACAGACAAAGGTAAATAGAAAGAGCAGGATGAAGAAAACAGGGATACAGAGACAAAATGTGACGGAAATGCACTGTTGAAGCAGGGTCTCGTGTAACGGCATCAGTCATCACAAAGGATCACATAAATCCCCTTCATTCCTACCAGCATGTTAGCATAAATCCTATCTCTTCCGGTCTGATTTTCCTTTTTTCCATCTTTCACTGAATCTCTGCTTACAGCCTGATAACAGATTTGTGGAGCATCCATGGCATTTCTCATCTGAAGTAAAAAAAAAAAAAAAAAAAGTGCAGTGGCATTGTGAATCACAATAAGCCTCATGTCAGATATCCATAAATTAGGATTTCCTTTCACACTCATATCACCTGATGTAGATCACCATAATCTTCGAAAGCAGCTTTTTTTTTTTTTTTTTAAATCAGAGGAAGGTGCAAAAGAGTGAAAGACATACAGTTTATACACATAAAAGACTCTTTAAAATAAAGAAGCTTGTAAATATAATCCTATCAGCTTCTGCAAGTCTTTCTTTTCTCTTATGAGAGAAAAAATAAAATTCAATTCAGATTGCCCTCTTAATCTGAGGGTGAAAGGCACTGAAAAGCTTGTGTCCATCAACAAATAAAATATGAATTTAATTAACCTTTGGGGAAGATATAACAGACAAACACACACAAATATAAATATAAATGAGTGCTTAGGTTAAAACCATGATTGCTGACAATTATTCCTATTCAGACGATGCTTTGTTCAAAGAGCGTAAATGTTCATCAGTGAAAATAAACAGCCAAAACGATTTTCTCAAGATCCATCCAGAAAAACCCAGAATCAGTCATGAACCTGTAACTGGATTTCTTTGAAACCTTAAAAAGTCCTGAATTTGATAATTTTGAATTTAAGCCTTAACATATTTTGGCGATATAAAAACAGACAGCATTGAGCATGTGCCAACTGCTTGATGCCTTCAATGTGTGTGACACCACGCTGCCAGAGGTGAGGCAAGGCACAGCACTTCCTCACCCCGCTCTTCTATATATTTGAAAAGGCTTTGTGTAAATTCAGTGAGTCTTACCATAAAAATGTTGAAATCACACACACAAAAAAAAGACTATATAGAACAGTCAAGTGGACAAATTGATTTTCTCTCATTTTTGTTAGAATCTATTTATTCTGCTTGTCAGAATAAATAGGTTCTAACAAAAATATCAGTCAGAATGACTGGATAGGCATGCATATTGTAATTTTTACGAGTTAGTTTTAAATTACATTTCACGTTATTTTTTATAATTCATGTAAATCTAACATTTAAATTATGTTCTTAAAAAGCTCTTAAAAGGTTTTAAATTTAACTCATTGAAATTAGCAGAAACCCTGTTTCCAGTACCAACTCCTACAGATTTTACAGTTTATTAGGGAACAATAAAAACATAAAAAGAAAACTTCTTTTCCAGCTCTGACAGGTACGGTAAACAACTTTCACTCATTTAGCAACACAGATTCACGTCAGAGACTTGATTGAGGAAAAGATGTGCATAACATGATTAATAATTGTAGAATCAAACAATACAGCTAGACTAGAATGTATAAAGTCTGTACATATATCTTTTCACGCTTCTCAAAAGTTGCTGATGCACACACAAACAGCTGCTTATATTTGAATTCTGATCGAGCGAGAACTGTCATATACGAGAGTCATCCATATGGAATAGTCTGAATCTAGCTTATGAGGTGTGAGAGTGAATGTGGGAAAAGAGAAGACGTATAAGCACTTTAGATAAACACACACACACACGCAAACACAGAGACACACACAGCCTACCTACCATCCACCCTTCCACTGAGAGTGGAGACATAACGTTTCATTTTAGTCCCCTGTCTCTTGATGGAAAAAGTGATGAATATTTATGTGAGAAACAGACAACCCGTTGTAGCTCCTGGCAGATTTTATCGACATTATTGAGCCATCAATAACTTTGTTCACATTTAAATTGCACCATCAAATGCTCAATTCTGCCCCATCATCTCACTTCACTTCTAATTCACTCAGGTATTTCTCAGACTTATGTTTTACAGACTATTGTCCTGTTCATTTCATGACTATGACATAATGACATTCACAGTTTATTTACATTTACTGTGTTCTCTACTTTCCTGACAATGTGAATGCTAATTCACAGGTATGAAATAATGTATCCAGGACAAGTGAAGAATTATGCTGTTAAAGGTATACATTATCATAAATGATTTTGCTGTGTGTTGGGTGCCTCTGGCCTTTACACCATACGTTAATTCTTTGCGCCTCTAAGGGGTGCTTTCTTTGCTTAAAGCATGGCATAAAGCTTAGCATAACTTGGTTTTGCTCATAAAAGTTGAAGTAATCCATCTTGCTACCACATCACATAAAACAGATATTACCAATGTAAGACATTCTTCTACAAGCAATCATTGAGATAGAACTTTGCCACAGATTTTCCCATTACAAGCAGATAATATGTGAAACTAGCAACAATACATATGAAATGTCACAGAAAACTGATGAGATTTACTCTGCAGACTAAAGCCTTGATTGACAAAATGGGATACAAAGGCATAGTGTAGCACTTACAGTTACTGGGAAAAATATTAATACACCATGAACTTTTCCACATTTTGTCATGTTACAACCACAAACTTCTATTATTTGGGATTTTATGTTACAGACCAACACAAGGCAGTGGATAACCATAAAGTGAAACAAAAATACTTTTTTTTTGTTTGTTTTTTTGCAAATAAAAGTCTGAAATTTGTATGTATGTATCAAGGTCACTTGAAAATCTTATTCAAATCCAATGAAAAAAAAAAAAAAAAACATCTTCAGAAGTCCTCAAATTAGTAAACAGAGTTCACTTGTGTGGAGTCAAATCTCAGTATAAATTCAGCTGTTCTCCAAAGGAGATCTGTTGGAGAACATTACTAAACAAACAGTACTATAAAAGACAAAGGGACACACCAGACAGTTGATCTGAATGGAGCTAAATAAGAAAACATGTTAGAGGGTGAGTTGGAGGTTCATATTGCAGCAGGACAACAGTCCTAAATATATAGTCAGATCACCAATGGAATGATTGATCAAAGAATATTTACGTACTAGAATAGCCCCATCAAACTCAATAACTAAGTCTAATTGAGAATCAGTGGCAGGACTTGTCTTGGCCATTTGCATAGAAGAGAGGACATTAACTTTTTAGATGCGCAGAGCTAGTAGAGACATATCACAAAAGACATGCAGCTACTAGCAGTGAAAGATTGTTATTCAAGGTGTTGACTAAGAAGAGCTGAATTTGTATGAGCCCTTTTTAGAGTTTTATTTGCAAATAAACCAAAACTGTTTGTCTTTTCGCCATTTCTATCTAGAATAAAAAAAAAACCTCATGATTCCACAAATATAAGATAATACAGGACACTGACTTAGAATATCAAACTGAAATCTACTTAGTAGGTGACCATTATGGGGAATTAATAGTATACTGGGGATCATTTAAATCAGTATAATGTGAATGTGTCAGACATGGTCAGCGCTCTACCACTCAATAAAAGCTTTTGGGACTAAATCTAATATTACGTCTTATTCTCCGTAGTGAAATTGGGAACAACTTTTTCATGTTCAGGAATCTTATACAGTTATATTACATGGACATAGTGTCATTTTAAAACTGCTTTGATATCTTGTCCAAAAGTAAATGTAATGTAGTGTTTTGCTGGAGGCCTTTGCATGGCTTTTAAACCAATTTTAAATTCTACCATTATTATAGGTCATGCTGTGATTTTAATCCTCTTAATGCTGCACCTCTAATAAGTCACACAGGGCAAATTCATTGAAATTTGTCAGCTCTACTGATGCATTAGAGTGAGAAAGCATTGGGTAGATTAGCATGTTTTGGACAGACTTTAGCCATCTACCCTTTAAATACATACCATTGTGTTAATACTTAATGTTAATGCTCTGCTGACATTCAGCAACTGTCACTTTGAAAACCCCGGGGATCAATGAGTGACTAAGTCGACCCACTGATGTTCACCTCGAGTATACTCAAACTGCACCAGCTTGCAGCTTATTAGGATTCTCTTCTACGTATTACTGCCAACATGTTTTGGAACACTGGTTCAAGACGAGAACAGGTAAAGGTCATCCTGTTGCCTTGTAGTCATTCAATTTTCCATTCCACTAGACATACAGAGTAAAAGGAATATAGAAATACAACACTGACTGAAACATAAATAAGGGAACACAGCGTCACCTGTAATCAGGATCCATTGACTCCAGAATCCAAAATGTGGATTTCCTCCAATGTAAATGGCCAGAAATATATTAGAGCTACAAGTTAGATTATTTTTGCTCTTAAATAAGTGCCAATAACCGGTTTTAATGTGCTGCTAAGCAAATAAAGCAAAGGTTTCCAGTTAGCTAACTTACAACATCAGAAAAAGCATGGAGTTTTATATTGTTTTTACTTATGCATGAAAAACAAATCTTCATTTTACAACATGCTTATTATATACATTGATATTGTAAGAGCTAATTCAGGTGCAAAGAGCCTATCCAAATCCATTTAACTACATTAATTGCTTTTTGCGGTCTGTAAGTATTAACATTAGAATTAACAAGCAGACATGTCTGCCCTGAGTACAAATATCTACTGCTTCAATTGTTGTAACAAAGCAAGGAATCATAACACAAATTTGTTACATAACCTGGACCTCATATAACTTTCAGATCAGACAGGAAATGGATGCAGCAAAGATCTCAGAGAAGGAAAGATTCCTGGACGGCCGCGTCAAGGACCAACAAACAGCCTGTGCATATGAGGCGGCTGCTCCACCTCCACACAAAACTACACACTGCCCCAAGGACCTCATTTAACTTTAAATACCAAAGTGACTATCTTCCCGTTTCCCATTGTTTTTTTTTTTTTTTTTTTTTTTTGTTGTTGTTGTTGTTTTTTGCCCTCAAAATTTACAAAATCAGCATCCCTGTATAGATGTCACACACTAATGCACAATGCTCTTGCCAAAAAACACTCAAAACATAAAATCTCTTCAAAAAAGTAAATGTATCATTAACCAACTAAATAATTAGTATATTTATTCATTTGGTGTATATGCTGTAACAGCTATTTTGCATGGGAGAATTCAGCTTCTGCAAAACAGAAGAATAGCAAAAGTAGTTAACTAAGAAACAGATTATTAAACCTTTTATTACTCAACTCAGACATACAACAGATATTTTAAGCTGGGTATGAATATATAAACATACAAGATGCATATTTAACAACAGGAAAACTGGGAAAATGATGGTGCATGATGTGATATTTAGGTGTATATGTTCCAAAATGGTTTGCAAAAGATTAAAAAGTGCACAAAAACGTAGGTAAATAGTCTGTGCCACGACCAGTGTTTAAATTAGACTTAGCAGTTTTTGTACATAGTGACCTTGTTAATTTTATACGATACAAAAGCTTTGCAAAACCCAACAGTATATGGTCTTTAAACTCTAAAGAGAATTTATTCATGCTTCCTTTCAGAAAATATGAAAAGCACCACCTGTATTCCCGACAGACAAAGAACAACAACATTCTGTAACAATGCATGCAGGACAACCACCACAAAAAGAAAAAGTATGGTTCCGTTTTTCTTTGACTGAACAACTATGGGGAACAAAACCCTCAAAGAGAAAGCAAGTCAAGACAGCAAAGGGAGAAAAATGTGGAAAAACTACAGTGTGAGAAAGAAATGAGTGTGGTGAATGTTGGAGAAAGAGGAGAGGAAATAGATGGCCTTCTATATTGTTGTGATTGGTTAAAGAGCTAAAGAACGATGCGTGTCAGAAGGAGGAAAGAGACCGTTAATCAGCGGGTAAAGGTTAGACCACAAACGTGGGGGAGAGGAGAACATAAAATGTGATGGAGTAACGTAGAAAAGTATAATGTTGGTCTTTTGAGGAGATTAAAAGCTCATTCAATTTCCCAATAATCAGTTACCAATACATAGGCACTGTGTGGTAAAAAGCAGAAACAGCAACTTCCTTTGGGAAAAAAATTGATGACAGACTGCAAGAGGGGACTGAGAAAAGATTTTTGCTTTGCTTTAATAAGTTTGAACTTTACTTGTTTAAATCTACATAACTCATTCAAATATCAACTATAAAAATGTACAGAGAGAAGAAACAGAAATAAAAGCATATTGTCCTCTCATTAGCTATTAAAAAATAAAAGTGCTACAAAAATTAAAACAAAGAGGTTCTAAAACTCTTCAAAGCTCGTCTGTCCCAAATGTAGCTTTGGAATTGGCTTTAAGTCACTCCATACATTATCATTAGAGTTTAATGACTTAAAGAAAGACATATGAAAATGAAATAAATTTTAACTATCTAAGAAAGTGAATTAGCATACACATAAGTTTGTTTGTGGACTCTGATGCAGGCACTACAAAGGCTAGCAATGTAACGTTAACCCCCAGACCTGTATTCAAGGGAGCAGTCTGATCAAACACACAATATACTATGCTGCTCTCTGAGCATCAAATACCACCTACAGGTTCAAAGAAGCTTGTTACCATTTCATGATCCTCTTCTTTGGACTCAAGAGAACCAGGCCTATAGGCCAAGAACTTTTTGAAGCAAAAAAAAAAAAAAAAAAAAAAAAAAAAAAAAAAAAAAAAAAAAAAACAAAAAAAAAAAAAAAAAACAAGAGAATCATTTATGCTGTGCACCAGATGTGTGTAGAACTGGGCAGGACCCGGAGCTCCTGGGTGACATTTGAGTCATATAATCGGGTAAAAAACGACCCTGAAGACCAGTGGGGGGGTAACATCAAAGAGTACTAAAGAAAAGGTAGAAAGCCACTTCAAATACTCTGTAACTTCAAAACTACAAGAAGGCAAGATAACTGGAGTTTTTTCAGAAAGTTCATATCCCTGAATTTCTTATTTATTGCATGAATTGACATTTAAATAGGTGACTGGTTCATCTCTGTATAAAGCTGTAAAATGACTTTCCTGAGAAATTTGCATACAAATGTTAAACTCATGAGATTTATGTGCAATCATCACAAGTAGTTCAAATAGCAATAATGAAAATACCACAATATAAGCAAAATATGGATACAACACTAGGAAATCGAGGTGGTGCAGGATGAAGCTTCATTTGCTGACCTGTTAGTCCAGTAGGCAAACTGGAGGGGTCCAGCATGGGGCCTGTGCTGCCCTTTATATGCTTCAACATTCAACATTGCTCAAAGGATTTAATGACCACAGACGTCAGGGTGACAGACTTATAATCATTTATCCCTGTGATAGTTTGTTTCTTGGGGACCAGGGTGACTGAAACCAGGAGGGACCCGACGGGGTCAGCGCAGGCTCTCAGGCATTGGGGTGATCTCAGGCATCTCAGGTTCTTGGTCTTTTGACGCTGAAGGAGCCTATTTTACATTTTCCTCAGATATCTTAAGTCCAGATAGGGGGTCTGAGTAAAAGAGGGTGGCTGAAATGGAGGTAGGTTGGGATGAAATGTTAATAGCTAATAGTTAAACAGCATAAAAGAGTTTATCTTTTTAAATCAAAGGGAGGCCTGTACTTGTTCCTAAACAAATTGCAATAAAGTGCAATGCAGATAAAAATCATCATATGGTAATCATACACTTACCACTTCTAAAACAGGATGAAATAATAATAAGCTGACAAAGAGACTTTGAGGAAGAAAAATGTGCAGTCGTTGAGGTTAATCTCTTTTTGTTGTGTGTGTGGAAAGATAAAAATTGTTTACTGCCACATCTCTCTTTACTGATTTCAGAAAAAAGTCGCCACACATCGTCTGTGCTTCAAGCTCCCACAGACAGATAAAGATCTCTAATATGACATAGTTCACTCTCATGTGGAACAACATCCAGAGGAAGCTAAAGAAAAGGCTGTTTTACATGATATTTATACAAGTTTTTATCATAGGGGAACCTAATGGCAAACAATAAATGCTGACATCCAATATAAGCTTACATTATCTTGTTTGCCTAGCGGCCTGATCTTTCTGTTTAGATGGAAAAAAAATGAGTATGGACTGAAAGTCAACCCTGTTTGCTAGACACCTTGACCAAATATTAGCACTTTAAAATGACAGGCTAATTTCCCAGCACTTTACGGGATATTTCCTTCCTCTGCTACAGGTTTGACTTAAATAGTCAAACTTCAAAAAATATTCTTCAAACAATTAAAACGTATTTGTCACACTTTGAATAATACTGTATATTTTGTTGTGTGAATGATTCATTTTAAATGCAAAAAAAAAAAAAAAAAAAAAAAAAAAAACAGGAAAAAATTGATTCCAGTGAACACAAGCCAACAGTTTGAATGCACGGGTGTGTGAGTCATCCCGTGGCTCCTGTTTGCCATCTATATTAAACCGAAGGAAACAAAAAACAAAGGAGGTGCCCAGAGATATCACTTACCAAACTTGCAATGAAGCCTTGACTTTGTTTCTCTTTTTTTCCTCAACCATTTGTACCTTACATCATGAAGCGACAATAATAGGACTTCATGTCTTAATGTAACTTCACAAGCCTGAAAATATCAATCATTTAGTTGAAGCTGAAGAAGTCTTTTTGTTGAGAAGTCACATGTTTGCAATACCATAAAAGGGAGTCCAGCAGCCCTTCTTTCAAACATCTTCGACTCCTAATAACACCTTTGTGCATGAGACACACTTGTATGATGCAACAGATACTTTATTCCACCATCAATGCATTTCAGTTCGTTAGAAGCAGCACTTTTACTCCAATTACTTGGATCATAAACTAATAAACTTAAACTTTACCCGCTGATTAACGGTCTCTTTCCTCCTTCTTAAAAATGATTTAATCACTTTTCCTTTATTCTTCCATTACCTTGGCTAAGGAAAGAGAAAGCAAGTTATTCAGGATTTTGATGAGACTGACAGTCTTGCAGGTTGTTATTCCCACATCCACACACGCACTAACAAACTCCCAAAACAAAAGTTTCTGCATCAGTAACGTCACAAAGACCCTCCAAGTTGTGCTCCATGCTTACCCCCCTTGTTATTGCTCTCTTACTTTCATGTCACATTAGATCGCTGCAAATAATCCTTTAAGTTGAAGGAAACACGAGCAGAACGAAGACATGAAGCTCCAAAGCACGAGGTATGATCAAAGACAAAAGAAGGATAAAAAGTGTTCAAGTGGAATGAACATAGTTCCTCAAAATGAAAAGTGTCAGCCTCTGTAGTTTTGCTTTTATGTTCCAACATACACATACAGTTCTTTGCAAAAAATATTCATTCACCAAGATAATTTTAAGTTTTGTCACTTTACAACTAGAAATATCAGTACACATTATTTGGACTTCAACACAAAGTACTGCATAACTATCAAGTTCAAGGATGAGTATACATGCTTTGTTTGCTTTCTTTTATTTAGACTTTTTGAGAAAATTAAACACTCTTAAAGTTTGGTGATTTTTGTATTCAACCCTTCCTCCTGAGGCAATACCCTATAAAGCAACATTTCAGTGCATTTATAGTGATCACATAACTTCTGGGCTATATCTTTATCAGGTTTGCAAATCTACAGACTAACATTTTTGTCAATCTTATATGGAGAACATCAATCCTCTGTGAACATCAATTTTCAAGTCTTGTCCAAGATGGCCAATAATGGATCAAAACAGAAATGCTTTGATTTAAACCACTCCATCGTAGATCTAGCTGTATGTTTTGGATTGCTGTCTCAAGTCTGTTGAGGCCTATAGCAGGTTTTATTCCAGGATCTACCAAGATCTCTCTCTGTTCTTTTTACCCTGATCAGTTCCTTGGTCCACCTGAAGAAAAGCATCCCCACAGCATAATGTTGTCCCTACTATGTTCCATGATGGGGTGGCATGTTCAAGGTAACGTGCAGAGTTTTGGTCGCAGCTACACATTGACAGGCTAAAAAAAATTAATTTTGATCACATCTGACCAAAACACCTTCTTCTACACTTTTATATGCATCTCACATGGCTTGTCACACCAGGACATCTGATGGCTTCTTCCTAATCTTCCAAAATGAAGAGATTTGTTGAATGGAGGTTTACTAGGTGTGGTGCTGATGAATTCCCCCACCAGAGCTATGGATCTTTGCAGCTACTCCAGAGTTACTATGGCCATTTAGGTTGCTTCTCTAAATAAAATGGTCCCTGCTTGACCTGTCAGTTTTGGTGGATGGCTGTATCTTGGAAAGGAAAATATTTAATTGCAATAACACAGCTGAAAATTGTGACCAGTTATAATTAACCTTTATTTTTAGAACACCTTCCTTTCTATACTTTCACAAGCTGTAGCATCTAAGCCACTGAGGAAATCCACCTGGTGTGGGCATTAAGGGAGGTTAGAGTCCATGTAACTGTAAATGTGCTATGGATATGGTGACCATGAAATCTCTCTCTCTTTTTTTTATATATATATATATATATATATATATATATATATATATATATATATATATATATATATATATATATATATATATATATATATATATATATATATATATATATTGAGCTACCCAGATATATATAGCGGCTGGGTAGCTCAATGGGTAAGTCACCCGACCTTCACCCGGGAGACCGGGGTTCGAATCCAGGCCGGGTCGCTTGGTTGAGATATCCAGTGTGGGTCCTTAGGCAAGATCCTTCGCGCTACTGCCTACCTCATGATGAGTGATAAAGGAATACACGCCATGCCGGCTCAGACGTCGCCCGGCCAAACAAGGTCTGCGTCAGGTGCTGGGGAACCAGGGCACCTTCACGAAAAATGGGTTACTGGAACAAGACGGAATTGGGCGAGAGGTGAAAACTTGGATCTGTTGGAATGCTACTACTCAAGTAACCCTAGTCAGAGGGGTTACATGCAAAGAATGCGGGAGGAATGGTTACGTCGACATCCCCATTCAACACTAACTGCCAAACAACTAGTAGCTCAGTGTTCCAACATCCGCAAACGGCAAATGCTGTCACAACTTGAGATAGACGAGGTACAACACAAATGCTACGGCAAGGGGGAGCCAGGACGCCAGGTCAGAGGGGAGTTAGCTTCAACTCCCCACCCGGAGATTGGGTATGCAGCCCCAATAATGAACGAACCATCACAGCTGAACGAGGCAGCAACTGACCTGAGAGGTAGGATCGTGGCCCGAATGAACACCAGGCAATCCCGATGCCAATTACAACGGCTGAGTGAAGTACCATCAGAAAGTCTCATTGAAGATGTGAATGCAGCATTGAGAACGATCCCTACCAACACCATAACGGAAACCAATGAGCTGGTGTACAACTCAGCATCAGTGATCCTTGAGATGCTCGGCTATAGGAGCAACCATGAGATTCAATACCCACCATGGAAAAGACGGTTAGAGGCTAAAATCAAGGTAACAAGGAGGGAAGTGAGCCAATTGTCAGAGCTCCAAAGAGGTGCAATCAAAAGACCGGTACCCAAGCGGTACAGCCACATGCCCATACCTGAAGCGCTCGAAACTGCCAAACAAAGGCTCCAAGCCTTGGCCAGTCGCCTAAAGAGGTACACGAGAGAAAATGAAGCCAGGAGGATTAACCGGCTCTTCTCCACCCAACCAGCTAAAGTGTACTCTCAATGGCAGGGTAATAACAACAGAGCAGACCCACCAAGGCTGGAGACCCAACAGTACTGGAAAGGCATATGGGAAAGGGAGGCGACCCACAACAGCAATGCACAGTGGCTAATCTCTCTACGAGATGACCACAGCAACCTCCCTGAGCAAGCCCCAGTAACTATCACAGTGGCAGATGTCCAAGAAAGAGTCTCAGGTATGAAAAACTGGACAGCACCAGGTCCTGACATGATCCATGCCTACTGGCTAAAGAAACTCACTGCCCTCCATGAGCGACTGGCAGCTCAAATGAACCAGCTGCTACAAAGCGGGACTCACCCTGAATGGTTAACTGAAGGGCGCACAATCCTGATCCAGAAGGATACCTCAAAGGGTTCGGTCCCATCCAACTATCGGCCAATAACCTGTCTCTCTACAACATGGAAGCTCATGTCAGGCATCATAGCAGCTAAGATAAGTGGGCACATGGATAAATACATGAGTACAGCACAGAAGGGCATCGGCATAAATACCAGAGGAGCCAAACACCAACTCCTGGTAGACCAAACAGTTGCCCGAGACTGCAAAACCCGACACACCAACCTGTGCACGGCTTGGATTGATTACAAGAAAGCCTATGACTCAATGCCACACACTTGGATCATTGAATGCTTAGAGATGTACAACATCAACAGGACTCTAAGAGCCTTCATTGCAGCCTCGATGGGGATGTGGAAAACCACCCTTGAAGCCAACTACAAGCCAATTGCACAAGTGTCCATCAAATGTGGCATATACCAAGGAGACGCTCTGTCCCCACTGCTGTTCTGCATAGGTCTGAACCCCCTCAGCCAAGTCATCAACAAGACTGGCTACGGATACCGACTCAAGAACGGAGCCACCATCAGTCACCTCCTCTACATGGATGACATCAAGCTGTACGCTAAGAGCAAACGAGACATCGACTCACTGATCCACACCACCAGGATCTACAGCACTGACATTGGGATGTCATTCGGACTAGAGAAGTGTGGTCGGATGGTTACACAGAGAGGGAAGGTCATCCACACAGAAGGGGTCTCACTCCCAGAGGGAACAATAGCAGACATTGAGGACAGTTACAAGTACCTGGGAATACCACAAGCAAATGGCAGCCTCGATGAGGTCACAAGGAAAGGAGCCACAGCCAAATACCTCCAACGAGTAAGGCAAGTCCTGAGAAGCCAGCTCAATGGCAAGAACAAGATCCGTGCGATAAACAGCTATGCCTTGCCAGTAATCAGATACCCTGCAGGAATAATAAGCTGGCCAAAGGAAGAGATAAAGACCATGGATGTTAAAACTCGGAAACTACTAACCATGCATGGAGGGTTCCACCCTAAATCCAGCATCCTGCGACTATACGCGAGCCGTAAGGACGGAGGCAGAGGACTAGCGAGTGTGAGAGCCACTGTCCAGGATGAAACATCCAAGATCCATAAATACATCAAGGTCAAAGCCTCAACCGACGATGTGCTCAGCGAATGTCTCAAACAATGGGGACCAGAGGATGAGGTGCTGGAGGAACCGTCATGGGAGGATAAGCCCCTACATGGGATGTACCACCGACAAATAACTGAAGTGGCTGATATCAGGAAATCCTACCAATGGCTGGAAAAAGCTGGACTCAAGGACAGCACAGAGGCACTCATCCTGGCTGCACAGGAACAGGCCCTAAACACCAGAGCAATAGAGGCTCAGATCTACCACACCAGACAAGATCCAAGGTGTAGATTGTGCAAGGAGGCCCCTGAGACAGTCCAACACATAACAGCAGGGTGCAAGATGCTGGCAGGGAAAGCGTACATGGAACGTCATAACCAAGTGGCGGGCATAGTGTACAGAAACATCTGTGCAGGATATGGACTGGAAGCCCCGAGATCTAAGTGGGGCACACCCCCAAAGGTGGTGGAGAATGACCGAGCTAAGATCCTGTGGGACTTCCAGATCCAGACAGACAAAATGGTAATGGCGAACCAACCGGACATCGTGGTGGTGGATAAACAACAGAGGAAAGCCGTTGTGGTGGATGTAGCAATACCAAGCGATTGCAACATCAGGAAAAAGGAACACGAGAAACTGGAGAAATACCAGGGCCTCAGAGAGGAACTGGAGAAGGCCTGGAAGGTGAAGACCACAGTGGTGCCTGTGGTCATCGGGGCCCTCGGGGCAGTCACCCCCAAGCTGGAGCAGTGGCTAAAACAGATCCCAGGAACAACATCAGACATCTCAGTCCAGAAATGCGCAGTTCTCGGCACAGCCAAGATACTACGCAGAACCCTCAAGCTCCCAGGCCTCTGGTAGAGGACCCGAGCTCAGAGGTTGAGAAAGACCACCCGTGGAGGGTGAGAAGGGAATTTTTTTTTTTTATATATATATATATTCAATCAAACATTGGCTTTAAGCAGTACTTTTTGATTATGATTTTAAACCCACTGATATTGCATTGAGGATTGTGATTTGATATATTGTGCAACTCCAGGAGGAGTGCCATACTTGTTCAGATGATGAACTGTAAAGTGCTATTTCAAATGTTTAAAGCTTAATATATTGTTCTATAATCTGACCCTGCTTTAAGGATTTCTGCAACTTTATCCTGGACATGTTTGGTATGCTCCTTGGGCTTCAGGATGTTTTTTGATCATTAAGGTTCTATAACAAACCTCATATTAAAATCACACACAGGTGTACTCTATTTATGATTTGTGTGACTTCTGATTGACTGCACTTGATTTTAATTCAGGATATCAAAGAGAGGGGGTTGAATACAAATGTATGCCAAACTTTTCAGATTTTTGCTGTCAAACATTTTGACTTTTCAACCCATTCCTTCCACTTTAGCAGCTATGCACTACTTTGTGTTTGTATATCACATAAAATCCTAATAAATTTCATTGAAGTTTAAGACTGTCGTGACAAATCATGAAAAAATCCAAGGTTTATGAAAATGTTTCTAAGGGGCTGTATAACTCATTGCAAAACCTATATACCTCCCACTCCGAGTTTAAGTACTTCAGTAAAACAGATATCTAAACTCCATAGATTTAACATGTTTAGTAGGTAGTGCAAATCTAGATAATCTAGATAATTATCTCCCTTTTATCAGAGACGTTTCTTTCCTTTCCTTTATGTCTTTCTTTTTTCAGTTTCCCTCTCCATTTTCTCATGTCCTTTGGATGTCACACTTAACTTTTCTTTGAGACAAACCACCATGAGTACAGAGATCTGAGACCAGAGCCCCTGTATGCTGCACTGGTGTAGCTTCAGAGACTGCTAATTAAGTCGCAGCACAAAAGCGCCCACCAAGGGAGCACGTGGTGAGGAAAAAACAAGCAGAGCCAGTTTCTCTTTTTCCTTTTTTTTGAACTAAGCTTTTTAGTCCTTTAGATGATATTGTCAGACGGGACCTCGTAACTGCTCTTGAACCCACATTTGGGATTATACAAATTCTGTCCACCACAAAGGGGAGAGGTAAAAGTAGCTAGAGTGGGTTGTACTCAAAGATGTCTGGAGATGAGGTCATTTTTTTCAGCTTCTGTGCTGCTTATTAGAAATGACACATGCACAACCAGATCTCATTGTTCCTGTACTGTGTTCAACTGAAACACCTAAAAACATTCTAACTCTACAAATCCCCACTAACAACAGACCTTTTAGGTGGCGCACCACTCTCAGGCTCGACCTGCATTGATTTATTAAACACTCAGACACCGATAGCCAACCTCTTTCTCACACCCATACCTGCACTCATAAACACACACCCACATAATCCCCTCCCCCACATCTTACCCCGGTAGTCCACTCTCATCCAGTATCAGGCACTCTTTCCTAGACATGGTCATGGCTTTAATGATAACAGCAATGAATCTTCGCTCCATTCCACACTAACATCTAAAATCTCCAGTATTGGCTTCAAATTCTCCACAGATTTGTCAGAGTGGCTTTCTGCAGACAAGCTGTTGCATATACGTCTTTTGTCTTGATTGAAAACAAAGGATTGGATGATTGTGGAATATTAACCAAAACAATAAATGTTTCTCCTTTAACTCAAAGTATTGGTGATGATCAAATTGTTGTGGCTAAAGGAGTACAACACGGTGACGGGGGGGAAGGAAACTTGTGTTTCTTGCACAGCAAACATATTTCATTATCCATAATATAACAGACATGCATTACTGTGAAAAGTATTTGTTCCTTTAAAGATTTCATTAGATTTTTGCTTTTGTCTCTCTTAAATGTTTTAGACAAAAATATCAGACTAAGATAAACTAATGAAATAAAAGGTGTAATTTTCACCTAATTATTTCATTTATGGAGGGAAAAAAAAAACTACTCAAAGTAACCTGCCCCTATCTTAAGTAATTGCCCCCTAAACATATTAACTAGTTTTGCTACCCTTGGTGGCAACAACTTCCTTCATACATTGTTATTAATTTGCTAAAATCCAACTTTTACATTGTTGTAATGGAAAATGGGCCCAATAGTCTTTGCAGAAATGTTTTAATTCGCCCACATGAGAGGGGTTTCAACCAAAACCAGCTTGTTTGAAGTTATGCAGCAGTATCTCAATTGGAGTTAAGGCCAGACTTTGACTAGGCCACTCCACAATAATGGAGTGGATAATACTGTGGTTTGTTGGAGTCCTAAAGCCTTTAAAAAAGCTTTCAGACTGATAGATGTCAATGACTGTTTCTCAAATGTTCTTGAAGTCATTTAAATCAGGGCACATTGGGTTGCCTACTTCATGTTGCCAAAAAGGTTCCAGTTAGCTTTTTGATTGTATAGTTCTGAGTAAAATCATGCCTGGGTGTGGCTCGTGAAACTGCTTTTCAAAACAACATGGCAAATAACATTTAAAGGGGGGTGATTACTTTTTCATAAAGGGCCAGGTTTGTTTGGCTAGATTTTTTCCCTCTTAATTAATGATCACATCATTTGGTAACTGCATTTTCTATTTTTATTGGGCATCTCTATCTGATATTAAATGTTTAATATCATCAAGTCAGATTTAATTGTGACAAAAAAAAAGCAGAAACGGAAAGGAATCTTTCACTAATTGACATTTTTTTTCATTTGCACACAATGCAAACTGTCCCGTTGGGTCTATAAACCTTTGTGAAACCTGGGGGAGGGGATGTATATATAAAAGCTCTGTTTGTCCAACCCCTTTGTGACTACCTACACATGCACAATCTGCACAAAAATGTTGCTGCATGGGTGCCTATGTAGAGTGGAAAACACAACAGGAAGAAATAAAGACACCTTACTGCTTCTGTAACCTTACACATGTTAAATGACAAAAATCTTTTATAACTTTCCATCAGTGAAAATGTGATAAATGATTAACAACCTTCATCATTAAGGTAATCAAACAAATACAAATGTGGCAATCACACCCTATGTAACGAAGGTGCATGTGGCAGTACCTATTCAAATGTATAAAATCAGATCTTCAATTATTATTCTAGTAAGCGACTGACTGACAAGCAGAAACAGGCAATGTTTCAGGAGCCGCCTCCATAAAATACAAAAGAAAAGCCTTGTACCAGCAAACAACATTCCCGCTGGCTGTATGAATCAGTGCTCACTGTGGGTCTTCTAATTCCCTCCTTGTACAGCCCTGTACTTCCTCCATCGCCATTCAAGTCCCTAACCAGCACACATGCCGCGCACTGCTGGTCAGGCCACGTGACAGTTACTACTGGGCTTATTATCAAAAATCAGCACTCGCCAGAGGGAGTGGCTGGGGACAAGGAGGGGAGGAAGGAAGATGGCATTCCAATGAAGCCTGCCGAGCATCCACGGACAAAACAGAGGGACGAATTCCCACTGTTGATGCTGTAAAAGAAAAATAATTTAAATTCCAAATGCCTTCAGCTTGGAAACAAAGAGCCTCACAAAGGTCATCAGGATCATTTGTGTGTTGGTATGCCTTTATTTACTTAAAAATCACAATAGAGGTTTTTATGTTGCTGTTTATTTTAGCCTCAGAAAAATATAAAAAAGGTTCCAACATTTTGTTTTCAATTGCATTGAGCCCCCAGAAGGCAATTATTATGTTTTTTTTTTTTTTTTTTTTGTTTGTTTTTTTGGTGGGTTCTGTTGCTCTCCTTGTGAAAACCCCCCCCCCACATAGGACAGCACAGGGCATCTTCTCCTTTGTTTGTCTGTCATGTGCCTTTATTTCCAGATACTTTTATAGTCTTGTTCAACCATTTTCTTCTCCCTTGTACCTGTCCTTGCCTCTACCCTCTTTTTTCAATTGAAATTTTGTCAGCTCCTCATTTGTGTCTGCTCTGTTTGTTTTAGCTGATCCTCACTTTAACAAAGCATCACAAGTATGCTGAGTTTAAGCCGAATATGATGTTTATCTTCAGATATTAAGATTAAATATTTGTCTTGATGCACCTGCCTTTTCATGCAAACACAAAACGTGTAATTGATTTAGCATTTTTTTCATATATTGAGCCTTTCATGTAGTTTATTTGAAATGACTGCATTTTTGAGAAAGCAATAAATTATATAAAAGACAGGTGCATCTCAATAATTCGGAAATTTAACTGAAAAGTTATTTTAGTAATTCAATTCAAAAAGCAAAAAATGTTTTATACTGATTACACAAAGACTTACTATCTTCACTGAGGGAATCATTGACTGCCTGTTAGAAAAAAACATAACATGACTTTTTGTATTGGTCTTGTGTAATATTTAAATTTTTTGAGAATCCACATTATGAATTCACAATGCAACTATTTAATTGATATGTAAATATTATCAACTAATATTTTTTTAAGAATAGTAGAAATGTTGACATCACACCACAACAGGGCCAAAGGTAGCTCTGCAAGTGTAGTGATTCAATAATGAGAGAGCTTAATCTTTTAGTGCTCCAGCTCTGTCTCAAGCCAGTTGACATTGTCTGAGTAATCATATTTTCCTTGGTAATCTCTTCAAGGCCAACATACCCTATCATCGTCACCGACATGAATGAAGTTCAACAATGACTAAGCTCTTTTCATTTGGCCTTCAAAGCTGCTTGGTTTTAGAATATTAGCAGGGAGGAAAGAGGGAGAGGTGGTGGGAGCCATTGATTTATGATTCATCCTACTCTATGAGTGGGTTAAATGAGCTCGTCTTTCAGGTCTAATCTGATGACATCTCAATTTAAGGGGTGTTAGATTAGTTCTTATGGGGAGATTGAGACAGTGAGCCTCAAGTTGGTCCCAATTTAAAAGGCTTGCACCATGTATGCCAAGTCAGCTCTTTTTAGAACCTCAGTAATTATGTAAAGATTATTTGAATGAAAAGTTTTGAGTGATAAGATTAATAAATTAGGCTTTGCTGAACCCAAAATGAAAATTTTGTGATTAAATTTGTTTAATTTAATTGTATGCTTTAGTACCAACTCAATGAGCCACTATCTTGAGTCTTCAGTGAGAACCATACACTGTTATCTATAAATGGAGGTTGTTTAGGCCCATGTCGGCTGCCAAAAAAGCAGACATATAGGGCTGATAAAAAGAAAATAAAATTCATATATACAGTTACTAAACGGTGTTCTGTTAATTTGTTCCTGGGGGTTTGAAAGAAGCTACATTTTTAAAAGAACTCAAATAAAAAATGAACAAAAAATCTAAATCCTCATCCAAAATTATGCCAGCAGGTCATAATTGCTATGTCTGGGATTTCAAATAGTATATCTATTTAAATCAATTATAAATACATAAAAAAAAAATAACTTTTACAAAAACGTAGTTAAAATTTGCTTACCAGTTACACAAAACAAACCATTAAAAGATGCTGCTACAAACAAGTACAGTTTCAACAGAAATGACCTAAAGTTACCTAAAACTGAGAAGCTCTTTTAATCATCGTGGGTATCAGGGGCACGGTGAAAAAATAACTGCTCTCCAGCTTCTTCCTTCTGCATGCTTCCCAGTCACCTAGGTGTATCCACGGATACCTCTGGCCACCAGAATACAAATACAAACCAGACACTCGCTTCTTAGCCGCATTACCACACACACACACACACACACACACACACACACACACACACACACACACAAATCCTAAAGAACCCTGTCTTTCCCTTGGGCCACCACATCTAATGCCTTCCCCCTTCATTAATTGTTTTTTGCTTAAAAATGGTAACAGAGAACAGTTTGATGGTAACGAGTAAGCAAAATTCCCCAAGAGATCCATTATGCATCTTTGAACTATCAAAAGAAGATTGTCTTAAATAATTTTGTGCATTTCTGCTTTGAGGTGGAAGATTGATTTTTACTCTACAGAACAACGTGGTTTTATAAATTTTCACATTGGCATCTATAGATTCACCTTTGTATTCAGTTTTAGGCATGTGTGCACAGAGGTTCTGGGTTGCTTTTGGATCACTTTCAAAAACCAAATAGAGGCTGGATGAAAAAACTCCTAGCAGGTGCTCTTGGCCTCACAGCACAATACCAGACTAGCCACTGGCCAAAGTGGAAATCGAGTGGTGCCAGGAGGGCAGAGACGAAGAAGCAAAGCGTGGGTGACACTTGGTGATGGGGTGGGCAGGTTTTTGGGGCCAGCAGTGTGCAAGCATGGCTTTTTCAGTGGCACAGAACAAAGCCGACCTCTTCATAGTCATCCAGAGATGCAAATTGCTCTTCATCAAACTTTCACACTTGGCTTCCAGTGAACAAAATGAAAACCCTGCCTGTTTGGAGAGAACTGCCAGTAAAATTCACATCCTCTGTTCTCTTTCAGCAGAGAAATTGGCACATTTTAGATGAACAGCAAAGTAAGGTAAGCACACATACAGATACACACTCCCACACCTTACACAGTTGGTTTACACACAAACTGAGCGTCCAAAATAACTAATACACTCACACCATTCTGGGTGCTGCTTTCTTTCCTCTAGCTGTTTTTTGGATTCGGCATCCCAGAGGGAAGCTTGCGATGAGCCCTGCGCAAAGTAGGCTGGGCAACAGCCATCAAAGACATTCCTGCCAGAGGGGTATTTAGACCTCATCAGTCTCATCCCAGAGGCTCCTACAGGTGAGGCAGAGGGGTGTGTCTGTGTGGGAAAGGGAGATAACAAGAGAAAGTGGTTGCACAGCCTCTTGTGTATACTGTATATTTACAAGAGATGCCTTTAATATTTCAGGTAGTGCTGCCCTTATTTTACTTTTTTTTTTTTTCCCATACCCTATTCCTTTTGTTGTCGACTTCAGATGAGGATAATCTGAAATGCACAGATTTAAGCTCACGAAAAGGACTGTTATTCTGTGATCTACTAAATTCAGTAGTGTTAACTAAAAAAAGAAGGTCAAATTCACAAAATGAGAATATCTGAAAAGCACCTCCTTAGAAAGGGACTATCTCTAAGGTTTTGTTGCTTCAGTTTGGACTGGAGTGGCTGTGTTCTGTACAGCTTTGTGCAAAGCACCAGAGGGGTTGTTTGAACCCATTTGACCACCCAAAAGCCTGGCGAGCTGCTATGCTGATCTTAGATTTACATGGATTCTTTCCAAGAAAAAAAGAAAAAAAAGAAGAAGACTGAGTAAAACACTCTAGCACACCATTGTATGCTCACTGGCCACTTTATTAGGCATGCTTCTGCTGGAATTAATGGAATTATTAGAACAAGGTGTTGGAAACTTTGAGATTTTGGACCATACTGACATGATAGCGTGACCCTTATGGTAGCTTTGTTGGCTGCACATCAACAATGCTAATCTAATATTCCTCCAAAAAAGGGAATCGGGCTGAGATCTGGTGATTCTGGAAGTCATTGGAGCACAATGAATTCACTATCATTTTAGCATATGTACTTGTTCTTAGAACAATTTATTATTCAGTATAGTAAGATTACAAATGGTTTAATTATTGATCTATTCATTGACTAGATGCAATCAATTCACAATTGAAGTGGTTCTGAAAATAAATCGATTTTTTACAACATAATTTGCTTATGCCTTTCATTAAATGTATAATTTATGCTCCTTGATAAGACAAGGATAATTTACCCATCAGACTGCTGATGAATATCCCCTCTTTTTCAGACAATCTTCCCCATTTTTTTACTCTTCAGCAAACCACCTTTGTCTAGATGTCTAAATGCATAGAATTGCTGCCATTCAATTGACTGATTCACTATTTGTGTTAAAAAGCAGTTCCACAAGTGTTCCTAATAAAGTTGCAGAAGAGTGGATGTTAACGGCATAAAAGCTAAATCCTAAATGTTTGAAATATCAAAATTTCAAAAATGTACTCTTCCCTTTTCGAACAGTAGCTTCCCATCAAAAACTCATTTTTAAAGAAAAAAAACAAAGAAATCAATGACTCAACACTGTAAAAATTACTCTCAAGATTTCGTTGACTGGTACAAAGTTCACCAGTGTATTATAAGCCTGGTGGGCTACCAGGCTTTTAGTAACTTGACACGGACTGCGCGTGCCACATTTCACTCAAAATGGTTTTGTTTGGAAGGTGCTCTTGCAGAGAAGGTTCACATTTACTGGTGTTTATATGATCCCTCTATGAAGGCTGTCTTTTCGGAGAATACTACGCCTACATATGTGGCAAGTAGAAAAGCCTCACTGTTTGCTTGGGTCTCTCTACACAAACCTCTAAAAATACGACTAAAAAGGCTGATTATAGTCGCGCTTTTAGAGGTTTGTGTTGAGCATGTAGCGAGACTGATGTGAGTGCATTTATCTTTGTGAACAAAGAATGTGTGATGTGTACAATTACATCTCACACATGCTCACTCAAAATGTGTTTTGGTACACACTTGGCTCCGTGTCTGCACTTGCCACCTGATAAAGTGTATGTAAATGAACCACACCACCAGCCAATCACAGACAGGTCTTTTTCATTTTTTCATCCAAAGTATTCCTTGCAAATACCGCATTAGCTTGGATAAACAACAACCAATCACAACCAGCAAACCAAAAATACTGCACGAAGCAGTAGACTTTACTAAACAAAATGGTAGGATTTAAGAAAACACAAGAACTGAAATATGTACCCTAAGAATATTTAGTTAAGCATACACTTCTAACTCATCATTGTCCATTTTAGGTAATCTTTCTTTTAATTTATTTTACTTTTTATTGTGTCCAGGATTATATAGTTTGTTTTAAGATCCACAGGCTGATTAGTTAATCAGGATTTAACTAAAGAGCAAAAAATTTATATTTATTTTGGTTGTATTTTTTTGGTGTTTGCCTTTTGTAGGGCTCTATAGTTGGTGTTTAAGTACTGTCAATAATGTCTTCCAAAAACACATCATTACCTAGTGATATTTTAAAATTTCCTGTCAAGATTATACATTTTTTTAACACAAAAACATGGTGGACTGCTAGTAAACTGCCCTAGCGCCCCTATCACCAGGCTTAGCAAGTTTTCTGGGAAAACCCTGCAGCCAAATATCATCTCTCATTTTATTTAGCATACTTGACTAAAAGGACTGCATATGGCAGAGGACTTACTGATTAGTATTCTTTAGAGTCAGTGTAAGTAGACAAGCTTGCAATCAGAATGCAAGAAAGTCCTCTTTCGAACAGGGAAGCAATGAGGGTGAGGGGGACGAGACAGCTAAGTCCTGTCTAACATGTAAACAAAGCTTCAAACACTGCACTTACAATGCTGCACAGTTTTAAACCACAAATGGAAGGGAAGGCAAAGAGATGGCCTCTCCACTTCTTCTAAGGTGCATACAAACCTTTTAAATGCTTTTAGGGGCAGTCTAGGTTTCTGAAAGTCTTTTTTATGCTGTTTTACTTTTCATGGAGCAAGAAAACATCTGCTAAATGTTCCATCTGAAATAAATCAAATGCAAAATGTTCCATCTGAACTATTCTGATGGGATAAAAAAAAAAAAAGGATCAGAAGTCACAACCGTGAGCTTTTTCAAACAGCAAAGAAAAGACAAACAAAAATCTTTGGAAGCTGGATCACCTCAACATGCATAAAATAACATCTTGATTACGCCTTCATTGAAGAACTGATACTAGATTAAAGAAAACAGATTTAAAAAAAAAAACACACACATATATATACACATAACTATTCTGATGGGATCAAATTATATATATTACATATAAAAATCCTGGCCCTCAAGCTCATTGCTTATTATTGCTGTTTAAATAACCAATTAAATTAATAAACCGATAGTTTGTACAAATAGTCGAGAAACGATTTGATATAAAAATAGTTTCAAGTTATTTGTGTTAAAGTAATAAATGACTATTGTTAGTGAAAACATACACTCCTTCAGGACAACAGGCTCTGACACTGACCATTGTTACTGTTATTTAAAAAAGTTTTTGTACAAAATAAATTCAATAATATAAACAATATATTGCAATGTAAGTGAGGGTTCCAGTTTGATTTTAATGTAACAGTGAAATTGGTTTTATTTTTCTCACAAACAGATCCTACTGAATCCTTAAATACATTTAACACATGATAAAGATGTGTGATTTCTAAGGGGAACTTGGAACTTCCTCCCTCATCCACCTCATTCTTCATGCCCCTTCCTGTCTCTTTGTCCCCTTTCCCCCCCATCTGTCCATCTTCTTTTTCTCCCTGCACACTAAACAGTCTTTTTGTGGTCCATGTCTTTGATACTGCCTGACTGGGGCCTTCAAGGCCTGACAGATAAGGGGCCCATAGGAGACGACTGGTCCTTCATAAAGGTGTGGTAAACTAAAGTGAGGGATAGGCTGCACTCCTTTAGGCCTCCAGAGGAATAATTTACAGCTCTGCTACAGCTGATTTCCCCCACTACAACCAAAGGGACTCTAAGAGAGGCTATGGAACTGCAGCTCACCAGCAGGGAGCTGAGCATGGCATCTTTGAATCATACAGAGAGGAGCTAAAGGGTGGAAATAAGTAGAGGAAACAGTTTGAATTATTGAATGATTGTCATAAAGAGAAGAAAAAAAACAACTTGATTGGAGAAATGGATGAATGGATGAATATGGATGAATACAATTGTAAAAAAAAAAAAGTTTTTCTAAATCTTATAATGCGGGTCTTTAGGACTGATTAACCTTCATTATTGCGATCATATAACTGGTTGATGTTTACTTCTTAGTGCAACATAAATTTTAAGCTTCATTCGTTTTTTCCAACCTTGTCCAAGCTGACGTAATACATTTGAGGGAAAATAACCTCAGAAACCTGACCAAATGCTTTGTATCACATCCACATCATAATGTTTTAGATGTTATGCAACTATAATCCTGCATCCAAGCTGTCATTAACAATCCTTTGCTCAGGAGTAAAGAAGGGTTGATTCTTCTGTAGTTAAACTGCAAAGAACTGGTTCCAAGTTAAGCATTGACACTAAAACTCCACTGAAACAGCTTAAATTAAAAAGTGCTCTTAATAATTACAGATTTAATTCAACTGCAACCTAATTAAAGAATGTTGATCACATGGCAGAATAAGACTTTTCTAATCAAATTAAGTGCTAACTCCTAAACTTAACAAAAATCTGCCATTTTCAAGCTGTTGATGCTGGACGAGGAGTTGAGGTTAGGTTTTTTTTGATGATCAACTGTGTTTAAATGTACTTACATTTTTACATGTCTTTTCTACCTGTATTTTAAAGTTTCTGGAACAATTTTGAACATGTCTGCAGTCCATTTCGGCTTAAAGAGGTTGCGAGCAAGACTATCAATAGAAAAATCAGTTCCAGACTTTAGGTAAAGTGCTATATTATCTGGGGACTGCTTTTTTTAGTAATGGGCGTGAAATGTTGATTCTAAACATTTTTACTTTGCTTTAAAATAAGCGTAAACACCAAATTTACAGCCACTACATGTCACACACAGTGTGTCATCTCCACACCTCCTAATATAAATAGCTAATGAATGCTAACAATTTTGATTGACGCAAATTTATTATAGATAATGACTATTAATTTGTTTTACAAATTATTTATTTATTACAAGTGAAAACATTAATTTTGCACCTTAAAGCTAAAATAAAGACATTGTCCTTCTCAATCCACTTAGCCTACGCAAACATCTATTGAACCACAGACCTCTAAGCCACAAGGACACATATTCCCTGCACCTTTAGCTAAGGGAAAATATTTGCTTTGACAAGTGCCTCATACAGCTCTGTCCTCATTTGTATGGAACCTAATATCACCCTAACCTTTATGATGTGCACTAGTTCAGCACCATCTGCATAAACCCACATCTGTGAAAAGCCAATTATTCTCCTAGTTGCAGCTCACAACATTTCTCAGACACTGCCCACACCAATGCTAAATGCTCAAAAAAAAAAAAAAAAAAAAATTCAACAGCATTGGTTGTAACAAAACTGAGCCAGATCACAGAGCAGGAAAAACAGCAATAGAGGAAATAATAATAGTAATAGCTATGAGGTTCTTAGATAGACAGACGGATAAACAGATAAAAAAAAAAAAAAAAAATGTACACACTTAAAACATCTTCCAAAAAGAAAAATTGTGATAAACAGCTAAATATAGTTTCATTTTGTCACACTGAACACAAACTTTAGTTTGTTTTTTTTCTATTCTTTCTTCTGCATGCATGGTATAAAATATCACAACTCTTTTCTTCGAACTGTTTGACATTAAATAAGACTGTTTTAGGCGCGCTAACATCACCAAGATAATTTCCTCGCTCAATCTGGAATATTGAGATATGTTCTGTGTTTCCTTCCAGGAGAATCTCACAATGTTTGCTGTAATACCGGCCCATTCCTCCTGACAGACCCAGAAGAACTGGGTCAGGCTTGTAGGCCACCTTGTTCTCACACCTTTTCTTCTCTGCTCACATATTTTCTATAGGACTGTGATCAGAACTCTGTGATGGACACTCCTAAACATGGACTTTCTTGTCCTTAAGCCACTAAGCTTGGGGACACAGTCCATTTGGAATATCTATTTGTCCTTAAACTTTAACCTTTTGTCTGGTATCTTGAGATGTTGCTTCCATATTTCCACATAATATTCTTTCCTCAGAATGCCATTGATTTTGTGACCAGTCCCTGAGCCTGTCCATCTCTGGCACATCTCCTTACTGAACGGTGTGTTGGCTGGACTTTAAATGTTTGGACAAATGAACCTTCAGGCATCTTTAAATTGGACCCAAGAATGAACCAGACTGGTGGACATTCACAATTCTCTTCCAGAAATCTTCCATATTATACAAGGAAGCAAATGCTTGCAGTCTGACATCATTGTCTTGGCTTTCAAAATTCATTAAATCTATCCTAATTTTCATGTATGTAAAGTTCAGACTTGAAAAAAGTTCTTGAAAAAATCTGATTATTCTGAAATTTTGCCAACATAATTCATGTTAATTGCACCTGAACTAAAAGAGGTAAGTTTTGTCAGATTTGTTGCACAGTGAGGAAAAAAAACATATGTAAAAAAGCTTATTTGCGCTATCACACCCTGCTTGTATTAAAAAATGGAAGAAAAAAATAGTGTGCTACACAGACATATGTACATATTGTTTCTTTAGCTTTTCTATAATTTTTTTTTGCTGTACATAAAGTCAACAGAGGTGAGTAACTAAAACAGTTCCACCTTATTTCCCTGCTCTTCTGGATCTGAGGGAAAGTAGCTCATTAGACCCCATTGCCTCTATATTCACTTTCAATTACCAAAGCATCACTCATCCGAACTTGTAGCAGAATGAATGAAAATAAAATAAGGAAAAAAAGAAAATAAAACATCACGCAGAAGATATGTGACAGATTTTCTTTAGTTCTCTCATGAAGCTTTTGGTTCAGAAAAATAAAACACATTGTGTTCCAAAGACAGTCAGAGGACTTTGAGATGGTACAGAGAGAAAGCTGAAATAGCTGATATTTTGTTCAAAAAGTCACTCTGACTTCATTCTATGTCTTCAACAAAGGCATTTCCGTGGCAGCAAAATGACTGAGTGTGTATGTGTATCAGAGGGTAAAATACCACTAAAACCCTTTCTTCAAGCCTGTTTGTGAGAAATGGTTTGAATAGAGAGGGGGCAGGGAGATGCCTGTTATTAGCTTCCCTTGCTCCACCCCCCCATCAATCCATCTTCACTCACAAACACAAGAACACACAGAGATTTCCCAAACTTCAGTGGAGCATGGAAGAATCTGTCTTCAGCCCTTTTTATTCCTGGGAAAAGCTTATAGATCTTAATTGCATTAGTGGGAGGTGTGAGAGGCCATAGGGAGCGTCCAAACCCAATGAAGGCGGAACAGAAATGGAATTTGATTTAAGGGAAGGGAGAATAATCCCTTCACTGACAGTTTGAACTTGATCCTTCCGTTCTCGCTTCTCCACATTCACCAGTATTCATTTCTTAAACTGTTTTTTTGTTCCCCAAAAGCCACCTCACAATAATTGCATTATTGCACTAAATGCAATAATAGCACTAAATGGCATCAAATGATGTCAGTTGGATATGATCACAGAAAAATCTGATAAAATGGCCAATTCAAAGACATGGTTTTTCTCTGTGAAATGGAAAATCTCCAAGCTAATAAAATAGTTTTAATAGAATTACATGTAGATCAAATATATTTTAATCTAATAAATAATTTAATACATATAAAACTGTACTTTAATTCTCTTGGTCAGATCATTATAACATCACACAAGCTCTGAACATAACTAGCCATAAAATTTGTCAAATTATGTGTATTTTTAATTCTGTTTTAGACAAAGATCTTTTCATTTTTCCTGCCTTTTAATTTATGATTGCCATTAGCCACTAAGCGGTCTGGAAAAAGATATGGATTAAAAAAGAAAATCAAATTGCCGATTAAACACACTTGGTAAAATATAGTCACAGGTTTCGCTTGAAATCAAAAATTAGGGTCAATCAATCAATGCTATAAGCACACATACTTTCAGATATAGCATTTTTCATGAGCTACCCAATTCTAAGACACCAGTTAAAGATCAGAAATAGAACATTTAGTCATGTTTTTTGCAAAATGCTGCAGCATAGGTAGTATAGGGTCCAAAAAAAATTAGAGATGTACTTTTCAACTTAGGTAGGCGTAGGTAGGTGTCAAAAACTCTGACACCTACCTGCCAATGAGACTAGAGATGGGAATTAGACACCTGGCTATAATCTCACATATTGACATGCTCATTTTTATTAATATACATTGACACATTTTTAACAATTAACTAATCAAAATAAACAATACATAATTTAGAAAAAAAAAAAAAGCTGTGAAGTAGGTTCTTTCATAGAGGCAATCCTTTTGAATTCAACAGAAATTACAAGAATTACAAGGCCACAGAAAACTAAAAATAGTGCTTCAAAGGCCAAGCTGCTGGTTGCTGAATTTACAAACCAAAAACAGTAGATGAATTCAATGAACAGACAGAAAATCAGATTTTTTTTCAGTGTTTGACCTGCTGATCTCTAATCAGAGACGATCGAGGAGAAATTGGCCGATTTCAATTTCTATCTGACTCATCTCTAAAAAAAGATATTCGGTTTAATTTGTCAAGATTTCAACTGATGTTTTGTTTAACCCCTTAAAGCTGCAGTATCTAACTTTTATGAAAAAGGATTTTTATATATTTGTTAAAATTATCATTATGTCATAACAGTAAAAAATAAGACTGAATTTGTGAAAAAAAAAAAAAAATCAAGCTCCTCTGCCTTCTCCCAGTGCTCCCAGTACTAACTGAAGAAATGCACCACTCAGTCAGAAACGACCAAAACAGAGCCAGGAGGAGGGTTTTAGCACGGTCAATTACCCTCATGTATGCCGCACACACACTCCCCCTTGCTCTCTGTTAAGTTACAACTGGTTCACCACAACATAACCTGCCACGAATGCTAGGGCTAGTTAGCATGGCCACCAATGACGGCGGTTAAACAGTTTTCCTGGAATGGTAAGTTGTTTTTTCATCATTAGCACAGTTAGCTGCTGAACACAAGGGTGATTCACAGTGCTAAGACCTTTGTCCTGGCTCTGATTGGTTGGTTTAGGTTGGGACGTTACATACTGCAGCTTTAAATGTCCAAATTTATATTATATTGTACAATTTTTCTATTACTTGCCTTTTTGGTGTCAGTCAGATGTTCAATTAGAGATTATACATTTGAACATTGCACCTACTATTTGTGTAAATTTAGGTATGATGCTAATTAGATCCACTCGACACTTCAGGAATGAAAGACTGATGTCTTTTCTGATGTATCAGTTATAAAAGACATTAGTAAGCCTAAATATATATATATTTTTTATTGCACAACCTAGCTCAGGGTTAAGATTATTTACCAAGTTTATCAGCAAAATTCCATGCAGTCGGCCCATTGCACACTTCCGCTTCCATGAACCATGTGTAGTTCACATTAGATTCCACTAGAATCTAGGTTCCACTAGATTGGTTTCAAAGTGATTCTAATAGCAACCTTAGTATGAGAGGCATATGTATCAATCAACATTTGTAGTACTCATACATCACCTAGGCTGTATTCTCAGTGAAAGAGATATAAAGCTAATTAGCTTCAGTAGTCCATAAGGGGTTAATCAGATAACTTTGTGTCAGCATTTGGGACACACTCAAATATTGCAATTTTTCATCCATCATCCTTATCCGTGCTCAGGCTTCTACAAACATGAATTCAAAACAGAAAATTGCCACTACAATCTAAGCAGTTAATGTTGCATTGATGCTGAAAACATGTTATTGCGTTGGTGTCTTTGCTAAAATGGGCGAAAATGTGGAATTTTCCCCCAAAAAACACAGAGTGGCCTTTGTTCAGAGAGGAGGCCTTTAAGTCAAAGTCTTAGGCCTCCTCAACCCCCTCCCAACCTGCGCAGGCTGACAACTATAAGCTTGAACTCTTAAGATTAATGCTGTCCCCCATTTTGTTCCTAACGTGGGCCAACCGTTTTATAAAGGCCTCCTCCCCATCACTTAGACCAGACATTCGCACATACACATCACCCACCCTCGTTTTGGCAGGCGAGCACAAACAGCTCGTGTGGAATGTAGCTACAAATGCGGGGCAAGCTACGAAAAGACTATAAAGGCCAAACCAAAACAACGCAGCAAAACACTGAAGTGTAATGATGTTGTACATTAAGGTAAAAAATTTCTGACTGTCAGCTGCACGTGAGAGATCAGACGAGAAAGAACAATCGTTCCTTGGAGAGATGATGATCCCAGCAAAACAAAACAATAAAAAAAAAAAAATAAAATAAAAATAAAAAAAAAAATAAAAAAAAAATAAAAATCAAAAGTTCTTTGTGAAAAGGTTAGAAGGTATATTAGTTAAGGAACTATGCAATTATCAGCCGATCAGATATGTGCAGTGACAGCCCAATTTGCACAGCGGGGCAGAAGATAATGAATCTCTCTATTCTTACAGGGGCTTTTCTTCTTTTTTCGCTCATCTCAACCACTGGACAGGAAGGAAAATGATGAAAGCTGGAAGATGGGAGGAAATAAAAGCCAAGGAAGTTCCTGAAGTAGATCAATTCCAAATACCACTGGAGGGAATGCCAATAAATTCATCTGAAGTCCTGCATTTTATGAACTGCTAAAAGTGTCCACCCAGCAAATTTGGGAAAATACAAATGAGGACAAAGAAAGGTAACCAGCAAGTTGATATTTTTTTTTCTGGGCAAAAATGCATGTGAAAGAGGTGAAAGAAAGGTTGGGAGGTGAAATGGTAATTTACTTGTATGACAGGTATCAATGATAGTTGGCTGCACTAGGGGTAATAAGCACCTTTAATGGCAAACACAGAGATAAGCTCTGCTCTTACACAGCCCTTTGAGACAAATCGACTCAATACTCCTGAATGAAACTAAGGAGTAGGGTTATCTGGAAAAGCCAGCATGAAATACACTTTTTAAGAATGTACAAAGCAAAAACATAAAATAAAACAAATGAAATAAATAAAACGTCTCCATCTGCTTTCCTTTAGAAAAAAAATTGAAGACAAACTTCAAAACACTGAAATCTAGGGACAAAAAAAGATTATATACACCTGAGATGAACTGGGGTATCTTGTGCATTTCTACTTCTGCTGCTCTTTAAACACAGACAGTCTTGGTTTATTTGTCTCATACGAGGGAAACAGAGACTGCCAGCTAGAGGTTTTGCTTTGATGTAGCTGCTTGAACTCCTTATTTTGCTTTCTAAACTGATCCAAGAGCAAAACATATGTACAATGCAAAATGCCTCTTAAAATTCACATGCGCAATGTACACACAAAAAAATACACATTACACAAATAAGCAGAACCAGAAAGGGAAACGTAAAAAAATAAAAAAGCAATCAAAACACATCCTTGTAGACAAGGATTAAAGTAATTCATGAAATGAATGTGAATGTGCATTATCTGTCTATCAAGTGTACAATACAGTGACTTTCACACATATTGCTTCAAAATGAAAAAGAAAAAGAAATTATAGAACTAGCTTATCATTATTCTTGAGACAATAGCTTGAACAGTTTTAATTGTAGGATTTTATTTTATGCTAACTTGAAAATGTATAATGAACATTCAGCTCCTGTCAAATTTGTTTGTTATCATTACAGAGAAAATAAACCACAACGTCTAATGAAAACACAGACATGGTAAATGCTCTGCACTTGTATAGCGCTTTATCAGGACTCCAAAGCACTTTACTCTACAATCAGTCATTCACCCATTCACACACAGATGGTGTTTCCTCCTCCACAGTAAAGCTGCAACTGATGGTAAAGGTGCAGAAAGCCCTCACATTTACAAGCAAATTTCACATATAAAGTTTAAAATCAGATGTACATGGGAAACCTTGGCAGTAACATTGTTGCAGGATGGCAAGGAAGGCCACAGATTGACCTATTGGGCGAGCACCAGGACTGGAGTTTGGTCATGTGTGCACTGACACTGAAGTAAGGTTTTCTACATTTGCAGCTATCCAGCCATATTAAAATGCTGGGGGTTTATAGGAGAGTTTATCATGTCAGAAGAAGCAGCATAGCTGGCATGGCACCACATCATGCTATTCTGCAGGGAACAACAGGAAGCAACTGGCACCACCTGGACAGTGCCCTCTGTGACCTCTACTGGAGCCAGTAAGGTACTGCTATAGAAGCTACAAAGCTTTGAGAAAAATCAATGATATTAATAACTAAAATTCAAGACATGATGGGTTTTAAAGTTTTAAATAGATTTCCAGGCTGATGACTCTTGACACTTCTCCAAAAGCTAAGTTATGAGTGTTGTTAAGATGAATGGTTAAAATTCTGTTAATCATCTTCCTCAAAAAGATTCAATAGTTTTACTGATTTAAACCCATCTTTGTCCTAACAACCAGACTGTGAGCCTTTCTAAACTTTCAATAGTTGGAAAACTGAAAAAACACTGTCAAGTGCGAGGCTCGATCTTTGATCAGATTTTGGAAGTCATTCAATCCACCATCATCTGCCATCACTTTAAAGCCTTCATGGCTGACAGCTGGGTCTTTGATGTCAAAACATGCCCTCTGGCAAATAGATGTGTATATGGGGAACCCTGCTAAATTATCCAAAATGTATTTTTTTTTTCTTTCACCCTGCTCAAAAAAGACAACAAAGGTGTGATTTGATTGATCAAAGATCTACTCCTGATGATCCAAGCTGATTAAATTTGGCTTTAAAAAAATCCACCCAAGGCAATAATGATTTTACTGTTTCTTTGGAGAACCAACAGGGGAAAAAAAAAAAAACACATTACAGAATGTTAATCATTCATCTTAACAATACTCATAATTTAGCATTCTGGAAAAGAAATAGAACAAAAAAAGAAATTCGTGACCTTTGTGAAACATACTTATTCAATAGCAAATCCTGTGATTTTATTTAACGTGCCTATATCTTCATTTTCACAACTTTTTTTCAAGTTGTGGTTCCCTTTCAGCTTATGATAATTATAGTAATTTCAATGCCTAAAGTGAAGCGTTATTAAAAAGGCAGCCCATGATTCAAATGAAAGATGTTGAAAAGGGATGGCATTCGGTCTGGAATGCCAAACATGGGCACTGATGTATAACATAATGTTCACTCAGTGCAAAAGTACCGATAGCCAAGTACCCATTACAAATTTGGGTTCATAAAGTTTGTTGATTTATTCAACGAGGAAAAGTAAGTCAGAAGAATGGGCCACTCAAAGCAGTAGCTTGGAGACCTAACAAACTTTTAAAAAAGCACTGTTGAGAGCCCAGTTTGCCTGTAAATGACCACAGTTGCAAAATACATTTTGTAACAAACTATAATTCAAAACACTAAAAGTCTGGCAGCATCCAGATAGAAATTATAGTTTCTGCTGTGGGTCTAACCAGCTTTGGTACTGTGACGTTCGTGCAGTGGTTGCACAAGCCATTTTTCAAAAACAATCAATCCGTTATTATTTTTAACAGCTACAGTAATAAAATAAAAGTAGCTGTAAAAATAGCAAACAAAAACACTCTTAATGACAGCATCCTCTGACAAGATTAACTTTATGCTCATAAACAGCTGCTGTCTCCTCAGTGGTGTGGCTGTTTACTTCCTGTTTGAGCTATTGGTCATAAAATGTTATGTGTCCTCTTGACCCAATTCTGGGTTGTTTCTTCATCTAAATGCAAAATTCCAATGGTATCGTAATCCTGAGGGGAAAAGTGTTTACAACTGGAAGCATTAGTGGGTCAGAAGAAACCCACCATATTCACCCGTTTCCTTCAATGGAGTTTACCCTTCCTGCATAAATAATCTTTGTAGGAAAAGTAATTGCTCCATCCTTTTTTCAGTCTTGCCAATAACTGGTCACACATCTGCCATATTTGACATATTCCAATTAAAAAGTTTTTTGGTTTTGTTTTTTTTTTTTTTTTTTCCTATTGTAAAATTGTCAGTGTGGATCCGGATTTAATTTGTATATGTAACTCCTTTCCTGCTATTTACGAGAGAGCTGTGGCTTCAAAGGTGTTTTTGTTGTCAAAAAGTGTTTTTAAAATAACTTATCTGCTTTGAATAACAATGCAAGGGCTGATTATGATTTATGTTTCATATGTCCAATACTTATGGGTGGTAGTGCTCTAAAATGTTTTTTGTCCTTTAAATTAATTTAGATTTAGGTTAAAAATACTGAAATACAGTCCAGCTCAATAAGTCACTCAGTAGATCAACAGATATCTGGTGAACTCACTGCTCAGTGAACATTACAAGAAAGAGATCTGCGCTCTCTGATGCCTTTATTCTGCCTAGCAGCCTTTTAACCAGATCAAAGCCCATCTTGCTGTAAAACCTATGCAAACAAAGTTTTTTTTCTTTATTACACTAATCACGTCCTACTACTGCTCATCTTAAACCCATCCTCTTTAGCAGCTTAATATCTCCATCTCATTACAGCATACAATATTTCCTGTAGTGGCGGCAGGCAGCTTACAGAGCTCAGCCCTATCGATCTGTCTTAGTGATGGTTAGACATGCTTGCACCGAGAAGCGGCAAACAGGGGAGAAGCAGTGAGGCATTTCCACAGACTGAGATGTGACTTTCTTCCTCAGTTCAGTAATGATAGCAGAGAAATCTCATTTCACGACTCACTGCCATGTTTGCAAAACTGCATCTGTGAAGGAACAACCTGAACAAAGCTCTAAGCAGGCTCCGGTGCAAAAGTCCGCCTGTCTGAGTCGATGACACGACTGCATGAGAGATGTAGGAGTTAGCGAAGGGAAAATCCGAAAGCCAGGGTGAAAGCAAGGTCTCCAGGACAAACGTTGACAACAGCTGCTTCTTTGGTTGCTAATAGCTTATTGATTAGAGCTGCGATTCAACCAGCTTTTCTTCTCTAAAATCGCCTGCATCCACATGGCTGAAGCAAAGAGAGATTAAATCACATCAGAAGTCACTCTTTCTACTATAGCTTGCAAGGACAAGGACCAACAAAGCTTTGTTAACAATTTACTGGTCTGTTTTTGATTACATCTCTCCGGGGTCTCAATAAAAAAAAAAAAATAAATTAATTAATTAAAAAAAAATAAATAAAAAAATAAAAAAACTAAAATATTTTTCAGCAAATCTTCTGTTTGTGACATTAAAATCATATATTGCATTGCAATATATGATTGCACTGAGGTACATTAAAATTTTGAACAACCCTTTTGGGGTGGAATGTTCCTAAAAAGTTGGATATGCTGCTATTTTTCAATCCAAATTTCTCCTTTAAACAAAGAGAAGGCATATTGCAAATAAAAATGAATGTTTACTTCTCATTTTGTTTAACTTGTTGCTGTATTATGCACACAACATCCCCCTAGGCATGGTCACACCAGGACACATCAGCAGCAGTACTCTGCAGTAAAATTCTTTCCCTGCTATGATTTAATAGCCCCTGTCAAATGCTCTATACATGGTACCCATGATGCAAGACTAATGAACATAAACTTGTTCTATTCATTTCAATCAATAAATAATATGTTACATTGTTCATTTTTGCCACCTTTTGAAGCTGCACATGATCAACACAGTGTAAGATGACTGCAAAGTAACTGAGTTGATATGCAGAGAACGGCAAATGGTTCTAACTGCTCTAAAGGTGGAAATTTGCTATAAAAGTCAAATGGTATGCATACAAATGCAGTATCAAAAATACATGTATGTAACAGGACAATCCCCAAGATATAGGTACACTTCTGCTCATGCACCATTTGTGTTTGAGTCTTTTTGGCAAGTAGCTACAGGATTCCTGAAGGGTTCAATTTTCGCTGTGACTAAAGCCAGAACCCAGACGTGGGAGCAGATTCACAGAATGGAGAGGTTATTGAGGGGCATGCCTGGATTTGCGTATGTGTGCGCGCGTGTGCCTCTGAGAGTGAGAGTGACAGACAGAGAGAGAGAGATGTCCAAGTGTGCAGGACCTTCTGTTCTTGCCAGCATTGAGCAGGAGATGAATAGAAGCCCACCATAACACCCTTTCCTTCATTTCCACTGTATGCAGAGTGTATCAAGGGTATATTGAACCTTCATCTTTGCCTCTACTTTACATGGCTCAGTACCCATTGCTTATCATTTAAATATACAGAATCAGGCAGTCTGATGAGTATCTAAAACTGGCGTTAGAGGTCATAGCCACAGACCACAAACTTAATGTATGTTATCAAGATATTATCTGACAGACCAATACACAGTAATGCATAATGTTGAAGTGGAAGGAACATGATACATTGCATTCATCCTTTGACAAATGATGTGCATTTGCATTCAGCCCCCCTGAGACTGTTTTTTGAACACCAACTGCATTTACAGCTGAACGCCTTTTGATTCTGTCTATACCCAGTTTGCACATTTAGAGACTAAAAACTGTTCCCATTTTTCTCTGCTTAACAGCTCAGGTCCAGCTAGATTGGATGAAGTATCTGTGAATATCAATATTGAAATCTTGCCTTTGAGTTCAAATGGATTTGGTCTGGAATTTGACTAGCACATTCGAACATGCTTTGATCCAATGCACTCCATTGGAGCTTTGGCTGGTTTGTTGTCCACCAAGAGGGCAAACCTGTGCAGTCTCCAACGGGTTTCATTCCAGGATTACCATGTAATTAGCTTAATAAATCTCAAAAAAAGGCTGACCAGCTTCCCCGTCTCTTCTGAAGAAAAGCATTCCCACAACATGATGCTGCCACCATCATGTTGTGGGGGATGGTGTTTTCAGAGTGACATGCAGTGTTAGTCTTCTGCCACACATAGTGCTAATTAGACAACTTCTGAAGGATGCATTGGATTTTATTTAGGGGCATCAGAGTAACGTGAAATAAATATAAATACCTGCTACTCTTTTCAGATTCTTTTTTTATATGTTAAAAACCATGCATAAATTCCTTACACTTCACAACTACACACTACTGGGTGATGGTCTATCACATAAAAACTCAGTGAAATAGATTGAAGTTTCTGGATGTAATGTGACAAAATGTGTAGAAGTTGAAGGGTTATGAATACTTGTATCTGTACTTATGAAACTGGATTAACCATCTAGCAAATATGAAGAATGAGATAACAGAACTAGATGCACAGTTCAAAAGGCAGATATGGTGAACGTTATCTAAAAAGTAAAACAAAAACACATGCTTGGTTGTCATTTCAATCAAACACTGAGGTACAAGTGGTGCATAAAACATTTAAATAAATCTATACAATACTGCACCAAGATTGCGTACACCCAAAACCCTTTATGGAAAACTTACAAGAAAGCCACAGCAGTACTGGAAAGAAAGAGTAAATTAAAGAAATGTAAAGCACTGTTCCTAAAAGATGTCAGCAGGTGCCCTTAACATGAATTTGACCAGAGAAGAGAAGAAATCAAGAGGCAATTACAGATCAGTCAGAAACTCTTGTATGTCACCTTTTTTCAAAAGTACAATCAAATCCCAAATACAAGGACTCTTAAGAACCTTAGATCTGTATCTTTGCAGTTTTTACAGAACAATGCCTGTTTAATATGAATGTGTTTAAGGGAAAAAGTTGGAAGCAATCAAACTCTGCAAAAGATATTTCCCCACAGTTTATCCTCTACAGCTTGTTGGAACCTTACCAAAAGGCAGACATTTATATATGTATCTCACAGATAAAAAAAAAAATACATTTTCTGTTATTTTTTTTTTTACCATTAACAGTTAGAATTTACCTTAAAAATGTGAGAAATCTATTGGTGGGAAATGTGAGAAATTTGCACCACTCTTCAGATCTTTTGTATGCAAGAAAACCAAAGCCAGCCTCAGCCATAAAGCAAAGCACTCAATCTACCGATTCTTCTATACTCTGAGCTATACATATGATCATGTGATATAGGTCATAAGCAAAACAACTACTGTATTTCCAGGAAACAAGAGACTGAAATTAAGTTGCTCCATAGGTTGCTCATAGGCTATGCTTAGCCTTAGAGGCGTGAAGCCACTGCTTCTTTGCACCGAAAGATAAAGCAGTTTCTATTTAGGTTTGCAAATTATCAGGAAAATATTCAGCATTTGTTGGTAAATGTTTCAGTAACTATATGGTTTGTGATAATTAAATAACCCAACTAAATAGTGTTAATGTATTGCAGCTTTGGGTTCCTTGCAAGTACAGCCCCTTGATGGTGCACAGTCTATCCAACAAATAAAAAATAAAAAAAATTGTTATTTCCACCTACATTAACAAAAGGGTTTTGTTGAAAAACACTGGATTTGACTACATTAGTTGATTGGCTAATTAGTTGTAAATACTTAAATATTACTTGCATAAAGAGCCTTAATGAATGTTACCTCCATAATCAGCTAATCTTAATTGCAGTTTGTGCTGTTCTGTGAGATACTGAGTTTACATGAAGTTAGGGCTGCACAATATAACACAATAAATCATCAAAATATCAGTGTGTGCGATAGTAACATTGCCAAAAATCTGAGATTGGGGATTGCAATAAACCACAAGCAGAAAGATAGTGTTGTTTTTAAATCACCATTGCATTGCTCATTGACCTTGTCGCATGACTTCCTGATATCGAACAGACCCCAATTTATGATCAATTTTACACCCATACTTCAAGTCAGGGTATCTGCTGGGCACCTCCCATAAGCAGGAATTTCAGGGCATACACAGAACTTATTAGATGGTCAATATATCCTTTTCTGATCTGTGAACGCCTCAGGATCCCCAAGAATGCGGTGGAGGGTGTTGCTGGGAGAGGGTTATTTGGGTATCGTTCTAGGACCTTCTACCTCCAGGACCTAATTTCAGACAAGACAATGAACACATCATTTTAAATGGTTAAGAGTTCATGTCTGGACTGCAGCGAAGGAATAATCCTTCATCTTATCTTATTGGCAGATACAATCAAACATTAACTTCCCCTCTGTGTTAAAAGTAAATTTCAGTCTTCCTTCATCACTGATGGATTGATCTCCAATTATTTCTGATGTGAACAGACTGAACGTGTTATGCAAAACCTTATCCTATTCAGACAGCCTAGATTATGAATGGATCTTGAGCCTGACACCACTCTGAAGACCAGTGCACTGTCAGAATTAATTTCAGAAGATTTCTTTGAGTGAAACAGAAAGAATGACTTCTGGAGGTCCTAGACAGTTTATCTGTAAGCGCAGTGGATCCCACAGGCATTGGTTGGGAGGCACAAAAGGTAATGTATAATGTTTCACATCTCCATGTGAGAAAGTGATGCACAGTCTCACAGGGCTTATCACTGCTGGCACATTCAAACAGTTGTCATATAGCCGGATACACAAACAAAACATTCTGAAATTAGGAAGCCAGCAGCAGCCCAGATTAAGGTCAGAACAGTATGGTACATTAGTGTGAGTATGTGATTTTTTCCCCCCTCTTTTATAAATGTATGACTGTGTTTGGATAAACAAGTATCTAAATGTGTATGTGCGTAGGCAGCAATTAATAGGCCAGTAAGTCCCTCCGGTCTGGTTGAGTCATTCCTCGTTTAATAAAAACACAGCTTGAAATGAAACCAGACAGACTAAGTTACAGTAGCCTGACTTGGAGTTCAAATAGAGTTTAAGTAACATTTTGGTTAAACATAATAAACATTGATATAATTATGTAATATTATATATATATATATATATATATATATATATATATATATATATATATATATATATATATATATATATATATATATATTTATTTTTTATTATTATTATTATTTTTTTAATGTGATCTAAAAATTGGAGAGATACATTAGAAAGAGAACAAATGAAAGACACAGCCCAAGCAAGAAGCTTTTGAACTCTGCATGCCCAGGAGGCTAGCAGCAGGACAGCGCGCTACACTGACCTTGCCTTGGCATAGTTTGGCCCGCCAGCAGAGATCAGTGTCGCTATCTATTGGTGTATAGGTGTGTGTGATTTTATGCATGTCCCCAAGCAATATTTTTTGCAGAAAGATAACTAGTGGCTATAAGCTAAAGCTCAGGCTTTTAACACATCATGAACAAATATAGCACAGTTACAACCAGTACATAGTATACTGTCTGTAACCTGTTTCACCATTTCCTGCTGTTTATGTAGCGTGAGAAAAATCTTGGTATATCAAACCAGGATTTTTCTGCTGACACTTATCCAGTTCAACAGTCCTACTAAGAATGAGAATAATACAGTGTATATAAAAAGAATGGACACCAGAGTTGAGCTGTATGCATTCAGCTCACAAAACAAGGCCATACATCAGATCGGATTCAGAAAACCAAACCACATTTCCAAATTACAAACAATAATGGACACAATACAAAAGAGGGGAAAACCACAATTAATATTGAATTTAGGACTGTATGTTTAACTGAAGGAGGGAGTTTAATTTTGAAAACATTTTTTAACCAGAAAGTCAAAATGTACAAGTTGCAAATTGAAAAAACCCAGGAAGTCTTTTGAAATCAAAATATAGCACACAGCTTAAGTAGCCTCTTCCACTCATGTTTGGTTCACTTTTTTCTCAAAATGTTCCCCACTGCCCTTGTATTCTGAGTAGGTTTTATTTGAGGCAAAGTTCAAATGAGCTTCAAATTACACAGTCCAACATCCCTTTAGTCTTGCAGGTGCTTCAAACAAGATGGGAATTTCAGCATTTTTTCCAAATTCTTAAAAAAAAAAAAAAAAAAAAAAAGATAAATTCATCTTTTCATTGACTATACAAAAAGAACAAAGGTTAAAATAAAACAAAACAAAACAAAAAAAATCCTAAATGAAATTTAAAAGAATGAAACAGTGTAAAAGATTAATTTCAGTTTTATAAGTGTTCTATATTCTGAACTACGAATGGAAAGCGACAAATCTTATGCAACCTTCAGCGTTATAAGAAAGCTGCAGTGTATGGGAATATTTTTTGCATGCTTACAAAGTTATTTCGCCAGTCACCATTTATTTTTTCTAGTAAACACATGAAATTATGAAACACAAAAAAAATTAAGATTAATGGGGTCTTCTTTAGTGCTAACTAAATGAAAAAGTCATTCTGATTACAACTACATGGAGTCTGGCAGGATAGCTGTCCTCTCATTGTGAAATATATTCTGACATTTTAATAACATGAAGTCTTGAGGAACAAGGAATAAAATGTAGGTACATCTGCCAACCCTGATACTATTAATCATGAGTCTGAACTGAGATCCACTCTTGTATATTTGATCTGAGTGTCTTTGAACTGAACTATTAAGAAATGGTGACCAGAAGACAATATTGTATATAAGCTTTGACAGGCTGCTTATACACAACCTGCTATACAATTAATGACAACGAAATAAACAACTAGCAAGAGAGTCCTGCAGAGGAAAGCATTTTAGTAACATATTTACAGATGTGTACAAAATGCCTTTTTAGGGTATGCCAAGCTCAAGCTCTTATCAAAAAATGTTCAAAATGTGTTTTAGAAAATTAAAGACACATTTTTAAATAATTTTAAAACAAGAAAATTCATTGTCAGTTTTTAACTATACAGATGTAGGTTGCATATATAATGACTAGTAATAACCCCCCTTATTCAAAAACAGTAAAGGCAAAATAGCAATGTGCCCTCAAAAAAAAAAAAAATCTCAGTTTTTAATTTATTATGTTGTAAATTTTAATGTAGTTGAATAAAATATAGATCCTCCCAACTTCCACATTCTGTGTCTGCCACTCTTAAATATCATAGAAGGCATTAATTTACAGAACAAATATTGTTCAATATGGCTAATGTGCATAAAGTATGACTATTCAAGTTTTAATTCTCACTTGTCATTCTCAGTGGTATTTACTGCTGTTCTGTAGTCCTCCAGCAAAAACCCCAGAGCTATATGCAAGAACACTGCCCAGAAAACGCACTAAGGCAGGTCTTGGCATGGACCAGGACAGACTGGAATAGATGGGTTTGATTTTTAACGTGCTGACTACATACCCTACCAGGATCTGTAAAACTGATGAATCAACTGCCATAACTGCAAAGAATGAGTGCCAAACTGACAGATTTACAATGGGTCCAGTCGAACCAGTTAGGCCCATCATAATTCCACTTAAAACATAGTCTAAGGGAAACTATTATTTACCACATGAAAAGGCAGGTGAGTAGTGATTGTGCTGTAGATTCAGATATACAAAGGTTAAAAACTTGAGTCATGTAGCTGTTGTATATGAAAGTCACATAAGTTGAGGCAATCACAGCAAAATATACAGTTCACGTGAACATGTGGGGAACCAAATACAAAGCTTTAAAAGATGAATATGTATAGGTTCACTCCAGTTTAATTCGAAAGATGATCATTATCCTCACCATCATCTGCTTCCTTCTAAGAATTCATGACTGGTGTCAGTCATGGTCTGTGGTTGTTCAAAACTGTATTCTGGCCCACACAAAAAAGTCAAAACCCTGAGGTGCAGCACTCTGTCTGATGTTTATTGTTTCAAACTCTATCTGAGTTTTATTGCTCTGGGAAACATTCCATCACAATAGATGAAAATACTTCAGAATCCACATTGAAAAGTTTCTCATCTAGAACAGTGGGGTTTTTTTTTAAAAAAGGCAATAAAATTGCCTTGAACCTCCTGTCAGTCCCCATCTTGTATTATTGTTGTTTCAGTCTTTTTTATCCACTATGATATCAGTGGCCTGGATGTTCACCATGTAGAAACGTTAGTTATTTTTAGGGGACTTTTAAAAAAGTAATATTTTTAGTATTTTAGTCTAAACCTTTATTTAGCCAGAAAAAAATACCCATCAAGCTCAAGACCTCTCTCACAAGGGTGACCTGACCAAAAAAGGCCGCAGCAAATTTCATACAGGACATAGCTAATAGACAATAACAAAACCAAACATTAAAAACATAAGAAGAGCAAACAAATATAACATCTTTGTATATATAAATATAATTGTACAGTTGTTGAAAATAAATGGACCTCTGCCCATATACTTTTCCCCCTTTTTTCATTGATTTAGATTAATTGTTAAAGACAAAATGCCCTGCCTCACTTATAGCCACATAATGTTATACCTGAGAGATGAGTTTTGTGCTTTTTCCCTTTGGCAATGGCATTTAAACAGAAAGTCAATCTGCAGAAAAATGTTAGTGGAACAGATGTGAGGAGGAATAAACAGGTATCAAACAATTTATTTAGCTCAACGGTACTAAGACTGTTTCATTGCTTTTCATTACGATGCTGCATCACAAAATGACAAAGAAATTACGTGACTCAATGGAGTCCATGCTTTTATTGTGGATAATGTTAAAGTTTCCTTAACTTAAATGGAATCTTTTTTAAAAGTATTAATCGAAAAACGTCAAATCAACAGAAATCAGACAAAGCATCTGTTATGCTTCTTCTCTTGCTTGATTTTTGTCTCTCACCTCATTAACCAGGTTAATCTGGCATTTTGTAAACAATCAAGAACATAGAAAGAAATGGCGGCTTGTAATAAACACATCTGCAAGTGGAAATGCACTACATTATCTGGCAGAGAAAAAGATTTGCCTTTGGTGAGTTTTATAGGCGACTTGAGAAATTAGCAATGACAGCAATCTATGCTTGCTGTTTATGGTTGTCTCACTGTGGAAGGGAGGAAAAAGACAAAAAAGGTAAATTAAAAAAAAGAAAGGAGCAGGAATGAAGGAAAAGGGGGTGATAGATGCAACACAAAAAAGGATGATTGTGAGATGGTGTGGGAAGGAGGGACAAGAGATGAGTGGTGTATTGCAAGTAACCTTGCAAAGCCAATTTGTAACGTATCAGGAGCGATAAAGTCTCCTCATTTCCCCTCCTGCCAGTTTTGGACTGCACACTTCAATGTCTCAGTTTCTCTTTTACAATATCAGGTGCAGAGAACAAAAGACGAGTCGGGAGGCAAACAAGTATATGGTTCTGATATTCTCTCCTCAGATTTCTTTGGCAACATTGCAGCTAATAACAGGAAAATGTGTCAGACTTAGAAGGCAAAGAAAAGCTTCAGCAAGGGTAGGAGTAAAAGAGCTGTACCAAAAATATTCTATGGAAAGAGTCTCGTAAACATGGCAGCACAAAGCAAGGTGGACACATTCAAGACTGCATTCCAGCAGGAAGAAAAAGTAGGTTGACTTAGAAGTAGAAAGAAAATCACACACATGCATCATCCTGTAAAATATATCCTTCAAACAAGAGAAGCAGCTTTCAAAAATCAAACTTTAAAAATAGGTCACTGGAGTATTGCATATTTGAAAGATAGCGCAACAAATACACAAAAGTAAATAGTTCAAGAGTCGGTTTGCAAAGAATGTTGTGTTATGATCATAGACAACACTCAATTGAAATACAGCAATAAGGACCTATATGACAAGAAATGCAGATATGAAATGTATGTTCTATTCAAAAAAGTTAATAAAACAACACAGCCTACATAAACTTACTAGAACACAATTGTAAAAAAGCCAAAACTGATATACATGACCTCTCACGATGCAAACACTCACTGAATCTCTGAGTGAGAACATTCTCAGTGCTCTGACTCTGCCTGAGGGGACTTTACTCTAGTGGAAATGAGAGTGCATAAACACATTCCTCGTTACAACACTGGGAGAGCCTGGCAAAAAAAAAAAAAAAACCAAAACATCCAAATGTTATGCAAGGGACAGCGCTCGAGGCACGGCACAAGTCTTTCCCGTATGCTAATTCTGCATCATTAAATATTATCAATAATGCATTTACCTGGGATTTGTATCACAGTGAATTCCATAAGTGCTGAGTGTTGTAGTGATAAATAGTGATGGAGAGTGTTGAGTGGTTAGTTTTCTGATAAAAAAAAAAAAAACGTGCAAATCTATATAGCAACTTTGGATCTTAGAATTCATTTGCATTTTAGTTTAGCACATATAACAATAATTACAGTATGACACCACACTAATGGAGAGCTGTTCTCCCTTTTGGTGTCAAAACAGCCCTGACCCTCAGGGCATGGATTCAAATACAACCCTGATGGTGTGCTGTGGTCTTTTAGATTTTGTAAGATGAGAGATAAGTTGTGAATTCTGGTGGCATGGGTTCGCCAAGTATTCAACATTGACACATCCAGCCACTCAGATTATTTAAACTGAGCTATCAGACCAGGTCACTTTCTTCCACTGTTTTGTGGTCCAGTTCTGATACTGGAGTGCCCGTTTTTAGCATTTTCAGGAGTGCACAGTGGTCAGCATGGGCACCCTGACTGGTTGACAGCTATGGTGCACCATGTGCAGCAAACTGCGATGCATTGTCAAGTCAAGTTAAGTTTATTTGTATAGCACATTTCAGCAGCACGGCAGTTCAAAGTGCTTTACATCATAAAAACATCAAGCAAGTACAAATTAAAATAAAACAAATATCAAGCAAATATGCAAATATACATATCATCATCAATACATCAAAATCATAAAAATCATCAAGCAAATATACATCAAACATATTGATCAATGTTCCACTTACTTCTAATCAAAGGCAGCTCTAATTAGGTGGGTTTTTAGCCTTAATTAAAAGGAACTCAGTGTGTCGGCTGTTTTGCAGTTTTCTGGAAGTTTGTTCCAGATTTGTGGAGCATAAAAACTGAATGCTGCTTCTCCATGTTTGGTTCTGGTTCTGGGGATGCAGATTTTAGATCATTAGATTGTGCATTCTAATACTTTTAAACCAGAACCAGCATTTCTTCTTCAGGAACTTGATCTCGTCTGTTTGATCAGACCACATGGACCAGCCATTCCCCAATGCACCAATAAGCTTATCACCATGTTGTCACTTCACCACGGTTCCTGTCTTGAACCACTTTTGAGAGATATTAATCACTACACATTGGAAACAACCTTGAGAGCACACAATCTGGTCCAAGTCAAACTCACTCAAATCCACAGTATGGTCCATTTTGCTTATAAAAAAAATTAACTTCAAAGAAAACAAAAAGTTTAATTCTTTCATAACATCTTGAACCCAGTAACAGATCCCATGATAAAAGCGCCAATAGTCACAATGTTGCTATGCCTCAGTGTATTACCCACCTAAACATTGTCTCAGACCAAGTACACCCAAACAGGTTAGCAGTATTGTCTGATAAAAACGGCCTGCCCCAACCTTACCATATCCAACATCCTTTTCATCACCCTGAAAATATCACAAGACATATGCAACCCATTACTAACAAAAACAAATATTGGTACCAGACATACAAGCACACATCTGTAGTTGCAAGCAAGGTGTAAGGAGTGCATGATCAAGATACTGTGACTGTAGGCGAGCTTTATCTCAAATTCATCAAATCAGTGATGAGAGAAACCAGAGAATATAGAAGAACCAAAGCTTGCATAGCAGAGGAATACAAATCCTGACTTTAACCAGCACACAGGCATCACATGCTTAACAAGACAAAACGTAAATTAGTAGCAAAAAATGTTTAAAATTTGTATTTATTTTTATTAGAAACTGGGTTTTTTTTTGTTTGTTTGTTTTGTTTTTGTTTTTTTACACATATGAAGCACATTCAATGCTCTTTTAATTCTGTTTAGTTTCTCTTAATGTTGAAAAGCTTCTTATTTTTTCCAGACAGTGCAAGCAAAGAATTAAAGGCAGCTGTTGGAAAGACTGATTCCAAATTGACAAATCAATGCAAGACAGCTTTTCTCTTGTTCTGGTGACTTGTTCCTGTAAATCTCAAGGCTCAGCTCCATGTGTAACTGTCATTGTCATGCCTCTGTGTTATAGCCCTATGTCGAGGCTGTGGGGTGGTAATCCTGTTTTTATTAGAAGAGAATATAAGAGGAAACCATCTAAAACAGTTCTAAGCCCCTCTGACAGCCAAGCATTTTATTACTGGAGCTTACTCTGGGTGCATGTGCGTATATTCATTTCTTTTGCCCAACATAAACCCTGTCAACGCAAGGATGTACTCAATGAGGAAAAAGCCAGAACCAAATCAGGCAAAAGGTAATTTTTTTTAGCCCTACATGATGTCAGGTGAAAAATGTAAACTTAGTTGAGGTTAAAAAAGAACAAGAATTTGTAAGAAATTTTAAATGCAACAACTAAAGCACACCACACAAGAACTGTTAACTTAGATTTACCAGGTTTGCACAAAGCAGGCTGAAGCTGTCCTGAGGCAAGGCACCTACCCTCTTTGGATTATGACAGTTTTCCAACCTTTAACTACTGATGAAAGAAGAATTGATTCCCATTCACTAAGACATAGAAGTAGTTTTGGTGAAAGAACATTAGATTTTGCTAATTTAATATTTCACCTCATAAATCTTGATTTTTATGTACATTTCCAAAAATGTCTTCAGTGTGCTCTCCCCTACCTAAGCATGTCTCTGATTCAACAAACGCCAATGGAAAACAGAGTAGACAGATGCAAATTACTGTCTGCTTGCATTACCATTCAGGCACCACAATAAATCACAAATTTTATTATTACAAATTTTATTGGAGTATTACTGCACACAATATGCAAAGAACTGCCTTAATAGCAATAAATGTTAACTAATTATCTTATTACAATGAATTTAGCCTGTAATATGCTTGGTGACTCTTATTTAATGCAGCATAAAATAGTTTTACTCCCCATTCATCATGTTTCATTTTTCAATTGTTCTCAACAATTAAATTAGTAAATATAGCACTGCACTGTATATTTACAACAAAATATTTTCTGTCCCAACAAATAGCTGAATGCCCTGTCAAAACTATGGAGTATGTGATAATGATGTAGCAGAGTTTTGTGTAAGGTCTGCTTATTGGAATGAAGGGTGAAAAATTGATAGTGTGATAATGCATATGGACAGAGTAAGGGACTGACCATCTTGGGCTGAAGGTTCAATGCTTTCCCCCACTCCACGAGTGCCCCCATGTTTTCAGAAAAGGTCATTGCAGTGGTGCCTTTGTACAGTGTATGTGTTGTCCCTAAAACTCTTGCAATGCAAGTTTTGAAATAATAGACAGCCTGCTTTAGCCAAAGATCATTCATGTTGAAGATGTTCCTATGCTTGAACACACATCGGATGAATCGGTTATTAGCAAGGCTCCTGTAGGTCTAAGTTGCTTGCCAGAGATAATTTAACTACAGTGAACCCCTGGGATTCACAGGGGTTAGGGACCACAACTGCCCATAAATACCTGAAATCTGCAAATGCTTGACACTTCATCTAAAAATGCTATGACTGCTGATTTTAATTATTCAAACACCAAATGTACCTTGGTATCCATTAATATGCACAGTGGAAAATGTCTTGGCACTACCGCAGAAGCTCAGATCCACAGTCTTCACCATCTCTGCTCCTGGGGGTACAGCCAATCAGTGGCAAGGAAAATGAAAACCACCCCTGAATTGACTGCTTTGCAAATGCCAGACTATAGCATGTCAAGTAGTAGTGCACCTAGGTATCAAGCTGCATTTTCTTTTAAATATTTTATATATGTTCTACAAAAAATTATTTGCGAATAGGCAAACTTTCTGCAAAAAAATTGTAATTACATTCCACAGAAAAATCCATGAGGTCCAGTATATTTGATTTAAATGTGATAGAACAGGGACACATGTAAAATCTGTATTACAAAATCCCTAGGGTACTGTAACAGCCCACCTCTCCAACAGGCTGCCTTTGGGGTTCTGTTTAAGGAAAACACCTGAGATCAGTGTTTGCTCCAGTATGGGAAAACACATTAACTGAGGTGGAGCTACTTCTTTGGACATTAATTTTATTGATAGATGTCATGTTATCAACACCTACATTAAAACAAACAATGTATCTTTAAAAAGAGTTACAGTGTTTTACAAATGTAATATTTTATTCTTATTTTCTAATAATATTTTGCATTACATCTATTTTTCTTTTATCTATCTCTAAAAATAAGAAGATGCTTACTCTGCTGGAAAATTAGAGGTCAAAAGAAACATTTCAGCTGTTCTTTGTCCTTTTGTAGCCAAATTTAGAAGTGAATTCTTTGCTTTGTTCCCAGAACTTGCTTAGCCTACTTTGATATAGCAGGAATCACACCACCACCCACGTTCTTTCTCAAAGTGTGCAAGTAGGAGTGAGATTAAAGCCACCGTGTGGGACTCTGAGCTTTGGGTAACTGGTTTTCCACAAGGTAGAACATGAAACAGATTCAGCCAGCTGGTGTAATTATCATTGTTCAGCAGCATTATGGTGATGCCATTGCTTACAGAATAGTTTTTTTTCTCTTATTAGGTGAAGAAACAAAAAGATATTTATTGAATGAAGTCATCAGATTATGGCAGGTTGAAAACCCCCCAAATGTTAGCGTCATGCAAGAGCTGGATATGGGGAACAGCCACTCATATCCACACATAATTCTGGTTGCATTTTTACACACTTACAAAAAGTAGGCTGAAAGAAAAGCAAAGGTGCACACAACACCAATGCTTTATAACAGGGGACCACAGGTGTGCTGGTGGATGTAAGGGCAATTGTCTAAATGCTAATCCGGTGAGCTGGAGTGTGAGGTTTCAGGAGGGTAGGGGGACATATTTGTGCTGCATTTACTGCCATTCATCTCTTTATCCACAGCGAACTGGTGTTGGGGTCATTGCCTTCATAAGAATCCTTCCCAGTAAGAGAAAATAGAGGGTCGAGAGAGAGCGAGTGAGAGAGAGAGAGAAAGAGAGAGAGAAAGAGAGAAATTAATGGAGGACACAAAGGACACAAAGAGAGGGACCCTCCACTGCCTCGTGTGCCAGAGTCATTGTGGTCTGTCTATTGGCCACCGGGACTGCCTTTTACTTTAGCTCTGCTTAAACTGTTTTCAAGCCTGGGAAAAGGCATAAGGCAGAACACTTTTTAGAAGACACTCGAAAGAAAACTACAAAGTATTTTCCAGGAATGAAAAAACAAAGAAAACAAAAAAGTTATCACAGTATTCTTAACTTAGAAAAAAAAATATGGAGAAGATCCCCCCCCCTCGATGAAAAAAAAAATGCCAAAATGAAAATGTAGACTGTTAAAAAAAAAAAAGAAAAAAAAAAAAAGAAAAGCGTAATGAAACAAGAAAGATGTGTCAGCATTCCTGCCAGAAAAGAGGATCAGGTTGAGGTGTGTGGGTGGGAGAAGAAATTATAATTTCATCAACTCCCATCAAGCCAAAAAGAGCCTGACAGTCAGAGAGAGCGCTGCAATCTTGAGATTTCTCAGGGACATTAGAGGTGCACCACATACCCAAATGGTTTTGGGTTTTCACTGTCAGATGGTTATCCCACACATACAGTAGACAAGAAGGCAGAAATAGAAAAACCTCAAGCTTAACCTTCCAGAATGAGAATGAGTCATTTTTTTATGCTGAGTAACCTATTTGTTGATATTTTATTGAGAACTGACAAAATTTATGTTAAACTGTTTCAACTAGATGAGGGAACCTTGGAAATTAATAAGATTCTAGTGAGATATGCAATTGCTGTATCTAAGCCTGAATCCATCTTGTGCTGGGTAAACAAAAACAGAATAAGTAAACAGATTTTTATCAAAATCATTTATGCATAATAAGGCAAAACTTTTGCATCAATTGTCATTTTTCAGAGCACCTCAGCGGAAACTATTCTTTTATAAATCAAAAGATAATATTTACACAGATTTCATATGAAATAAATGACAGGGATGTTCCAAGGCAGACAAAACAAGTATGAACTTAGAGGAAATTGTGTTTTCAAAAGCTACATACTAATTATTTTCAAACGTGTTTCAGTTCTAAGGGTTAAGTTGCACACTTTTTGTGATGAACTAAAAAAAACGTAAAGCTCTGCAGAGAATTAAAATCGTATCTGAAGAAAAAAAAAACAGATTACTACAATGAGTATTACTTCAACCTACACCTACTTGATCTGTTTGGGTTAATGTTTGTCCTTTTTCTCATTTTATTTTTGGCAACTGACAAAACTGAATGAAATTAAATAAGGATAAATTAAGGTTCAAAATAAGAAATATCTATAGCTTTAACGATGGTCACATGACGGTAGTGATTTGATGGAGGATACTTTTAAACAAAATATATAATGTTATTGAATAGATAACAAGGGCTATCTCAATAAACTTGATGACAATGACTATAATAATCAGACACTTTTTTTTTTAGTCGCCATGTAACTTTATGAATTTAACTACTTTTTTCTTTGCCTTTAAAATGGTTTATTTGCCACAAAAGTAACCATTTTCATTCAAAATAATGTTTTTCAGGAGAGGTCCTTGGCTCTGGCTGACATATGTTTGTCAAGTTAGGCTCCAGTCATTCATTGGCTCTGTCTGAGCTACAGTTTCAAAAACATGGCAAATAAAGTGGATTGACAAAAATGTTGGGTTAAAGTACTTTCTCAAAGTTCTTAAAGTGGTCTGAAGTATAAGAATATTTTAAGTTAATGATATCTCTTTACCTAATGTTCTGGAAAGTTCTTAATGTGAGCCAGTCCCACAGGCACCACACATGATGAGTAGCTAAAGAAACAACACCCCGAGGCTAATGATGAGCTGACAGAAAAGACAAACCCCCTCTTAGTTTTTATGAAGTTGCTGAATGATCTCTATAAGTTAGACTCTTGTCTGCCAAGTTGTCCCTTAAATAGTGTTTGCAGTAATGTTTTGACCTGTTTGGTTTTCTGTGCCTGTTTGTGTTAACTTAGTGCAGCTGACAAATCAATTTTATGTCATCCTATTTAGATCATAATTAATTGTCTGAATGATGCTAATCTCTTTTTACTGTTTTTGTTTGCATTTAGAGGATGTTACAGCAGCACAGTTGACTCAGAATTACCTTGGAAGGGAAATGTTGCATGCAGCTGTCAAAAGCTTACATAAAGCAGACAAGAGGTGTTTTGTTTTCTTACAAATATATCAGGTAGTTCTTGTATTACATTCTATATTTCAGTTAATTACAACCAGTGTTTTTAATACACAGTCTTTAAGTCTCCTTGAGTGACAGGAGAAAGAATACATCTTTCAGCAGTACATACAAAGTATAGTTGAATAAGAAAGAAGAATGAGCAGGATTTGTTGGGAAGATTTGTCCATGAAGCTTCTGCCAGTAACATTTTATCCATCTGATAGTACAAGCTTCTGTAGTTAACTTGACTAGTTCTATATTAATACAAAATTTAATACATATTTGGATTTTTATATGTCTCTCAATCAATCAACTTTAAACCAGGAAAAACATATATCTATGTTGTATTTTTTTCTGCTGCAGTCTCATCATATTTGACACTCTGAATACTCTGGCTTTTTATTTGTAAATATATTAATAATAAGGGCTTCAATTAGTTGTTTTTTTTCCAATCCTGGGGAGGCAATTTGAACACATTTTTGATATTTAAAGGCACAAACCTAGGCATGCTATACATTCTAAGGATTCAATAACTATCAGTTCATTTGTTTAAATGCATCTGCAAATAAGTGGGTGTTAAAATGTTTATCCATCACAAAATGTAAAAAGATGAGATTTTTCTTCCTTTTCTCCTTTCAACCAGACCGATATTTTAAGACACGAATGCGAAATACGACAAAGCCCTGTTTCTGAACCACACACAAGAGATTTATGCTAATATTTTAACATAGACCCTCTCCAAATAAATGAATTCATGCATGGATGAGTGCGGACTGACGCCCTGAATATCACCACATCAGGCAGCAGGAGCTAAGTGACATCCTCATGTTGAAATACCCAGACGCTGTTGGGTGGGTGCTATAATAGAGACTGAAAGACCAGTTTAAGGTGTGTCGTTCATCATTATTACAGCTTCATATCACCCAGCGCCGTCTTAGACAGACAGATCTCTTTAACATGTTTCTAAAGAGTTGTTTCTCAGAGGTGGTAATGTTCAGCAACCAATAAATGCTGCTATTAAGCATCCAGGGGTATTCTTGTCACATTTATAAACACACTGATGTTCTTCCCAAAATGTTCACACACTGCCAGTGGGGAGCCAGAAGGTGGCTTGGCAAACAATTCCACTTTACAACCCTGAAATTATGTATCTGTAATATAACAGTCCTCATATAACAACTTCACAGTGAATTGAACAAGTACTTCTGTGCAGCTATTAAACCTGAAGTCATAATGTATTTTGGATCGATAAAAATGGTCTGCACTTAACTGTATCTTTTACAGACAGGCAGCAGCGTCAGCACAAACAGAAAATACTCAGGAATTATTCTTCATTGTTTGTTTCATGTTTTACTGTGTGCATTTTATATAGCTGCAATAACAATTTTTTAAAACTAAAACTATTTCAATTGCTGCCATTCAAAAAAAAAACAAAAAACAAAAAAAAAACAAAAAAAAAAAAAACCAACAGCATGAAGGGTCAATCAACCTTCAACCTCATCAAATCCACAGAAACTTAGACAAATCTCTGTAGACATACAGTTGAATCCAAATATTTTACCACAGCATATAAAAAGACAAAATGCTTTTAAACAATTAAAGAAAGCCCAAATGATGATCTATTTGGTTTTTTAAAATTCTAATTGATCTGATGGGCAATTCAAAGTAGGTCTAAACTGAGTCAACGAGGGGAACACCCGTGGATGTATTCTGAAGCAAAACTGAAAACATTTTGACCAAAGTCAAAAAGTCAGTTTAAAAGAAAATTCAGCCAAATATGAAAGAAAAATCTCTAAAAAATGACCTCTCTTATGATTGCTTAATTTTGCAAATGGACATATTAATAATAATAATTCTAATGCAGGGTTCTCTCTTGGGCTCAATTATTTTTTATCTATCAGCAAATTCAATTAACCACATGTAATGTTGATTAGCCACAACCCGAATATAGTGCTGGTTAAAAAAGAAACGTACATGGCTTATAATGAACTGAAATATTATTTACTGCAAGCTCGGACAAATAATCTCAAGGATAAATTCTGCAGCCTAAAACAAGCAGCAGAGTAGTGCTGACTGTAAGAATAAAGTAAGTCTTTAAATGTGCATACTGGTAAGTTTGTCCTGCTTCTTGTTGACTAGCAGTGTTCTCTCGAGGCCAGATGTTAGTTAGGTTGGGAAAACCATTGCACAGACCTCTATTCCCTGATGTCCATCAGCAGAAGATTCTCACAATCTAGACTTGTCACTGGCTCAATCTTTGTCAACTTAAATACAAGTACTCTTATCTGGGTGTGTAAAAACAAGATGTTTATTTTCTAAAAAAAAAAAAAAAAAAAAAAAAAAAAAAAAAAAAAAAAAAAAAAAAAAAAAAAAAAAAAAAAAAAAAAAAAACATGGCTGTACCCAGTTTACAACCAATGCAAATGTTAATACAAGGTAGCTTAGTTCGTCAGAACTCCAACGCGTACCTCTTCACAGTTTCAGTAATTCATATTACTACGAAGGCAGTGGCTCATTACATATGTGAGCGAGCTGAGTTTTAAAGTAAGGTTATATCGCAAGCAATGATTTCCCACTAAGGCAAATTGCAGCTAACCTGACCTTGCCACACAACACTGTTATTCACTATGCACAATGTGGCAAAAACAAGTGGAAGCCCTGCTAATGTGCCTAAAACAAGAACGTTTAGCCTGATCTAATCTCAGATAGTTTTGTGTCTTTTTAAAACAGCATATGTAAACAACTGATTTCTGAGCATGTTTTACATTTCCATAGGATGTCTAAATAAGATGTTTGCCTTGTGTCTGAAATGAATATGAATCTAGTTTTTGAAAGCAAAAACGGTTTTCTTGCATAAACTGTTCACATAAAATCATCCCAGTTCACAAATATGAACATAATATTCACTTTGTGCTGCTCAACAAATCTTTCAATACATCTATTAACACACATTTCATTACCAAAAGAAAAAAAAAATACAACTGCAGAATATAGAGGAAAATTGAAGACAGTTGAGTTAACAAAAGAAAGAGTGGAACAATCAAGAAGGTGAAGAAAGAGATGAGCAGACTCCGATGTGCCCCGCAAAGCCTGGAGGGCAGAAACTGCAAACAGATTCACAGAAGGGTAAAGACAAAGCAGAAGCTGAGCTCTCACATTGGACAAATGGAAAGACAGCTTCTATAATTCCACTCATATCAACTCTATAGATGTAATAATTCCATAAGGCAAAAACAAGTGAATCCCCTCCCCCCCAGAGTCTGCAGGCAGAAAGTATGCATATTGTGGGCGGGAGGAAAGAAGGCAAACAAGCACTGAGAAGTGTGATTGAGATCATTTACAGCTCATCACTATTTCATGCCTGCCCCCCTGTTCTCATGGATCCCCCCTCTCCACATGATTGGTTATAAGTCACTATGTCAGTCTGCACCATAACTGGGTCAAAGAAGAAAAGAAAAGAAGAATTTTCACAAAAGAAGAGGTGACACTGACCCGAATTGCTTTCCATGTCTTGTAGTTAGCTACACTAAGGTTTTGCCACTCAAATTTATTAAATGCAATTATTTTTTAGATTCTTAAAATACACATATTTCATCCCAAGATTAGAATACTATTTAACTTCCAGCAAAGCATCCTTTGGGAAATGAATTCTTAGAACAAACTGCATACAAACCAGTTCTCTGTGGGATCCCAGCAACATATTTTCACATAGGTTTTGAGCATGGTAAATTATTTTTCAGAAAGCAAAGAGATAAATGATGCATCTGCACATGTTGAACAACATAATGGAACACTAAATTGTTGGACTTGAAAATACATGTTGGCATTCTCCAAGGCATAACAGACAAACATTTAGGTGAGCCAAGACATTACCAAATTAAAACGTCAACAATTATAATGGTTTTCTTACTACATTTAGCAATATTCATTGACAAAACTGGTTTGCAAAGATGAGCAAAATAAATTGTTTTTGATTTCCATTTCCACTGTATTTGGTGTACATCCATTCATCAATTATCTAAAAACGTGCTTATCCTTGCAGGATTGCAAGGGTGAGAGCTCATCTCCAGCAGGTATTGGGCAAGATGTCAGGTACACTGTGGATTGCCAGTCCACTACAGGGCAACATAGACACACAGGACATGCATGCACAGGGAAAACATGCAAACTCCATACAGAAAGACCCCAGATTGGGATTCAAACCTGGGACCTTCTTGCTGCAAGGCAACAGTGTTACCAACTGCTCTACTATGCAGCCCCATTTGGTGGATGTATATTTTAATCTTTTTTCCTGACACTGGCATTTTTATTTTTGCCCCACTAATTAACTTTTCTTCCCTCTGCTAAATATTAACAGCTCATGCAAATATCACCAAATGCCGTAACAAACAAAACTGCAATATTGCTGATTAAATTAATGCAAAAAGCAACAATGAGCATGTACAAAGTAGGTTTGTAGAACCTTGTTTTACCATCTGTCTACAATCATAGCAATCAGAATTTTGAGACTGTTTTCTGATCTTTGGCTTTTCTAATGGCTCGGACAATTGTCAGACAACATAAGATCAGAATTCTTCTGTCTTTTCTGCCATGAACTGTCAATCATTTATATTAGGAGCAAAGACAATCTCACAAGATCCGAGCTGAAATTTAAACTAGCCTTAGCATCTTATTTTAGCAATTAGCAAGATTATATTGGCTAACATTACAAAAATATCAGTCTCCATATATATATATATTCAAGACAATGAAAAAGCTTCCAACATTTACAACTAGCATGTTTCATAACAGACAAATGAAAAGCTCAAAAGGATAAAACAGAGCAACTTCACTGGCCTTCCTGTTATCTCCAGGAAATATTGCCCTCTCTTGCTGCCCATTTCAGTTTCATTTTCAATAGCTTCTTACACCTTACTAATGCTGAAAACAGCTTTCAGAACTCTTCCATTCATACCAATTTCCACACAAAAATTCTCAACCTGTTAGCAGTTGGTGTGCTACTAACGGGAAGAAGAAAACAAATTTTTGAATTTGTCTCCTGTCGGAACTGATCAGTGTGAAAATGATTTGGGTCACCAGTTGTTTTTTGGTAAACCTTAACATGTATCAATTTGTCAATCTATGAAGCCTACCTAACAGGCGACCAACCAACCTGATGTCTTTATGTGTACTGATATTTGAACCGCTTTCTGTCATGTTATACTAATTCTTGATCAGTACTCAGCAAGTACCAAACATCCTTTTGGAAGCATTTTGCTGCTACTAAATAACTGGATTATGTGTGTTACATGTGGTATATTCAAATTAAAAACCTTTATTTAATTTTGAGTCTGACAGCAAAATCACAAATAAGTTATATTTTTTAGAATTCTATAAAATTTCAGGCGGAAAGTGCTTAAGAATCATCAAGTCAAGACAATGGCTAAAACAAATAAAACAAAATAAATTTTAATTGACAATACATTTCCTAAAGCCTTAGGAATCAGTGTCTTACACAAGGCTTATTACTGGCCTTGTGTAAGACACTGATTTACCAGACGGTGACAGAAACAGTACCACAGGTGGGTAGAGGAATGAAATGAGATGAAAGAAGCTGGTAGTATTTAAGCCCACAGCATCTCAGATCCTCAGGGCACTCCTTTAAACACAGACACGCATACCTCCTGAAACAGTGGCTAACAAAAGCTTAAAAATCATAAAGACCTGCTCACTGCTCTGGGTCACACCTTCTGAAGATTATACATACTGTCAAGTTTCAGCTATCTGAGAAACCTTTGCTTTACCTGAAAAGAAGGGGGGGAAAAAAAGACCAAAGGGGACACCTGTGGTTCTACAGACAAGACCACATACAGACAGCCTTAAAACATGAAGTTTTGTTTGCTGTCCATTGTGTCATGATCTACTCTCCCTTTCTAAAACACCATTTGCTGCAATGACGTCCTGAAAGGACACATCCTGCAATTCAAATGATCGAAACATACCTAAAATGTACAGAGCACCCCACAACATCTTCAGATTAGGAATCCCATCCCAGGAGTTGCTGGAAACTCTTTTTTTTTTTTTGTTTAATTTGAGCAGCATGAATTAAAATAAGACACTATAGGGTTCTGTCTTCCCTTTTAACAGTCACTTCTGCTGCTGGTCTGAATGGTTTCTATTTAATACCTTTTCTTGCACCAAGGTATAAACATGCCCAGAATCATTTCGGGATATAACAGATAATCAGAGTGCACAGAAATATGCTCAAAAGTGATGACATTGATGAAGCTATATCTTAATATACCAAGTTACATTCTAGTTTTTTTTTTTTAGTATAACATGGATCAGTTTTCATTATTAATGTTAATATTAGTAAACTGGGCAAGTGGTTTGAATTGGCATTGACCTTTACATTTTGATATGATGGAAAGCTAAAATTATGTGGTATAATTTCTTTTAAAACAGCTATCCTTGTAATGCTTCTTTGTTAATCAGAGGAGAGTATTTTATATATATATATATATATATATATATATATATATATATATATATATATATATATATATATATATATATATATAAATAAATAGAGAGTTGACCTTTAAAAAACATACAGGTTCCAGAACATACATTGAATATTTTTTTCACTGATGATTTATTCAACATATATCTTCACCTGAACTCCTACACTGATATTGTTCTCACATTTAATTGATGCAGATTTATTAGACACCCATGCATACAGATTATCTCACATATGCCTGATTTGGGGAGTAAAAATGCTTACAAACAAACCTCTTACTCAACTCCACCTTATCCATTCCTTCCCAACTCACAGACATACACACAAACAAACCCACTGCATGCATATGATCCCAGCTTCATTTAATACATTAGTCCTATTGACCAGATGTGGTAGTATCCTTGGACCAAAAATCTATCTACAACCAGCAGATGTTGAGCTCCCCGACTGAAACCAAAACCTAAATACATAATATTACATTTTTATCTATCATTTATCATCATGACTCTACTTGCTGTAGATTATAGTGATATCAGCAAAACACTTATTAGGAATCCTCCCACGATGCAGAATTTTTTCACCTCTGTGTGTCTGTGTGTGCATGCCACTATGTGACTGTGACTTTCAGCAGCCAGATGAGTAGCTGCGGTGGGCATTGGGACTGAGACAGCTGGTGTAATGACATTTTCACAGCGAGCGACAGAACAGCATGTTATTCCCCTCCATGAACGGTGATCCCACAGGTTTAGAGAAGCTCAAATAAGCAGTCCCCATTCGAATCAATATTCTCAACAGCAGCCATTTGGCTGGTGCACTTCAAATGATGGTGGGAAGCAAGAGTTGGTCAGAGAAAAACATTGCTCTGGATTTTTTTTTTAATCATATAATTTAACTTTAAATAAGCATTAGCATTTTCACTGATGTTTTGCCAATTATTTTTTAAAATGCTTTACAACAGAAAAAGTAGCATTTTATATGTGGAGCACATGCAGGCTGTGGTATTATTTTCATGGATGAACACTCAGATTTACCCACCTACTACCTGCACAACAGCAGGATCACATGCTTGGGAGCACTTGGGCCAACTTTTAGACTCACAAAGGCATTTAATTTAGTTCAATCTGATGCAAACAGCTGGTAACAAATTTATAGACACAAAAGTGTTGAAACACTATGTTCAAAAAGAAGAACAAAAATAAAAAGAAATCAGATGGATGGATATTTCAAGTCTTGCAATGGACAAAGAAAGTATTCTTGGTTGGTCTGGTACCAGAAGACTGATGTGATTGGTCTTTTTAGGTTCTAACAGTGTGGAATAAGATATTTTCCAGCTCTGGATAAGTATGGAGAGGAAAAATAAGGGAGTGGGCACATTTGTATTTACAGACTTTATCCCCATCCCTTCGTCTAAACATTTGAGTCACTTCTTATGATCTTTTTTCTGTCCTTCCTCTTCTTGTGTTCTTCCAGTCTTTCTTTCTAGTATACGTCCTTGTCAGTGACGTACGGTGAGCTTCATGACCGGTGAGGAACTGACTCTCCTGGAGTCAGCTATACAAATCCAAAATCCAATATAGAAGCTTATATTTCAGCTTTGACCTTAACTGATTAAAACACAGTTAAAAGCTTTAATAAATTCCATACAATTCAACAATAAGATAGGAAGAAAAATAAAAGAATATTTAATTCAAGGGGAAATTTGATTTTTTTTTTTTTCTAGTGTTTGAATGTTTTCTTTGGCTGACCTCTCTTTTTTTATTTAAAATTGAAAATCGTGTATGATCTTACCTTTATTTTTATATGAAGTCCATGCACCTATCAGTCTCCCCACACAAATCTCTCTGCCACTCTGTGTAAAAAACGTCCTCGTCTCTCCTTTTGCTTTCAGTTTTAAAAATCTGTCAGCTTTAATGGGGATGATCGCCAAGGAGGATCATATTTATATTGACGATATAAAGAGAGACAGCAGTGGGGATGCTCCAACAGCCTGCTTCATTCGCCATGTATGACACAGCGCCACCTGAGGTGAGGCACAGCACTGCACTGCCTCACCCGAGACTTCTTCCATGTAATTGAACAGGCAATGCGTAAATGCAGCAATTTTGACCATAAAAATGTTGGTAATTGCAATAAAAAAAAATCATTTATAGAAAATTCAGGAGGAAAAACTGATTTTCTCTCATCATTGTTAGCATCCATTTTACTTCTCATGTACCTATTATACTTGTCATGGGGAGGCAATGCCTCACCTGCCTCCCTTGACAGCATGTCACTGGTCCTTGTATCCTTTCTTTCTTCATAGTGATATTTTTTACATCTCCTTAGATGCTTGTGCACATACTATTTTCTTCTTTCTTTATGACCTCCATTTCATTCCTTTGTATTTTGTTCCTTCTCTCTTTCCTTTATGTCCTTGTTTTCTTTCCCTGTTTGCATCATTCAGTCTTTCCTTTATTGCTTCTTTTATTCTTTCCTTCTGTGTCCTATTCTCTATTCCTTTCTTCGTTTTAGTTTCTGTTATTTCCAGGTTCCATAATTAAATCCAGCTCAATGTAGAAATGTATGCTAGAAATTTTGTATTTTAAAATGATAAAAGATATGAAAGAACTCTAGAAACTTTGTAAAATTCTGGAATCTTCACAAAAAAATGTTAGGAATCTGGTCTATGGATTAGGCCTCCTTTCCACAAATTCCATTAAAATGCCTCATATTTGTGTCTACAGACATTAAAAGCCAGATAAATTCGACAGACTCTGTAATTTTTTTTTTTTTTAATTTTTTTTTTTTTTTTTTTTTACTAAAGCCCTGAAGTAGGTTTTTTTTGTGTGGGCATTCAACCATATTATAGGAGATACTAATCTTTAGGTAAAAGAATA